>JAEOAD010000008.1:17282500-17457500 GCA_036365145.1 Orientallactaga sibirica
CTGTCCATAAGTCTCTTATTTTGATGTTATCTTTTCCTCCTGTTATGAGGATCTTGTGAGGGTATTGCTAGGCACTGTGAGGTCATGGATATTGAGGCCAATTTCTGTCTGAATGATTGCATTATAAGCAGTCCTACCCATCTATTGGCTCTTACATTCTTTCCACCACTTCTTCCATAATGGATCCAGAGCCTTGGAAGATATGATACAGATATTTCAGTGCTGAATACTCCTCTGTCACTTCTTCTTAGCACTATGGTGCCATTTGGGTCATACCAGTGGTCATCGCCATCTGAAAAGAGAAGCTTCTCTAACCAAAAGTGAGAATAGCACTAATATATAGGTATGAATGTTAAGAAAAATGCTTACAGGGTAGTTCAGTGAGCACAATATATGCGTTTAGCCAGACACCAGCAAGCATTACACCCTTAGGGCTCATGACCTCCCCTGTCATAGGTTTTCAATATAAGACATGTATTCCCTCCCATGGAGCTGCCTCCAGTCCAATTAGGGAGTGGTTGGTTTCTCCCATAGCAGACATGCCACTATTGTCCCCATTGGCTCATTTGGCCTGGTTGGCCAAACTTAAGGCTTGTAGTGTCCATTGTTGTTTATCTCCACTGATGACTTCTCTCTCTCCCATAGAGCTGCATGTAGAATAGCTTTTCACCTTTCCTTCAGCTGGTCTATAGGAAGGAGGTTTTCAGCTCAGCTCCAGTAGGATTTCTCAGTGAACTTGCAGCCCAAGCATGTGGAGTCTTCAGCAATAGAGTCTTACCATCTATTCCTGGTGGGAAACTAAGAGCCTTAACAATAACCTGTAATGTTTTCAAGGTATCTGAGACCTCCCTGGCCAACAACTCACTGTAACTTATTCTATCTGTGGCCCTGAAATTTTTCTACTAACAATATATAGCTTCTGTGTATTCCATTATCCAAAAAAGTAGGTTTCTATATGGCTTATTCATAACCTCTTAGATTTTGATTAACCCTCCCCCTACCCTTCCATTACTCTTCCATTACTCTTTCCCTGATCTCACTTAGACCTTTCCACCCCCAATAATCTACTCTTTTACTTACATATATACAATGCCATTCCCTTAAGTCCTCCCCTCTCCTCCCTCCCTCATAGGCCCTTTCTAGCTTACTGGCCTCTGTGACCAAGTTTTATGCCAACTCACAAGTTCATTTGTAGCTAGGATCCACATATGAGAGAAAACATGCACTTCTTGGCTTTCTGGGCCTGGATTACCTCACTAAATATAATCCTTTTCAGGTCCATCCATTTTCCTGCAAATTTCATAATTTCATTTTTCTTTACACTGAGTAGAACTCCATTGTCTAAATGTACCACATCTTCATTATCCACTTATCAGTAGAGGGGCATCTAGGCTGGTTCCATTTCCTAGCTATTGTGAATACAGCAGCAATAAACATGGATGTGCAAGTATCTGTAAGGTGGTGAGACAAATCCTTAGAATATATGGCTAGGAGTGGTATAGCTGGGTCATATAAATCTATTTTTAGCTGTCTCAGGAACCTCCACACTGATTTCCACAATGGCTGGACCAGATTGTATTCCCACCAACAGTGTAGAAGGGTTCCTCTTTCTCTGCATCCTCGCCAGCATTTATTGTCATTTCTTTCTTCATGGTAGCCATTCTGACAAAAGTGAGATGGAAGCTCAAAGTAGTTTAATTTCTTTTCCCTGATGGCCAAGGATGTAGAACTTTTTTTTTTTTAGATGTATAGACCATCTGTATTTCTTCTATTGAGAACTCTATTTAGTTCCATACTCCATTTTTTAATTGGTATTTTTTTTATTGTTCTGTTTTTTGAATTCTTTGTATATTCTGGATATTAATGCTCTGTCAGATGTAGCTGGCAAAGATTTTCTCCCATTCTGTAGGTTGTCTCTTTGCTCTATTCACAGTGTCCTTTGCTGTACAAAAGCTTTGTAATTTCTTGAGGTCCCAGTGGTTGATTAGTGGTTTTATTTCCTGAGCAACTGTGGTTATATTCAGAAAGTCATTGCCTATGCCAATATGTTGAAAGGTTTCCCCTATTTTTCTCTAGCAATTTCAGTGTTTTGGGTCTGATATTAAGGACTTTGATCAATTTGGACTTAATTCTTATGTATGGTGACAGATAAGTATCTATTTTCACCTTGGAAATATAGATATCCAGTTTTCCCAGAACAATTTGTTGAAGAGGCTCTTTTCTCCAGTGAGTATTTTGGGCATTTTTGTCAAAGAACAGGTGGATAAGCCTGAGACTACATAGTGAATTCTAGGTCAGCCTGGACTAGAGTGAGACTCTACCTCGGGGGGGAAAAAAAAAGATCAGATAACTCTAGCTACCCAGACATACATCGGAGTCCTATATTCTGTTCCATTGTCTTACATGTCTGTTTTTGTGCCAGTACCATACTGGTTTTGTTACTGTGGCTCTGAATATAAGTTAAAATCAGGTATGGTGATACCACCAGCCTTATTTTTGTTGCTCAAAATTGTTTTAGAAAAAAAAAGGTTAGCTGGGTGTGGTGGCACACACCTTTAATCCCAGCACTCGGGAGGCAGAGGTAGGAGGATCGCCAAGAGTTTGAGGCCACCCTGAGACTACATAGTTAATTAATTCCAGGTCAGCCTGGACCAGAGTGAAACCCTACCTCGGAAAAAAAAAGAAAAGAAAAAAATTGTTTTGACTGAGGATTTTTGTGCTTCCAAGTGAATTTTAGGATTGTTTTTCCCTATTTCCAGGTAGAATACCATTTTTGTGTGTTGGGGGGGGGGAGGTTTCAAGGTAGGGTTTCACTCTACCCCAGGCTTACCTGGAATTCACTATGTAGTCTCAGTGTGGCCTAGATCTCATGGTGATCCTCCTACCTCTGCCCTCTGAGTACTGGGATTAAAGGCATGTGCCACCATACCCAGATTATGCCATTGGAATTTTGATGGGGATTGCATTAAATGTGTAAATTGCTTTTGGTAAGATTGACATTTTCACAATATTGATTCTTTCAATCAAAGATCATGGTATGTCTTTCCATTTCCTAGTGTCTTCTACAATTTCTCACTTGAATGTTTTAAATTTTTCATCATAGAGATCCTTCACTTCCTTGGTTAGGTTTATTCCAAGGTACTTTTTTTTTTTTTTGAGGCAGTTGTAAATGGGAGTGATGCCCTGATTTCATCCTTAGCATTATTTGTTGCTAGTATATAGGAAGGCTACTCATTTCTGTGTGTTTATTTTATATCCTGCTACGTTGCTAAAAATGTTTATCAGCTATTAACAGTTTGCTGGTAAAGTCTTGAGGGTCCTGTATGTATAGAACCATATCATCTGCAAATAATGACAATATGATTTCTTCCTGTCCAATTAGTATCCCTTTCATGTGTCTCTTGCTTTATTGCTTATAGCTAAGACTTCCAGTACTACATTAAATAAAAGTGGGGACAGTGGACACCCTTGTCTTGTTACTGATCTTAGTGGAAAAGTTTCAAGTTTTTCCCCATTTAGTATTCTGTTGGCTGTAGGTTTGTCATAAATAGCCCTCATTATGTTAAGATATGTTCATTCTATTCCCAGTTTCTTTAGGACTTTTATCATGAAGGGATGTTGCAGTTTGTCATACGCTTTTTCTGCATCTAATGAGAAATGATCATGTGATTTTTGTTCTTCAGTCCATTTATAAATGTATTACATTTATTGATTTGCATATGTTGAACCATCCCTGTGTCCTGGGATAAAGCCTACTTGGTCAGGGTGAATGATCTTTTTGATATATTCTTGTATTCTTTTGCTGGTATATTGTTGAAAAATTTTGCATCTATGTTCATGAGAGAGATTGGTCTGTAATTTTCTTTTTTGTTCTGTCTTTGTCTGGTTTTCAGTAGTTTATTTTTATTTTGGTTTTTCAAGGTAGGGTTTCACTCTAGCTCAGGCTGACCTGTAATTCACTATGTAGTCTCAGGCTGGCCTTGAACTCTCAGTGATCCTCCTACCTCTGCCTCCCAAGTGCTGGGATTAAAGGCATGTGCCACCGTGTCCAGCCCTTTGTTTTGATATCAGGACGGTGCTGGCTTCATAGAAGCAGATTGGTAGTATTCTTTTTCTATTTTATGGAAAAGTACGAGAAGCACTAGTGTTAGTTTCTGCTTGCTTTCTAGGCACATTTGCTTGAAATACCATTTTCCATCCTTTCATTATAAGATAGTGTCCATCTTTTATGAAAAGGTGAGTTTCTTGGAGACAATAAATAGAAGGATCCTGTTTTTTCTTTAAATATGTTTTTATTTTTACTTACTTGAAAGAGAGGCAGATGGGGGTAGAGAATGGGTGTGTCAGTGTCTTCAGCCACTGCAAATGAATGCCAGACACATGTGCCACCTTGTGTATCTGGTTTATGTGGGTCCTGGGGAATCTACCTTAGGTCCTTTGGCTTTGGAGGCAAGTTCCTTAACTACTAAGCCATCTCCCTAGCCCTAGAAACCTGTTGTTTAACCCAGCGTGCAAGCCTGTGTTTTTCGGTTGGGGCATTGAAGCCATTGTTATTAAGAGTTGTTATTGAAGCCAGGCATGCTAGCACACATCTTCAATCCCAGCACTCAGGAGGCAGAGGTAGGAGGATCTCTGAGAGTTTGAGGCCACCCTGAAACTACATCACGAATTCCAGGTCAGCCTGAGCTAGAATGAGACCCTACCTCGAAAAACCAAAAAAAAAAAAAAAAAGAAGTTGTTGAAAGGTGTACATTTATTCTTGCCATTCTGCTTGTTTTGTAGTTCTTCCTGTTTTTCCTTTACTCTCTTGTATTAACTATTATTTGAGTATGGTTTATTTATTTTTTCCTGTTTCCTTAAATGTGTGCTTTTCTTCCTCATCAGCATGGAAGATCCCTTGAAGTATTTTCTGTAGAACTGGTTTAGTGTTCATATATTCCCTGTGCATCTGGCTTATGTGGGTTACTGGGGACTCAAACCTGGGTCCTTAGGCTTCAGAGGGAAGTGCCTTAACTGCTAAGCAATCTTTCCAGCCCCAAGTGTTCATACATTCTTTAGCCTGTTTTTTTGTTGTGGATTGTCCTTATTTCTCTGTCAATCTGGATGGGTAGTTTTGTTGGATAAAGTAATCTTGATTGACAGTTATCTTTCAGAACTTGGAATACATCATTCCAAGCCCTTCTGGCTATTAAAGTTTGTGTTGAGTAATCTGCTGTTATCCTGATGGGCATGCCTTTGTATGTGACTTGATTTTTCTTTCTAACTGCTACCAATATATTTTCTTTGGCTTGTGTGTTTTGTAGTTTAATAATATGGTGGTCAGAGATTCTTTCCTGATTTGTCTGGCATTCCAAAGGCTTCTTGTATCTATATTGGCATCATTTTTCCCTAGTTGGGGGAAGTTTTCGTCTATGATTTTGTTGAAAATACCTACTATGCCTTTGGAGTGAAGTTCTTCTCCTTCTACTATACCCTAAATTCTTATGTTTGATCTTTTCATAAGTGTCCCGAATTTCTTGAAATTGCCATTCATGCTGTTGCAGTCAAGTTCACGTTGCTGGCAGAAATCACCTGATCAAAAGCAGCTTGTGGGGGAAAAGGGGGCTTATTTTGGCTTACAGACTCGAAGGAGAAGTTCCATGATGGCATGATGGGGAAAATGATGGCATGAGCAGAGGGTGGACATCACCCCCTGGCCAACATAAGGTGGACAATAGCAACAGGAGAGTGTGCCAAACACTGGCAAGGGTAAATTGGCTATAACAACAATAAGCCTGTCCCCAACAATACACTGCCTCCAGGAGGCTTTAATTTCCAATTTCCATCAGCTGGGGAGACTATCATCCAGAACACCTAAGTTTATGGATGACACCTGAATCAAAACATCACACTTGCCTTCCTTTTAGTTTGTCTTTCTTTTTGTTGGACTGTATTAGATCTGTCACCTGGTCTTCTAGTTTAGATATTCTGTCCTCTCCTTGATCCATTGTGCTGGTGAGACTTTCCACGGTTTTCTATTCAACTTACTCTGTTTTTCATTTCTAGTATTCTGATTGGTATTTTTTCATTATTTCTATTTCCTTACTCATGTCTTGTATTGACCTCCTTATTTCATTAAGTTGGTTCTTTTTTTTTTACCTTTGGTTTTTTGAGGTAGGGTCTCACTCTAGCCCAGACTGACCTGGCATTCACTCTGTATTCTCAGGGTGGCCTTGAACTCATTGGCGATCCTTCTACCTCTGCCTCCTGAGTGCACCACCAGGCCCAGCAAGTTGGTTCTTAACTGGTTCAATAAGTTGATTCTTACTTAGTTGGTGTTCTCTTTGGATTCCTTCAGGAATTTGTTTTCTTCTTTGATTCTTTTGATTTTTTTTCTTTGATTTCTTTGAGCACAGATAGAATCATTGTTTTTGAAATCTTTACCAGGCATTTCATCTGACTCAGTCACACTAGAGGTCATTTCTGATGGTTTTATAATTTTGGTAGAATTGCATTGTCTTGCTTTTTTTTCATGTTTCTTGTATTATATTGTAGAGATTTTTGCATCTTGAGTTAATTTGATGCTTGGGATTTCTAATTATCTTAAGTATTCTTAGCCATGTAAATATGACTTTATCTTCAATGTAAGAGTTCAAGATGCTAGTTTTAGCTTTTATACTCCCAGAGTAATGGGAGAAGTGACCCTAGGTTTTGAGTTTGCCTGATATTCAAGTATTCTAGTAGGCTGGGTGATGCAAGTTACTGGCAGATTCCAAAATTCAACTGAGCAATATACACATTCAATAAAAACCAGCACAGAGTATTTATGCAAAAGTGGGGATTAAAACAAATGATAATCTAACAAAGTCAGAGTCCCTTAGGCTGCCCCACACCCTTAATACTTTCAGGTGGGAGGCTGAGATTTCTGGTCTGAAGTGGGTTCCAGGTCAGCCTGGGGCCAAGTGAGACCCTGCCACCAATAATGACAGAAGAAAAAGACAAAGGCCCTATAAATTAGGGAACATCAAAGGCAATAGTAATCGACACCAAAAATACAGCTTATTTGAGAATGGTAAAGCCAACCAATAATATAGCACTCAAATCTAGCATATAACCTGCACTGATATGGATTCAATTCAAGGACCCATGTTCAATTCCCCAGTTCCTACATAAAGCCAGATGCACAAAATGGTGAATGTGTATGGAGTTCATTTGCAGTGGCAGGAGGATTGACACGTCTATACTGTCTTTCTCTCATAAATAAATTAATAAATAGGTTATAAAAGATTTGCTTCATGGCATTTGCACTTAGTGTTTTCTTTTGGGGGAAACGTTTTTTTCAAACGTCACATAATTTAATAATTTAATTGAATTCATTGCCTCCGTCAGGTCTTTACTCACACAGGAGTCTTCCCTGGTTACTGCTCTCAGATTACAAAGTGCCCAATACCTCCTAGTCCCCTTGATTGTTTTCCCCTTCCAGTGAGCACTTTTCACTTTCTAATATACTGTTTCTTATCTGTTGATCTTCTTTATGTTACTTTATCTTGCTTCTTAATTATCTGTTTGAGAAAGAGAGAATGGGCACGCCAGGGCCTCTAGCCACTGCAAATGAACTCCAGACACATGCATCACCATGGGCATCTGGCTTATGTGGGTGCTGGGGAATTGAACATGGGTCCTTTGCTTTGCTGGCAAGTTTGTGTTGAGTAATCTGCTGTTGTTCTGATGGGCTTGCCTTTATATGTGACTTGATTTTTCTAACTGCTTTCAATATATTTTCATTGGTTTGTGAGTTTTGTAGTTTAATTATAATATGGCAGTAAAAGGTTCTTTCCTGATTTGTCTGTTTGGCATTCCAGAGGTTTCTTATATCTGTATTGGCATCATTTCCCCTATTTGGGGAAATTTTCTTCTATGATTTTGTTGAAAATACCTACTATCCTCTTTTTTTTTTTTTTTTTTTTTTTTTGGTTTTCTGAGTTAGGGTTTCACTCTAGTCCAGGCTGACCTGGAATTCACTATGTAGTCTCAGGGTGGCCTCGAATTTTCAGCGATCCTCCTCACCACTGCCTCGTGAGTGCTGGGATTAAAGGCGTGCACCACCATGGCTCACTTCCTACTATCATTTGGAGTGAAGTTCTTCTCCTTCTACTATTCCCTGAATTCCTACGTTTGATCTCTTCATAGTGTCCTGAATGTGTTGAAATTCCCATTCATGCCTTCCTATTAGTTTGTCTTTCTCTTTGTTGGACTGTATTAGATCTGTCACTTGGTCTTCTAATTTAGATATTCTGTCCTCTCCTTGATCCGTTATGCTGGTGAGACCTTCTACAGTTTTCTATTCAACTTATTCTGTTTTTCATGTCTAGTATTTCTGACTGGTATTTTTTCATTATTTCTATTTCCTTAGTCATGTCTTGTATTGACCTCCTTATTTCATTAGGTTGGTTTCATGTGTTCTCTTGGGATTCCTTCAGGAGTTTGTTTTCTTTGATTCTTTTGATTTTTATATTTAATTTCTTTGAACATAGATATAATTTTTTTTTTTTTTTGGAAATCTTTGTCAGGCATATCATCTAACTCAGTCTCACTGGAGGGCATTTCTGATGGATTTATAATCTTTGGTGGACTTGTATTATCTTGATTTTTTTTTTTTTTTTTGCTTCTTGTATTATAATGTAGAGATTTTTTGCATCTTGAGTAAATTTGATACTTGGGTTTTTCTAATTATCTGCAGTGTTCTTAGATGTGTAAATCTGACTTTATATATCTTCAGGGTGAAAGTTTAAATTGCCAGGTGTGGCTCTTACATTGCTCCCAAAGTAACAGCAGACGTGACCCTAGGTGTTGAATTTGCCTGCTTTACAAGTGTTCTAGTAGGCTGGTGGATGCAAATTACTGGCAAATTCTAAAATTCAACTGAGCAATATGCACATTCAATCCCAACTAGCACAGAGTATTTACGCAAGAGCAGGGACTAAAGCACGCAGATAACTAATAAGGCCAAAGTCCCTAAGGGTGTGTGCTGTTCCACACCCTTACTCCTGTGAACTGGGAGACTGAGATTTCTGGTCTGAAATGGGTTCCAGGTCAGTCTGGGGCCAAGTGAGACCCTGCCACCAATAATGACAGGAAAAAAAAGATAAATGCCTTATAAGTCAGGAAATGTCATTGGCAAGAATAGTCGACACCAACATACAACTTATTTGAGAATGGTAAAGCCAATGACCAAGACTACAGCAATCAAATCTAACATATAACCTGCCCTGACATGGAAGGTAAGATTAGCACTTCTAGTGCAGGTCTATGTACCTGGCTTTGTGTAAGTAGCCCTGTTACCTTTTGGAATGGCTTCCAATCTCACCAGTGCTGAGTGTCCACCTTGATCCCTCTCTGTTGAGCTGTGGACTTGGTTAGGCTGCTTGGGTTGCTGGATCTGGTGCTCTGATCAACTGCTGGATGCTATGTAGCAGGGGGGTAGATGAGTTCTCTGGTGGTTTGTGGCACTATTGGATAGGGAAGGGATGCTGTGCATGGTCCTGGAGTTGTACCAGATCTGCGCAGCTGGTCCCTGCTATCTTCCCTTTTGGGTTTCTTGACTTTGCAGCGTGACTGATGTGAGTGGAAGATCCCTTCACCTGGATTCTTCTGCAGCTCTGCACTGAACCAGGCCAGGCGGGCGCACAGATCAGGGCCACCGGTGCCATGGCAGGAGCTGCTTTTGTGCTTCCTGCTTGCTAGAAGTTTTGAATATCTCCTGTTTCTCTGCTGTGGTTGCTAATTCCTTATACACCTTTACTTTTCTGTAGAAGTATTTTGCTGTTTTTTTCTTCTTATTTCTTCCCCTAGGCTGCTTTGGCTTGGCTAGTATGCCACCATCTTACCTGGAGGTCAACACATTCTTTATCATGTTGTGCGTTCCACTTTGTTATGAGAAATATAATTCCCATTTATATCTGTATCTGGGGGAAGGACTGAAATTAGATTTAGGAGAATAGAATGGCTTGCTTTGTAAAGTTTTAGAGAAGAGATAGTATCAGAATAATAACATCAAGGTTTTTTTCTCACCTTTTTTTTTTTTAGGGATGGAAAATCAAGTGGAGCCATGTTTATCATTCACATTTCAGCAGGGCGCCTGGAAGTTTAGCTGAGAACATGACAGCTCTTTCTTCAGAGAATTGCTCTTTTCAGTACCAGTTACCTCAAACAAACCACTCACTAGATATTAGCTGTTTACTAACCCTGATTATTCTTGGGAAAATATTATTAAATATCTTCACACTAGGAATGAGAAGAAAAAACACTTACCAAAACTTTATGGAGTGTTTTTGTATTTCGCTAGCACTTGTTGATCTTTTACTGTTGGTAAACATTTCTCTTATATCCTATTTCAGGGATTTTGTACTTTTAGGCATTCGGTTTACAAAATACCATATCTGCCTGTTCACTCAAATTACTTCCTTCACTTATGGTTTTCTGCATTATCCAGTGTTCTTGATAGCCTGTGTAGATTATTGCCTGAATCTCTCCAAAACCACCAAGCTTTCGTGTAAGTGTCAAAAGTTATTTTATTTCTTTACAGTAATTTTAATTTGGGTTTCAGCCCTTGCTTATGTTTTGGGAGAGCCACTTATCTACCAAAGCCTGGAGGCACATAGTGCCTCATACCAGTGCCCTACCTATGTCAGCGCTCAGAGTTACTGGCTGTCATTTTCCATGGTAACGAGTTTATTTGTGGCTTTCCTGATTTCTTGGCCAGAAATTATTACCTTGATACAAGCTATGAGGATAACATCATACATGCATGAGATGGTCCTGTATTTTCCTCTTGCATCTCGCTCTCACTCCAGTGTTACCTCTAGGAAAGTCCTCTTGTCCAGGCTCTTAGTCTGTTTCCTTGGCACCTGGTCACCATTTGTAGTACTTCAGGTCATCCTCCTTTCAGTTCCTGTCCAGGTCCCAGCATATATCGAGATGAACGTTCCCTGGCTCTACTTTGTCAATAGTTTTCTTATTGCAACAGTTTACTGGTGTAACTGTCACAGGCTTTATTTAAGAGATACCACACTACCTGTGGATCCATTTGTCAACTGGAAGTGCTGCTTTATTCCATTTACAATTCATAGTCCGGAGAAAACTGAGAAACCTGTGTCAGTGACAATTTGTTGATTTGTTGCCATGCTGAAAGCAATCACAGTGACTGCAATAAAAAAATCTTAATTTTACAAACAAGAAAATATGGTGATTCAGAACATGTAAACCAAAGAACTGAACTGTTGGGGTTAATATTAAATGATGTTCAAATGATGCCAAAAATTATATGCCTATTCAAGAACACTATATTTAATCAAAAACTGAAATAAATTAACATTTGGCCAAACTGATATTTATTTTACCCCAAATAAACATCTAGATGCAAAATGTTACATAAATCTGAGATTTCACTGCCAACTTATGTACTTAATAAACTTATGAGCTTAAATAAACATTTTATCAAATTTAGAGCAAAAGAAGTACATTTTCTTAAGATGATTTGGTATAAACTTTAATGTAAGGGGAAATTTAGTTTATTTTAAATTTAGCTAAAACTTAACTGAAAATATTCCTTGAAGAAGACTTTCAGTTGCTTCCCCTAAGAAACTGATAATGACTTGATCCCTTTCCATAACATGCCAGATTAATTTTCATTTACAACTTATGTGTCATATATGCATATCAAATCATCTTATTAACATAGCACACTATAAGAATAACATGGGTTTCCTCAGCCTTGGAATGTTGAGATTTGGGGCAGGAAGGGTGGATAATTCTGTTGTGGGGGCCACCCTGTGCACTAGAATATGCTTAGAAGAATTCGTATCCACCTACTTCTTCAGTAGTGATAATCAAGAATGTCTCCAGGGCTGGAGAGATGGCTTAGCAATTAAGGCACTTGTCTGTGAAGCCTAATGACTCATGTTCCACTCTCCAGATCCCACGTAAGCCAGATGCATAAAGGTGAGGCAAGCGCAAGATCACACATATCCACTAGGTAGAACAAGCATCTAGAGTTCGATTGCAGTGGATGAGGCCCTGGTATACCAATTCTCTCTCTCCCTCTGTCTCTCTTGCTCTAAAATAAAAAAATTAGAAATAAAAAGATTGTCTCCAACATTGTCAAACCTTCCCTGGTGAGTGGGCACAAGCACCTCAAGGTAAACACTGGACCGCTGGGGAGATGGCCCAGTGAATAAAGCACTTGCCATTGAAGCTGGAGTACCTGAGTTTGGACCCCAGAACTCATTTACAAAGATAGAAGCCATGGCAAGCTTCTGTAATCCTAGGACACAGACACTGACACTAAGATAGGAGGTGGAAACAAGAACTTCCCAGAAGCTCATGGTGAGCACAGCAAAGATTAACAGATAAGAATTCAGAGGGATAGTACCATAGACAGCCTCATCTTGGCTAGCTAATTAAAGCATATAACTCTTCAATAAGGAAGGCAGGAATAGTTTGGGCAGAAACACCCTGTAAGAGTGAAGAAAGCTTTACCTTAAAATTTACAGACTGTTGGTAAATCCCAGGGCCAGAATTGGGTTCTCCCTCCTCCACAGTGAGCTGTTGGTCAGGGAGACACATCAGGGCCTCAAAACAATGCAGGCCATTGTCAAACTACTTGGTTGCCCACCAGATCTAAATGGTAAGATCCTACTGCTGAAGACGCTACAGGCTCTGGTCACAGAACACTGAGAGATCTCACTGGAACTGAGATGGAAGCCAGATCCCTGATGGCTAGTTTTCATTGTTAGAAAGTGCAATGTAAGCTGCTGGGGAATAATGGTCACAGCAGGAACAAGCAGGGGATCCTGCAAGCTACAAAATCAACCAGCCAGGCAAGATGGACACACAGGTACAATAGTGACACACAGGCTTTGGGGTAATGAACTGCTCTCTGGGTATAAAACCCACTCAGTGGGGGTCATACACCTCTTAGGAAGGTCATACTCCTTTAGGAGGGAAGCTTCCATTCTTTGTTAGAGAATCTGCTTTTTACAGATGGCACCAAATACCAGGCAATCCTAGACCCTTCTATAGGACAAGAAAAGTAAGTGGACTGCCCTGTACAAGATGAGTCATTTCTATCACATCTGCCACAGTTCCACTGCAGAGGAAGTGGCAAATTAAACAAGAGTGCTGCTCTCACTGCTGGCCTGAGAACCTCCTCCAGGGAGATGGTGGTAGATATTGAAGAGACTCAAAACTCATCAAAGTAGAAAATCAGAGTCTGCTAAGAGCTCAACACTAATAGAGAATTACATCTCCCAAAGCTCAGGGAACATCTTAGAAGAGGGAGCAGAAAAATTGTGAGAGCCACATGGTGGAAAGGAGTATGCTGGGGCATTGTCTTCCCAAAGAGACCTGGTTCATTCATGAACCCACAGTGAATACAGATAATAGCACTGAAAAGGGCTGTCAGTGGAATGGGAGTGAGAGAAGGAATATAAGTGTACAACATGATTGGAATATGACCATTAGGTAATCTTTTCATATGATGAAGTTTTCCATTTTATTTTTATTTTTAAAAATATTTATTTGCAAGCAGAGAGAAAGAAGAGAGATAGAATGGGTACACTAGGGTCTCCAGCCACTACAAACTCCAAATGCATGAGCCACTTTGTATATTGGGCTTTATGTGGGTACTGGGGAATTGAGCCCTGGTCGTTAGGCTTTATAGGCAATCACCTTAACCACTAAGTCATCTCTCCAGATCAAGCTCTCTATTAGAAAAAAAAAGCTGTATGTGGGTCCTAGTTACAAATGATTGGACTTCTATGTAAGTAGGAATAAAACTGAGTAGCAGCCGGGCGTGGTGGCTCACGCCTTTAATCCCAGCACTCAGGAGGCAGAGGTAGGAGGATCACTGTGAGTTCGAGGCCACCCTAAGACTACAAAGTTAATTCCAGGTCAGCCTGGGCCAGAGTGGTGAGACCCTACCTCGAAAAACAAAAACAAAAAACTGAGTAGCAGAAGCCCGTAAGCTAGAAAGGGAATATAAGGGGCTGGAGAGATGTCTTAGCAGTTAAGGTGTGTGCCTGCAAAGCCAACAGATCCCGGTTCGACTTTTCAGGACCCGTGTAAGCCAGATGCACAAGGGGACACATGCGTCTGGAGTTCATTTGCAGTGGCTGGAGGCCCTGGCATGCCCATTTTCTCCCTCTCCCCCCTTTCTTTCTCAAATAAATAAATAAAATATATTTTAAAATAAAGGGGATATAAAGGAAATAGAAAGGGAGGAGGGACTTAATAGTATGGTACTGTATATATGTAAGTAGAAGAACAGATTAAAGGGGGTAAAAAGGCCTAAGTAAGGTCAGGGGAAGGGATTGAGTAAAGAAAAGGTGGAGGGAGGGCTAATCAAAATCTAAGAGGATATAAATAAGTCATATGGAAACCTACTTTTCTGGACAATGGAACACTCAGAAGCCATAGATTGTTACTAGAAAATTTTCAGTGCCAGGGATGGGATACCTCCCAGTGAGTTGTTGGCCAGGGAGGTCCCTGATATCCCTAAAACATTATAGGTCGTTGCCAAGGCCTTTGATTTCCTACCAGGAATAGATGGTAAGACCCTATTGCTGAAGACGCCACATACTTGGGATGCAAAGTCACTGAGAAATCCTGCTGGAGCTGAGCTGAAAGCCTCCTCCATGTGGACCAGCTGACAGAAAGCTAGAAAAAGCTACGCTGCATGCAGTTCAATGGGGGGAGAGAGAAATCACCAGTGAAGATACTCAACAGTGGACACTGTAAGCCTTAAATTTGGCCAGCCAGGCCAAATGAGCCAATGAGTACAATTGTGGCATGTCTTTTATGGGGGAAACAAACCACTCTGTCATTGGACTGGATGCCTGCTCCATGGGAGGGAATACATCCCTGATACTGAAAACCTACAACAGGGTAGTCATGAGCCCTAGGGGTGTAACGTCTGCTGTTGTCTGGCTAAATGTATATACTATGCTCACCAAACTGCCCAGTAGGCACTTCTTTTAATATATATTAATGCTACTCTCACTTTTTGCTAGAGAAACTTCTCTTTTCAGATGGTGGTGACCTTAGGATGACCCAGAAGGTACCATGGTGCTAAGAAGTGACAGGGGAGTGCTCAGCACTGAAATATCTCTAATATACCTTACAAGGCTCAGGGCCCATTTGTGGAAGAGGTGGCGGAAAAGAATGTAAGAGCCAAAGGAAGGGTAGGACTCCTTACAACATGCTCCTCCAGAAACAAAATGGCCTGGATATCCATGACCTTGTTGTACCTGACGCTACCTACACAAGACCATCATAAAAAAGGAAAAGATCATGAAATCAAAATAAAATAGAGACTGATTAAAAGGGGGAGGGGATATGATGGAGAGTGGAGTTTCAAAAGGAAAGTGGGGGGGAGGGATGTACCATGGGATATTGTCTACAATTATGGAAGTTGTCAATAAAAAATTTAAAATAAAAAAACACTTCCTTTAGTTGGTGGCTCTAGTCACATTTGCTCTCAAGAAACTCAGACCTTTAAACTATCAAGCAGCTTTCTGCTTCCCTCAGAGGAAATTTGGACTGATAAAATCTGATTCTTTGACAACTGGAAGTTTGCTTTCAAACAAAGATGTGAGAAAGCTCAAAAAAGAATCTTAACAGTCTACCTCAAATGAGGTAGACAGGCAAAGATCAACTCGAAAGTTGTCCTCTGGCCTCCACACATGCACCATGGCTCACGTGTACCCATACTCACACAAATAACTTTAAATTTTTAATGGCATGCCCACACTCTCTCTGCCTGCCTGTTTCTGTCTCTCTCAAATAATTTTTATAAAATTTTAATGGGGGCTAGAGAGATGGCTTAGTAGTTAAAGCACTTGTCTGCAAAGCCTAAGGACCCAGGTTCTACTCCCCAGGACCCATTTAAGCCAGATACACATGGTGGCACATGTGTCTGGAGTTCATTTGCAGTGGCTACAGACCCTGGCATGCCCATTTCTCTCTCTCTCTCTCTCTCTCTCTCTCTCTCTCTATATATATATATATATATATATATATATATGTAAAAATTAAAAAAAATTAATGAAGCATGAGTATAGCAATATAAGAGGCAGAACAATCTCTCACTTTATGAATTATGAAATAGTTTACTTATTTTGATTTGCATTAACAAGATTTATATTAGATGAATTCAAAAGTAGCTGGGCTAGAGAGATGGCTTAGCAATTAAGGAGCTTGCCTGTTTACTTATTTTGAAAACCAAAAGTAGCTGGGCTAGAGAGAGGTTTAAGCTTGCCCCCAGGTCAAGATGCACAAGGTGGTACATGCATCTGGAATTTGAAAGGATGCAGGTTTAATTCCCCAGGATCCACGTAAGCCAGATGCACAAGGTGGTACATGCATCTGGAATTTGTTTGCAGTGCTGGATGCCCTGGTGCTCCCATTCTCTCTCTTGCTCTCTCTCTCTCAAATAAATAAAAAAATTAAAATATTCAAAAGTAGTGACTTTTACTTGTTGTCACATCATGACCCATATATACTCATTTATACATATACTTAAATGTATGCACCATATTAATATTTATATCATTCACTATTTATAATGTTTACCCCTTCCCCCAAGGTAGGGTCTCACTCTAGCCCAGGCTGATCTGGAACTCACTCAAGGCTGGCCTCAAATTCATGGCAATCCTCATACCTCAGCCTTATGCACCACCACACATGGCCAGTGTGATTTTTTTTGTTTTTCTTTTTGTTTTACGAGGTAAGGTCTTGCTGTAGCCCAGCTGAAGAATTTACTATGTAGTCTCAGGCTGTTCTCAAACTCACTGTGATCCTCCTACCTCTGCCTCCCCAGTGCTGGGATAAAAGGCATGTGCCACCACGCCCAGCTTACTCAATTTTGATGTAATTTCCTCAGCTGTAAGAGGGGGAGACCCATAGTATCCAGCAGAGAGTTGCTAAGAGAATTAAATCGGTTGCTATATGTAAAATATTTAAAACAATGCCAGGTACACAAAAAAGCACTTCTTTAATCATTGTTGCTGTCAGGCTTTTTGTACTTGTCAGACATTTAAAACCATGGGAAGCAATTCATGCGCAGATCACGAGTTCAACTTAGAGTGATAACTAGCATTTAAAAAAAATCAGAGGCTTGGGCTGGAGAAATGGTTTAACAGTTAAGGTACTTGCCTGCAAAGCTAAAGGACCAAGGTTCAATTCCCCAGGACCCACATAAGCCAGCTGCATAAGGTGGTACATGCATCTGGAGTTCATTTACAGTGGCTGGAGGTCCTGGTGTACCCATTCTCTCTCTCTCAAAAAAAAAAATCAGAGGCTTAGTGCTTAAAGCACTTCCCGCAAAGCCGAAGGAACCAGGTTCCATTCCCAGGACCAACATAAGCCAGGTGCACAAGGTGGAGCTTGTGCATCAGCCTGGACCAGAGTAAGATGGTTTAGCAGTTAAGCGATTGTCTGAAGCCTAAGGATCCTGGTTCATGTGAGAAATGCTGATTTTTTCCCACTTGAAAATGTACATTGTTTATGAACATCTTAAAGATTTGAGAGCCCATGTGAAGAAACCAGTCACTGGAATGAGCACACAGGTCTTTTTAGTTAATGCCAAGCACCCTAGAAAGGCAGACTGCAAGGCTGGAGAGAGGGCACAGAGATTAAAGGTTCTAGCTTGCAAAGCCTGCCTACCTTGGTTTGATTCTCCAGTACCCATGTAAAGCCAGATGCATAAAGTGGCACGTGTCTGGAGTTTGTTTGCAGTGGCAAGAGGGCTTGGTGTGCCATACTCACTCTTTCTTTCCTCTTTCTCTAATAAATAAAATATTTTGGGGCTGGAGGGATGGCTTATTGGTTAAGGCACTTGCCTGGAAAGCCAAAGGACCCACGTGCAATTCCTCAGTACTCACATAAGCCAGATGCACAAGGTGGCGTATGCATCTGGAGTTGGTTTGCAGCAGCCGGAGGCCCTGGCATGCCAATCTTTTTGTCTCTCTCTGTATCTCTGTCTCTGTCTCTCTCTCAAATAAAAATAATTTTAAAATATTTTTAAGGGCTGAGAGATTGCTCAGTGGTTAAGGTGTTTGCCTGCAAAGCCCAATGACCTGGGTTCAATTCCCCAGTACCCACATAAAGCCAGATGCACAAAGGGGCACATCATCTGGAGTTCATTTGCAGCAGCTGAAGCTGTCTCTCTGCTTGCAAATAAATAAATAATAAATATGTTTGGGCTGGAGAGATTGCTTAGCAGTTAAGATTGCCTGCAAAGTCTAAGGACCTGAGTTCGATTCCCCAGTATCCACATAAGGCCCAGATGTAGAAGGCAGCACATGTATCTGGAGTTTGTTTGCAGTGGCTGGAGGACCTGGTCAGCCCATTCTCTCTCTTATCTGACTCTTTCTCAAATAAATAAACATTTTTTAAAAATATTTTTTAAAGCCGGGTGTGGTGGCGCACGCCTTTAATCCCAGAACTTGGGAGGCAGAGGTAGGAGGGTTGCCGAGAGTTCGGGGCCACCCTGAGACTACATAGTTAATTCCAGGTCAGCCTGAACCAGAGTGAGACCCTACCTCAAAAACAAACAAACAAACAAAAAAAAACCAAACAAAAAAAATAATTATATATATATATATATATTTAAGGTGGGCGTGGTGGCTTATGCCTTTAATCCCAGCACTTGTGAGGCAGAGGTAAGAGGAGCACCTTGAGTTCTAGGCCACCCTGAGACTACATAGTGAATTCTAGGTCAGTCTGAGCTAGAGCGAGACCTTACCTCGAAAAACCAAAAAAAAAAAAAAAAATTAAAAAGGTGGGTTGCCACAAGGTGGGTAGCAATATGCTGAAGCACACGGTTGTCCCCCCACTATCCAACAGGACTGAGTGAGGCCTTCATGACCCCACTACGAGGGCATCCTGGGTAATGGGAGCAGGGGTGAGGGGATAAGAGTATAATGTTATAAGATAAAAATAAACAAGTCATGCTGCACAGGTCGAGTGTCCCTTGGTCTGAAATGTTGACACTCAAAAGGTTTCAGACTTTGTAGCATCCTGAATTCTCAGATTCAGAAATGTAATAAAGCCTACACAAATATTCTAAAATCCAAAGACTCCAAAATCTGAAAGTTAAGATGTCATTCATAGCCGGGTGTGGTGGCACACGCCTTTAATCCCAGCACTTGGGAGGCCGAGGTAGCAGGATCGCCATGAGTTTGAGGCCACCATGAGACAACATAATGAATTCCAGGTCAGCCTGGGCTAGAGCGAGACCCTACCTCAAAAAAAAAAAAAAAAAAAAAAAAAAAGATGTCATTCAGGTGATACTCACTATAGCAGACAGCTTCAGGTTCGCGGAGATGAACTTCCAGATCAGGCACAGTTATGGAGGAAGGGATATTATTTATTGAAGCTTACAGATCCAGGGGAAGTTCCAATAATGGCAGAAGAAGCTGGCCTGCCTTCGCAGGGCCAAACAGAGAGAGAAAAAGCCAACCAGGCACACAGCATACTGAGCAAAACTACAGCCAAAAAGTCACACAGCACACTTCAGGAACTCCTGCTAGGCACACTTTGCATATCTTTACAATGGAATCTCAAACCCTCCACCAACACCTTAAGACCAGCCCCCAGTGACATTGCCTCTAGCAAGGTGATTGCAGATGCAAACTATAACTAATAAAACACTGAATATATTGGGGGCCATATATTCAAACTACCACACTCACCTTTTTAATACAAACCCACCAGGAGCCATTCTAAGAGAAGGCAGGACATTGGAAAGATAGGGTGGTAAAAGAAACTGGGAGAATGTCTGTGATGTTTAGTTTCATTCTCTACACAATAGGTTTTCTGGCTGCCAATGGCCCAGGACCTACTATTCTGATTTACAGCACCTCCTAGCTTCAGATATGAAAATCCCAGAAAATAATTGGCCTGACTTGAATCATCTGCTCACCCACAATCCGGTCTATTCACAGAAGACACTGCAAGGAAGGGAACTAATCAATACACTGCATGGTATACTATTTAAAACACTTTAGAATTAAGTATTAAAAGTACTTAAGAAAACAATAATATTACATTGTTCCATTTAAAAAACAAAACAATATGCAAATGGAGATCCAATGATAGCCAAAGCTTGCCCAATTTGTGTGGTACTTGGGGTCAAACTTAGGGCCATGCAAGCAACTGACTCTACCAAGCTACATCTCCAGCCTCCTCCATCCCACCAAAGTTCAGAAGGAATATTCCTATGTTCAAATGAACTGTTATGGAGTTGGCCCCTTACATGATGACACATGCCACAGCTCACAGGTGTTGGTCTACTTTCCACCTCCTTGGAGGCAGTGTAAGGATGGAAAAAGTCATAAATGCTTCAAGTTCCAGAATCGGCTCTCTGCCAGCAAATAGGTAAAAGGTCACCCTTCTTGCTGGTTCAGAGCCTGCTTCCTGCATGAACCTAAGTAAAAAGAACAGGCTTTTGAGTACGTGACTCTGGCCTAGTGAGATAATGGAAAATGAGCTAACTAACTGCCCAGTACCCAAAATAATCCTTGCAATGAGCCAATCAGAAGAAACCAAGTAAATGTTTATACATACTTGTGGCCTTCCTAATATAGAAAAGTTTGCTCAAAGTGCCTCAGCAACTAAATAACCAATGAGCTTACTACATGTACATTCTTGTTAACTGTTAACCAATCATGTTATGAATTCCCCTCTCCTTTGTTTGAACCCAATAAAAGCTGCCCTGATTCTACCCTCGGGGCTCCCAGTCCTCTACCCCTGCGTGGTGTATGACTGTGGGCCCCAGCGCGCTGGAATAAAAATCCTCTTGCTATTTGCATCAAGACCGTTTCTCATGAATGTTTTGGGTGTTGTCTTTCCCGAGACAGAGCCCGGGGAGTCCCCGGATTGGTCTTTCAGCAGGGTCTCTCCTTCAGTCCTGGGTTGACCAGGTTCTGGCTTGTGAGTGGGCTTGTAGGAAATTCTTTCTCTACCTCCTTTCTCACCGTAGGCACGCTGGGATTGTAGATGCCTGCCGACACTTGCGTGTGAGTTCTGGGGGCTCAAACTCACATTTGCTTAGCAAGTACTTTATCCACTAAGCCATCTCCTGAGCCCTACTTAAGTATATTGAACTTATTTTCTTTGCAGACTTTAAGGAGAATTTATAACCACTCCAAGCCCCGATTAAACTCTTCATTTATTTAGATTTTCCCATATCTCACAAGCTTGAAGAAAAAAATATTCAATAACCAGCCAGGCTTTTATTTGTAAAGAAATGAAGTTACAATTGATCTACAATATATTATTGTAATATAAACAATATAAATAAATGATCCTGTAGGCCCACTAATCTTCCATCCAGACCCACATGAAGCAATGTTACAACATCTATGTGAGCATGTGCAGGTAACAAAGGTGCAATTACAAGCAAGTTAAGCAGCAGAGTATAAGGTGCTTTCATATAATAGTTCATGTTGCCATCAGACATTTGAATGCTGTTTTATTTCACTGAATAGACACAACAAATAGGAAAGTCTAAAATTCATACACATGCTACTTAATATGAAAGTGCTTTCTTTTTTAAAAAAATACACCAAATGAACACTTTTTACATAGATCATGATGTGCTCTTATAATGCAAAATGAACTTCATTTTCAGGTTATACTTATTTTTTAAATTTTGCTCAATTTTTTAAAATTATCCTTTTGGTACCATATCTAAAACTTCTGTCAAATACCAAGTCCCAGAGATTTTCTCTGACTTTTGTGTCTTCCATTTAAGTCTATGACCCAGGTTATACATTTTTAAAACCATAGTTATGGACACCAGTCTAGGAATTCTATGCTGAGTGCTAAAATTATTTCATTTTCTGGGAGGAAAATGAAATGTATCTGGAAAGAATACATCTATTTTTAATCTTTTTTTTACCCCCCAGAGGTAAAGTCTCACTCTAGCCCAGGCTGACCTGGAATTCACTCTATATTCTCAGGGTGGCCTCTAACTCATGGCAATCCTCCTACCTCTGCCTCCCAAGTGCTGGGATTAAAAGCATGTGCCACCACACCCAGCTCTGTTTAATCTTAACAGTTTGCTTTCTGTCAAGATTAAGAAATGCTTTCTTTCCCACTGGAGATATTTTGTTCATCTGTGGTAGATCATCTTTTGAGGTTTTCATATCAAAGTTCTATTTCAGAAATATGGAAGGAATTAAAAAGAATTTAAAATGTGCTTACAGCACTAAAAAATGTTTTAGAAAGAGATTATCACAATTTTCCTTTGCTAAATTTTTATCAGCAAAAAAAGGCAAAAAAGTTTTAATTTAATCAGGAGGCTTGAATGCCTTTGACTCCAAAAGAATCTATCCCTATATACTGCTATCTACATACCACACCACCTTCAAGACAGCACAGCCCTACTGTGTAGAGGACAGTATTTGGAACTTTTGACTTTTTATTCCTCTGTGGGGAAAACAAAAGACCAGTCTTTTGACATAGCTGATTGGTAATCTACTCCAATAACTTGGAAATTATATATACAAAATTATATTCTTTGCACTCAGCTAATTTTTAAAATTTTTAACAATACATATACAAAAAGCATTTATGCAAAAGATACTTTAACAGCATAAAATATTTTATAACTTAGGTACACTTTAAAGATTATTACAACAGTTCAGAAGTAATTTTTATCTAGAATCATGGTATAAAATCCAGAGCAGCTGGCTCCTGAGACATTCCTATGCCTTTTACCATTCAGTCTGCAAGAGTCTAATGCAGACTGCAATCCACTTTATTCAAAGACTTTCCTGCTTTAAAAAGCTACAGCTATGATGCATAAAAGGTTTTTAAATATATTTTTTTCTATCTTTATAGAGAACATTAGTATCATCTGGTATTTAAAATCAGAATTACAATCTAATTCACAGAATCCCAGTGACAAGGGAATTTTATATACTTAATAACTGATTTTCTTACTCCATATTTATTCTCAAAATACTTGCCAATTCAAGCAGAGAACTGTTTCATGTTGCCAGTTCTGCATTTTTAAATAGCAGCTTTTTATTATGCAACATATACCCTTTATATTATTGATTTTTACTATATTTTTAAGAGGTGGCTATCTATAGTACCCCTAAAATATAATAAAATTTACTATATGTCATCTTACTTGCTTTAACAAAGAGAAAGAAGCCTGTTCTATTCTGGTGATCTCCTTCAGATATTTCAGCATTAGAAACCTCTGCTCCACTGTCAATACTGAGTGGAAAGCTTCTGGAGTTAAAACACACATATAATACATCAACATTGGCTTCTTTTGTCCTGCCACATATCATGCACAGCAACAACCCTGACAATGCCTATCAAAACAGTCTCAAAACTGGTCCTTAATACTTTTGCATCCTATCAGGTATATGGTCAACTGATACGTAGTATGTGAATGTGATTCAAAGCCAATCCTTTACCTACTTAAAAAAAATCCAGCCAGAAGAGATGGCTTGGCTTAGCAGTTAAGGCGTCTGCCTATGAAACCTAAGAACGCCCATTCGATTCTCCAGGTCCCATGTTTAGCCAGACGCAAAAGTGACCCCCCCCAAAAAATGACCCAAGTGCGCAATGTCACAAATGTGCACAAGGGGGCACATGCATCTGGAGTTCATTCACAGTGACTGAAAGGCCGTTGGTATGCCCATTCTCTATCTGTCTGTTTCTCTCTCTCTCTCTCTCTCTCTCTCTCTCTCTCTAATTAAAAAAAAAATCCAGCCAGGCATAGTGGCGCACACTTTTAATCCCAGCACTCAGGAGGCAGAGGTAGGAGGATTGCTGTGAGTTCAAGGCCACCCTGAGACTACACAGGGAATTACAAGTCAGCCTAGACTACAGTGAGATCCTACCTTGTAAAACAAAAATAAAAGAATTTTTTAAATCCCCTCTTAATTCCAAGTTAACAGTCATTACATTAACAATAATGATGTCTCTGTTTACTTAAGCAACAATAAGTTTGGGAAGACTTAACAGTTTCTTACTCATCTACACCACACACAATGTAAGTGCTCATATACTTTGTTCAATGAGTATGTGAATGAATGGCAATGTTCACCTGTCATCATATGAGGTCAGTGGTTCACTACTGGGCAACATTTAGTTCAAGATCCTCATCTGCTTGTCCATGGAAATGTTCTCAATCCTAAGGAGAATAAATATTTTAAAAATACCTCTATGAGCCAGGCATGGTGGTGCACGCCTTTAATCCCATCACTTGGGAGGCAGAGGTAGGAAGATCACTGTCAGTTTGAGGCCTGCTTGAGACATAGTAATTCCAGGTCAGCCTGGGCTAGAGTGAGACACTACTTCAAAAACATACAATAAAAACAAAACACAAAAGACAAAAACCCAGCCGGGCATGGTGGTGCACGCCTTTAATCCCAGCACTCCGGAGGCAGAGGCAGGAGGATCACCATGAGTTCGAGGCCACCCTGAGACTACATAGTGAATTCTCGGTCAGCCTGAGCTGGAGTGAAACCCTACCTTGAAAAACCAAAAACAAAACCAAAAAAAAAAAAAAAAAAAAAATGCTTTGCCCAGAAAAGATATAGATTGTTACAGGAAAATTTTACTGCCGGGGTGGAATACCTTTCAGAGAGATATTGGTCAGGGAGGCCCTATGGTCCCCAAAACATTACAGGTTACTTGCCAAGGTTCTTGGTTCCCATCAGAACTAGATGGTAAGATTCTATTGCTGAAGATACCACATGTTTAGGATGCAAGTCACTAAGAAACCAAGCTAGAGCTGAGCTGGAGCCTCTTCTCTGTTGACTAGCTGTCAGGATGTGGAAAGAGCTATGCAGCCTGCTGGAGAAAAGTCATCTACAGTCTTAACCAGAAGTGGACCCTGAAAGCTTTATTGTTAGACAGCCAGGCCAAATGTGTCATTGGTGCAATGGTGGCCTGTATGTTACAGGGGTGCACTCTGGACTTGAGGCCTGCTCCATGGGAGGGAATTCATGTCTAGTACTAAAAACCTAGTCAAAAGCCTATAGCTGGGGAGGTCATAAGCCCTGGGAGGGAAACTACTACTGTTGTCTGATTAAATGGCTATATTGTGCCTGTAAAAATTCCTTTAAAATACTTATGCTTATTCCCATATTAAAGCTACTCTCACTTTTGGTTAGAGAAGCTTCTCTGTTCAGATAGTGGTGACCACTAGGGAGACCCAGAACTCATCAAAGTGCTACAAAGTGACAGTGGAGTGTTCAGCACTGATACATCTCTGTCACACCCTCCAAGGCTCAGAGACATTGAAGAGGTGGCGGAAAGAATGTAAGAGCTAAAGGAAGGAAGGAGAGGAGTGCTTTGCAATACTGTCTTCCAGTCACAAAGTAGCCATGGCATTCATGATCTCACAGTGGCTGATGCTACCTATACAAGACCTGCATAATAGGATGGGGGAGGAGAATGATGACATCAAAAAGAAGAGAGACTAGATGGAAAGAAGGGATTCACTGGATGGGGTACAGCACAGGAGCAAAAAGAAGGGTGCTGGGAGGGGATTATGATCATGGTATATATTATCTACATTAACAGAGTTTGTCAATAAAGTTTTTATAAATACCTCATTATATGGCCAACACTAAAATTTTACAGCTGGAAGATACCTTACACAATGATTTAAGCCAAAATCAACATTTTCAGTAGTGTGAACACAACATTACATTCAGAAGAGGTTAAAAACCAAGTTAACTGCCAAAGTGTCACAGCAAACTGGCCAAATGGAAGTCAGAGCCAGACTCAGGCCAATGTGCCCTATCTTCACTGACATGTTAATACAGCAAGTGTATTGATCACTTACCACTGAAGTAGGAATTTGTTCACGTCTCAATCTTGCCCAAACAAAAAGAATGGACTTAAAACAAGCACTGCTGACCCGCAGGCACTCAGCATCCCTGGTTGAGCGGCGAGCAGGTGGCAACAGCAATGTGAGCGTCAGGGAGACCCCTTAGCTTTTCCGAGTTGCTCTGCTCTCTTCCAGGCTCAGTCCTCTTGTCAGCATGGCCCATGGAAATCAACAAGAACTTGCCCGCCAGAAAAAATATGGAAAAAACCCAGGAAATTAGCAAGGGAAAGAGAAAAGAGGATAGCTTGACTACCTCTCAGAGAAAGCAGAGGTACACTGAGATCAAGCAGCAAAAGCAGAAGGCAGCCAATGAGAAGAAGTCTATGCAGCTGAGAGAAAAATGATGCCGGACTCTTCAGGAAACCTGGGTGCTATTGCCATCAGGGTGCATCATAACCTCTAAGATCGGAATTTCTCAGAGTGACTAATCACTACATGAGTTATAACTTATCCTTATAAAACGGGCTATTTAAACTTTACTTTTTAGCATAGTATGAAGTTTTAGAACCATTCTTTAATGAATAAAATGCTAACCATAAAAAATAATAAAAAAAAAAAACAAGCATTATGTTTGTTTTGTTTTTTTCAAGGTAGGGCCTCACTCTAGTACAGGGTGACTTGGAACTCACTCTGTAGTCCCAGGCTGGCCTCAAACTCACAGCGATCCTCCTACCTCTGCCTCCTGAGTGCTGGCAAGACTTTAAAAAAAAACAAAAACAAAAAACAAAAACAAAAAACCTTCTTTCTAAAATAAACTGGCATTTATTTCCATGGTGATATATATATATATAAGATATATAGTTCAATGGGTTAAGACTAAATTTTAGTTAAGATTACATATTTCCTTTTCCTAATATTTCAAATGAATTTATAAAATATCAATATTGATGACTGCTTTACAATGAACAGGTGTGCGTACAAAAAACAATAAAGAGAAATCTATAGACTTCAGTCTACCAATGCTTAGACTGAGATACAGACTAACCAATACTGTCCTAAAATGCCTGTCTACTGTGACAAATCTGTGAGGCAAACTCCACTGACGTATGTGTGTATGTGCAAACTCTCCTTTGCCTTCTTGCCATTCAATTGCAACAAACTCTAGTTTTGGTGACATTCTCCAACTCACCTTCAGAAATCAAAACTCACTAATTTGCCAGGCATGGTCATACATTCCTTTAATCCCAGCACTTGGGAGGCAGAAATAGAAGGACACTGTGAATTCGAGGTCAGCCTGGGCTACAGTGATATACTACTCCGAAAAAAAATTTTTTTCTAATTAATGTACCACTAGTATTATTACTATCTGTGCTCCTGAGGGTAGGGTTAGTTGATAAAGAAAAGTATTAGATCCATTACAGGCAAATCTTGATTAAAAATCATAGAAGCCAGCCAGGCATGGTGGCACATGCCTTTAATCCCAGCACTCGGGAGGCAGAGGTAGGAGGATCACTAGGAGTACGAGGCCATCCTGAAACTACATAGTGGATTCCAGGTCAGCCTGGACCAGAGTGAGACCCTACCTCGAAAAACCAAAAAAAACAAACACAAAACAAAACAAAAGGCCGGACGTGGTGGCACATGCCTTTAATCCCAGCATTCGGGAGGCAGAGGTAGGAGGATCGCCGAGAGTTCGAGGCCACCCTGAGACTACATAGTGAATTCCAGGTCAGCCTGGACCAGAGTGAGACCCTACCTCGCAAAAAAAAAAAAAAAAAAAAAAAAAAAAAAAAATCATAGAAGCCCAGAGTCTGTAACTGAATCTCTGGCTATGCTAACCAAACCTGAACACAAACTTGTTTTCAAACTTCACTCCTTAAGGCTTTGAAAAATTAAATAGTATTTCCTGAAACCATAAAGAATAAAAATGTCAAGCTGGAGAAATGGCTTAGCTGTTAGGCGCTTGTCTGCAAAACCTAAGGACCCAGGTTCAATTCTCCAGGTTCCACGTAAGCCAGATGCACAAGATGGCACATGCGTCTGGAGTTTGTTTGCAGTGGCTAGAAGCCCTGGTGTGCCCATTCTCTCTGTTTTCTCTCTCCCTTTCTCTCTCTATCTCAAATAAAAATAAATAAATAAATTTTAAAAAGAATAAAAATGCCTGTAACATTGCATACAAATGTGGAAGATATCAAAATAGAAATCTTCTGTGAGAGGATACCCAAAACATTTGAGAATTTCTTGGCTCTTTGTGCCAATAATTACTACACTGGCTGTATAGTTCACAGAAATATCAAGGGATTCATGGTTCAAATAGGAGAGCCAACAGGCAATAGAAGAAGAGGTAACAGTATCTGGGGCAACAAGTTTGAGGATGAACACAGTGAATATCTGAAGCATATTGTTTGAGGTGTTGTATCTATGGCTAATAATGGCCCAAATACAAGTGGACCTCAGTTCTTTATCACCTATGGCAAGCAGACACATTTGGACATGATATACACAGTATTTGGAAAGGTAATAGATGGTTTGGAGACTTTGGATGAATTGGACAAGTTACCAGTAAATGAAAAGACATACTGACCTCTAAATGATGTGCACATCAAGGACATAACTATCCATACCAATCCATTTGCTCAGTAGCTGTGATAGACCAGGATAGATCCTTGGCAAACTCTTCACTGGAATACACCTGTTGTGGGTACCCCGGGTTTTTGTTGTTGTTTTGAGGTAGAGTCTCGCTCTAGCTCAGGCTGACCTGGAATTCACTATTTAGTCTCAGGGTGGCCTCGAACTCACAGGGATCCCCTACCTCTGCCTCCTGAGTGCTGGGATTAAAGGCGTGTGTCACCATGACTGTCTCTCCCCAGTTTCAATTATGACAGACTAGATGATTCTTCAATTGTTTATAGCTAAAGTCCAAGGGGAGTCCAATTATTAATGTAAATATTCTTGTGTTGTTTAAATGTTTTTATTGATTTGTGGGCAGAGAGAGTGAATATGGGCACACCAGGGCCTCTTGTTGCTGCAAATTCCAAATGCATGCACCACTTTATGCATCTGGCTTTACCTGGGTACTAGGAAATTGAACCTTGGCCAGCAGGCTTTGTAAGCAAGTGCTTTTAATCACTGGCCCATTCCCCCAGCCCTATTTACTATGTTTTGTTTATTTTCTGGGGAATGGTGCCAATATATTTGCTTTTTAGGTCGTTTTGTTTGAATCAGGGTCTCACTTTAATCCTAGGCTGATGTGGAACTCACTTTATAGTCCAGGCTGGCCTTGAACTCAGAGATCCTCTTGCCTCAGCCTTCCATGTGCTGGGATTAAAGTAGGTGCCACCATGCCTGACTTGCATTTTGGTTCATAAGAATTTATTCTGGAGATGGCGAGATGGCTCAGTGGTTAAGGTGCTTGCCTGCAAAGCCTAAGGACCCAGGTTCAATTCCCCAGGACCCACATAAGCCAAGATGCACATGGTGGTGCATGCATCTGGAGTTCATAGCAGTGGCTAGATGCCCAGGCACACTCACCCATTCTCTATCTGCCTCCCTCTCTCTCAAATAAATATCTTTTTTAAAAAAGAAGAAAAAAATCAAAGGAGCCAGGTGTGTTGTGGTGGCTCACAACTGTCATAGCCCTTGAGAGGCAAAGGCAAGAGAATTATGAGTTTCAGGCCAGCCTGGGCAAACAAACAAAAACACTGCCCAACTAAGAACCAGATTTTTGTGCATTTTTGAGGGGCTGGAAGAGGACTTACTGGAGGAAGTGAAGCGAGACACTTTCATGCCACTAGTGAACAACAGCAGTGGACAGCAAGTGTTCCTGCCAATCAGCAAGGGTGAAAGTCTTCACAGCCCAATCACAAGCAGCCCCTGCTGGTTGAAAACATGCCTGCAACATTTTAACAGCACTTCCACTCAGGGTTTCATTTTCCCTGCTCCTCAGTAGTAGTAAATTCTTCCCCAAATCACTTATGCACATGGAAACAAAGCCTAAGACTACATGACTCAATTTCCTCCCTACCACACAGAGGCCAAAGCCCTGCACAGGTAAACATTGAGCTTTAATATATGTAACTGAACAAGCTAGTAAAAAACAGGGCCCTATGAAATATTTCAATCCAAGATTTATATTTGTGAATAAATGTGTGATTTTACACTTAATTTAAAGATTAGCTACGTTAAAAGTTATTCATGCCCGGCATAATGGCACATGCCTTTAATGCCAGCACTCGGGAGGCAGAGGTAAGAGGATCGCCACGTGTTCGAGGCCACCTTGAGACTACTTAGTGAATTACAGGTCAGCCTTAACTAGACTGAGATCCTCCCTTGAAAACAAAAACAAACAAACAAAAAAGTTATTCATGTTCGAAGCCAGTGAGATTACTTAGTGAATTTCAGGTCAGTCTGGGCTAGAGTGATACCCTACCTCAAAAAACAAAAAACAAACAAAAAAAAAAAGATATTCAGAGTCATGGTAATTTAGTTAGTGTTTCAACACACCAGAAAACAAAACACAGTGGGATACCTAAAATAAAGAAAATCATCTCTGTTTTAAACTAGGTAAAGCATGATTATTATAGAAATATGTTCAATGTAACAGTCTAAGCTAACAGAAATGGGTGTGGTGGCACACACCTTTAATCCCAGCAATTGGGAGGCAGAGGTAGGAGGATTGCTGTGAATCTGAGGGCACCCTGAGACTACATAGTCAATTCTGGGCTAGAGTGAGACCCTTTCTCGAAAAAAAAAAAAAAAAAAAAAAAAAAAAAAGGAAGTGTTGGGGCTGGAGAAATGGCTCAGCAATTAAAATGCTTGCCTGCACAACCCGGGTTCAATTTCCTAGTGATCACGTAAAGCCAGATGCACCAAGTGGCGCATGCATCTACAGTGCTCACTGCGGTGGCTAGAGGCCCTGGCATGCCCATTCATATTCATTCTCTCTCTCTCTTTCTGTTTCCCTCTGCTTGCAAATAAATAAATAAATATTTTTTAAAAATGGAAGTCTCATTTGCCTCTTCCCATTTTCTAGTTCATTTACTAATGTCTCTTCTCCCTCTACCTTCTTTACTCCTAGGTGATACTCCTTAAACAGGGACAGTTCTGTTTAGACATGGGATTCCACAGCAAAGTAAAAGCGCCACCATAGAGTTACACTGCACTAAATGTGTGACAGGTGTTGGAACAGTGCTCTCTCATACTGTAACTATAACCAAGATACATTGCTGTGTCCTACACATGTCTATACATAGCTTCATAAAGTATGCCCCCCTCTCACCATGGGAAAAGAGTTTACTAATTTATTTGTTTGGGGTTTGTGATTCTTTTCTAAAAAAATTTTTTTTTTATTTTTCCAGGTAGGGTCTTACTCTAGCTCAGGCTGACCTGGAATTCACGATGTAGTCTCAGGGTGGCCTCGAACTCACAGTGATCCTCCCACCTCTGCCTCCCAAGTGCTGGGATTAAAGACATGCACCACCAAGCCTGGCTTTTTTTTTTTTTTTTTTTTGAGTCAAGCATAGGTTGACATGGAACTCACTCTGTAGCCCCCAGTTGGCCTCAAACTCACGGCAATCCTACCACAGATTTCTTATTGCCGGGACTAAAGGCATTTGCCACCACACCCAGCTTGAGCTTATTAGAAAATGCAAACTTAGGTAGGAAAAATCTCTCGTGTTCCCTTTCTGCTTTCATTCCTTTTTCCCAAGCAAGTTCCTAAAGCATTTAATAATATGAAATTTATGATTGAAGCTCATGAGACAGGTGGATACATTGTGTGTGTATGCGCACACACGCACAAGTGTGTCCCTATTATTTTAAAAATATTTTATTTTTATTTATTTATTTGAGAGCAAGAATGAGGCAGAGGAAGAGAGAGAGAGAGAAAGAATGGGCACGCCCGGGCTTCCAGCCAGTGCAAATGAACTCCAGACACATGGGCCACCTTGTATATTTGCCTAACATAGATCCTAGGGAATCGAACCGGAGTCCTTTGGCTAAGCAAGTGTCTTAACCACTAAGCCATCTCTCCAGGCTCCTATTATTTAAAGTAAAGCTTTGATGATTAAATTATCCAGAAAGAAATAATGGCATCAAAGAGGGGGCAACTAACTGATAGCAAAATGAGCCATTTCCAAACAAAATAACTCACTTGTATTTTCTGGGTATGTTTTGAGTGTGAACAAGAGAAGATATGGACCAGTTTTAAGATTTAGGATTAAAAGGCATTCTCCAATAGAAACCCCCTTTGTAAGCATCCTTGGGATACTGGAAGATAGTGCTAAGCATAGGGGTTTTTCATACGTATAGAATGGTACTGTAGGAGAAGCACAGAGGCTATAGGTAAAATATTTGTGGGAAATAATCATTTTTGCTAGGGGAATCTACCCTTGAATAACCAATTTTTCATTCAGTGTGGATTGCCTATAATAAAATTTTAAATCCAGGGAAGTTTTCTTCTGTGCCTTCCTCCCTCATAAGTAAGAAATCTCTTCCTACTATTTGGCCTATATTTATGTTCAAAAACTGGAGGACAAGGGAAAGAATATGACAACCTGTCAACAGTAATAATTACTAAAAAAGAAAACTAATTATAGTGCCTACCATTCCCGGACACTTTAATAACTGACATGTGATCTAAAGAAATACATAACAGACTACAATCAAGTGCAGGTCCGAAACAGAAGCCTCACATGACAGTATACACCCTAATGCTACATCTATCATAAACATCTTTTTTTAAACAACTACAAACAATTCCACAAAGCGTACATTCAAACGAGGCATCTAAAGATTAAAAAAATTACCCGCTATATTTCTGTATAAAAATAACCAACATTTTCTAAGTTACACAAAGCCAAAAGATAAATATCTGTGACATCTTTTGTGACATCTTTAGTTTCCTACTAGCTTGACATAATCTTTTAATAGAGCAGCAAAAATGACTGAAACTCAGCAAACTGTCTTCACTTAACTGAACTTCTGTGGCCAAGTATCTGTGCATGTTCCTTCAATTATTAAAATATCTGTCATTTGGTAAAGATACAGAAAAATGATTAGAAACAACATCTACATGATCTCAAATAAACCTTTTGCTGTTCAGTACTCTAAAGCCCTCAGAGTGTGATGTCATAACTCTAGGAAGGAACTGTTCAGTGAAAACTTTTATTTAACTTTCTTTTCAAAATTGGATTTGCTCTTCCAAGAGAAATAACTTGATAATTGCTTTTCAGGAAGAACTCAGGGACTCAATAAAGGAAAAGAAATGTAGATTCTAGCCAGACTCAACATGATCACTAGTATAAAACACACAAGGAGCAACCACATACCCACTACAGATTTCCCTTGCCAAAGGAGGTGCATGGTTTGGAGGTATGACTGGATCACTATGCCATCACCCGTACAGACGAGCAAGAGATAGGAAAGGGTAATTAACATGAGTCAGTATTATCTGAGTCAAACTTCTTATAAGGCAGCCTGTTTCGTAAGCCAATTTTATGGATTTTTTTTCCTTTCTTTAATATGCATAGTGAAACTGAAAAAATACTTCAGCAGAACATTGATGCTGTCTGAATAATACTCCCATTGTATATGTATTCTCTATGATATCTTTTAAAAATGCCCTTTGAGTGAGAAAGAGCAACCTGTATCCCTCCTTCATTATTAGCACTTCTCATCTGGCACTATTGGCATTTTAGACCAGACAAACTTTTGGTGGTGGAGGGATGCCCTGCACAATGTAGGACATTTAGCAACACCTCTGGTCTCCTCATTTAGATTTCCACAGCAACCCTCCCCAAAACCCAACCCCAAGCTTTGAGAACCAAAATGTCTCCAAATTATGAAATTTAGAATTATGCCATCACTGGCTAATTATGAAAATGTATAATCTATCATTGTATCTGTAGAAGAAATGTCAACATTTGAGTAAAGACCCCAATGTGGTTGTCAAATATCCTCTGAGGAGCATTCAGAACCATTGCTATAAATGTACAAAACCTGAGAGGAAAAGACTTTTGTCAGTCAAACCAAATTGTGGGTCAAGTCTGGAATAGAGAGTGACTCTTCTGATCTCCAAATCAATCCTGCTTCTGCTAGGATAAAATCCTTCCTTACAGCCCAATGTACTGGCAATGGACTCCTCAATTATTTCCTATCTCTATGACAACCTTCAGATTACTTATGAAGGAAAAGAGAAAATCAAAAGAGGAGAAATGTAAATCACTGAATTACTTTTCAAAGAATTCTTGATACTAACAATAAACACCTTTAAAAAATTATCTATAGCATGTTTCTTTGAAAAATATGACCCTCTGTAACAAATCTTTCAAATGTTACATGAAACCTGTAAAATTAATTTCACCGATGTTGGTTAATTATGAAAATGTATGATGAATCATTGTATCTGTAGAAGAAATGTCAGCATTTGAGTAGAGATCCCAATGTGCTTGGCCTTTCATTAAATGTAATAATATTCTGGTCTTATAAGTCTATTAGAAAAAGAAAAACTGGTGTTACATCAACATTTCATATTCCTGTTAAGATTCCTTCAGGGAGTTGATGCGTGCACAAATCTTCAGGGCAGGGCCTAGCTTGATATTCATTGCACTCATGAGATGGTCTTCTTTTAGCAAGAGAAGGGCCTGTCCATCAATCTCTTGTGCTCTGAACTCATCTGCAATATCCTGGCAACCTAGAATGGGATCAGAAGAAGGGGGTTAGAATGAACCACACAATTAGGCACTACTTCTAATAGTCACGGTCATGCCATCACTGGGTCTGGAAATTTGAAATACAAGCTGATAAACCAATAAAATGTATTTATAGTGTTCTGGGGTTCACCTTTAAAAAAAAAAAGAGACTATTTGTTGGTGTTCTGAAGATAATTAATTCAAAACCCAAGTAAAGCAGTTAACTCGAAATTACTCCTTTAAATATTACAGAAATAATTAGCAAGAGGCAAAAATGTAGAGTGATGAGTGAACATATATTATTTCCTTCATAAAAAGGACTATGGTGTCAACTTAAAGTATGCCACACATGTGCAAATGTATTCAAGTACCACTTTCACTATGATTTGTACCTTCTTCTAATTCATGGCCTTTATTGCCAGATACATAGAAAATACTTTTATCATTCGTTCATCTGTCATATGACTCAACTTATTAATATAAGAATAAAATCTAAACATTTTTTTTTCACCTTTTAGTTTTTTGAAGTAGGGTTTCACTCTGGAATTCACTATGTAGTCTCAGGGTAGCCTCAAACTCATGGTGACCCTCCTACTTCTGCCTCCTAAGTGCTGGGATTAAAGGTGTGCACAACCATGCCCAGAAAACTCTAACAGCTTTAAAGTTTTTTGTTCTATTCAAATCAGTATTCTAAGGGAAAATCATAAAGGATATGAAAAATGAAAATAGTTATATTATTGCTCTGAAAGCCGTAATTTTGTTACAATGATTATCTTTCCTGTTGCAAATTCACCATCCTCTAGTGTATATTAAGATAATGGTGGGCTTGCTCAGAGGTTAAGGCGCCTGCCTGCAAAACCTAATGACCTGGATTCCATCCCCTAGCACCCAAATACAGCCAGGTGCACAAAGTGATATATGTATATGGAGTTTGTTTGAAGTGGCTAGAGGCCCTGGAATGCCCATTCTGTCTATCTCTCGCTCTCTATCTGCTTGCAAATAAATAAATAAAAATATTTTTAAAAAGATAATGGGAGCCAGGAGTGGTGATGCACACCTTTAATCCCAGCACTTGGCAGGCAAAGGTAGGAGGATCGCCATGAGTTCAAGGCCACCCTGAGACTACATAGTGAATTCTAGGTCAGCCTGGGCTAGAAAAACCAAAAAAAAAAAAAAAAAAAAAAAAAAAAGATAATGGTATCTACTTTATAATCTCATCGAACACAAAGCTATAGTTGCAGCAAATATACATTTATGAAAGGAAAAACAGGTGAATAAATGACAAACCATAAAAAACACAATCTAATATAGAAGAGCTAATTTTGAAAATAACATATTTTTTCCCATGTTCTGCTATGTGGCCACCCTTTCTCTTGATTATTTTTCAATGTCTGTTAGTTGTATGTATCTTTACCGCTTCCTACATAGCACCCAGCTTTTCAATTTATCTATTTTAATAATTTCTGATCTTTAAAAAATGACATTTCAAATTCTTCTATAAAATTTTTATGGTTTTGCCCATTTATCACGTAACAGAAACTATAAAGATGAAATGGGGTTACTCACCATAGAAAAGCCCCTTTTCTTTTCCCAGAGGTAGCTCTCAACAAAACTGGGCAGACAAAACTGACTAATCTTGCATCTAGTTGTGACTTCATCCTTCTTTTTATGGAAGAACTAATGTTCTTCTCTCTTCAGTCTTACTTATAAGAACACAGGAAAGGAAAGAAGAGAGAGATAAAGAAAGGATAGGACTTACTTAGATTCAGGAATCAGGAGTAATGAGAAGTAATGAGGACTATAAGAGCTACTTTTGGGAATAGAAATAAGGAGTTCTCCATGAAAAATGCGTAACTTGCACTCACTCCTCTGTGGTGTGAGAGTCATTCTCAGATATCTCCTTGTAGGTGGGTGGTAAAGGTATTGGCAAGTAATACAAAAAGCAAGTATGTTGGGAAATAGCATGATTAAATAGAAGTACATTATCTTCAAAATTTTAGATCCCAATTTTTTTAAGCCAACCACAAAAAAAGTAACTTTTCATTAGTATAGAAATGAAACAACAACAAGAAGAAAAAAAAAGACAGAGGAGCACCAGCAAGTATGATTCTAGAAACCCACTGGAGAACACCAAAGTTTTAAAATATATGTTTAACAAGGAATACTGAGTCAAGTTCTGAGTCTCTGATGTTACTCCTTTTTTGTTTGTTTGTTTGTTTGTTTGTTTGTTTGTTTGTTTGTTTGTTTTCGAGGTAGGGTCTCACTCTAGTCCAGGCTGACCTGGAATTAACTATGTAGTCTCAGGGTGGCCTCGAACTCTCGGTGATCCTCCTACCTCTGCCTCCCGAGTGCTGGGATTAAAGGCGTGCGCCACCACGCCCGGCCTGACATTACTTCTTTAAAATGCCTGGAGCCAACAGAACCTATAGAACATATGCAATTGAGGCAATCAATCAGTGAGCTGAGCCCACTCACCAGAGAAAGGACACAGCTATCAGTATGGGCACAGGCCTTTGTACATGGCTCCACTCACAATAGCAAGGGCACAGTTCTCAGTATGGGCACAGGCTCTGCACGCAGCTCCACTCCCCAGAGTAAGGACACAGCTCTCAGTATGAGCACCAGCTTTTGCACATGGGGCCCAACTGAACATTTCAGTGGCCAAAATCACAGCTAAACCCAAATCAAAAAAATGTCCTAGCCGGGCATGGTGGCTCACGCCTTTAATCCCAGCACTCGGGAGGCAGAGGTAGGAGGATTGCTGTGAGTTCGAGGCCACCCTGAGACTACATAGTGAATTCCAGGTCAGCCTGAGCTAGAGTGAGACCCTACCTCAAAAAACAAACAAACAAACAAAAAAAGAACATACATTGTACGATTACATGATGTGTTGGTACCATCTTTTCCCTTCTCCCTACCCCCACTCGCTGAGGGCCCTCCTCAGTGGGATTACTGGTATTCCCCATGGGGTTATGGGTTATGCATTGTGACAGTAGCTGTCAGTTATTGGGGAGCTGGGCAATGCCTCTGGGTATGATGTCCCAACCTTTGGCTCTTACAATCTTTCTGTCCCCTCTTCCACAAAATTTTATAGAGAACTTTTTAATGCAACGTTTCATTCTGGTAACAGTTCTGAGATGTTCTTTTGCTATACATAAGCACTAACAGTATAAAACAAAGGTGAAAAAAATGATATACCAAGAGAATGGAAAACTTTAGAGGTGAATACATGTGCCCTGCTTAGAGAGGGAAGGAAGTTTATCCTAATTGACAAGGAAAAATATAAAAGAGATTACCAAATCTATGATAAAGACTTGGAAAAAGACTGGGAAAATAAAGTGCCCTGAAGAACCATAAGAGATGGAGAAGGAATTTATAAAGGCCAGAGAAGCAGAAAGAAATAAAGCTAAAGGCATTTTCTGGTGTAAAATTTATCTTAAGCTACACAGCATTACTCAAACCAAACACTGAAAAGAACAACATAACTGATCACACAATAAGCATATTCCTTGCCTGTCAAAGCACTTTGGAAATATTATATCAGTACAGTAAAGCAACTCCAAACTATAAATATTTTTAATAATATGTAATAGTCTCTAAACAAGTTACAATAAAATTAAGTATCTATATATACTCATTCAGACAGGAATATTCAGAGCTTTGTTTTTCTTTCTAACTCATATGAAAGAAAACTGTGACAAGGTCATTATTAGTCTCTGATCTAACATTCTTAACTCAAAAATAGCCCAAGACCAAATAGAGCTGGAGAAAATGAGCCCTAAAAAAAAAAAACATGAAATAACCAAAGAATCAGCAGTATCTACTATTTGTCAGCTATTTTGGACAACTAATGCCCTCAGAATAAACTGCCACCTTAAGAAAAAATATCTCAAATGAGAACTCAGAGTCACAGACACATTACATACACCACTTAGGAAAATGAGATTTCTGAAAATGGCAAAAATCAAAGCCCAGTACTACATGATCAGTTTAGACTCCAATACCAATTTTTAAGACAGTTATACTGGTCTGAAAGCTCAAATTTACTTCCTTAAATATTAAAAAAATCATCAGTTAAGGCTCACTCTCATATACGTCAAATTTAAAGCAGATTCCACACACAAGTGGTCAACAATTACTTCAGACTTTAGTTTTCTAAGCTAAGTGCTGAAAAATCTTTATATAAAGAAACTGCTTCCTTTAAACAATTCCATTTTCCTTTAAAAGTAACCGTATCTGCTGGGCACCATTGCACACACCTTTAATCCCAGCACTCAGGAGGCTAAGGAAGGAGGATCACCATGAGTTCAAGGCCAGACAGAGACTACAGAGTGAATTCCAGGTCAGCCTGGACTAGAGTGAGACCTACCTCAAAATAATAATAATAGTAGTAGTAGTAGTAGTAGTAGTAATGTGGGGCTGGAGAGATGGTGTAGCAGTTAAGGTGCTTGCCTACAAAGCCTACGGACTCGGGTTCAAGTCCCAGGATCCACATAAGCCAGATGCACAAAGTGGCACATGCATCTGGAGTTTGTTTGCAGGGGCTGGAGGACCAGGCATGCCCATTCTCACTCTCCCAACTAAATGAATAAATAATTTTTTAAGTGACCATACATGATTTTTTAAATTTAGCATTTATAAATCTATGATATAAGAATAAACGTTTTTGAGAGTTCAGTATGTAATTCAAGGTGTGGGTTTTTTTTTTTTTTACCAATATTTCTAAATATTTTTCTAAAATATATCAACTCTGGGTTTGATTCTAAAACTGGTCATTTTCAGAGAAAGACAGCAAAAATATCTAAGTAATTTGTTCAACTTTAAAATTATTAAATACTCAAGTGAGATATATTCTTCTGGAAAGCTTGAATCAAGAGAAGTGATATAATTCATAGAACACCAAAGGAGGAAAAAACTTTTAAATCCAAGTTTTATGAAGTCTAAGTGAAAAGGATTTACAAACTTAAAAGAACAACATTGCCTTACATTTATATTCAGTGTGGGTTTCATGAACAAAGATGCCAGCTGTTTTTAGTTGCCAGGCCCTTTGAGAAAGTGGTCGTAAAGATTATTGAAGAAAAAGGCTTATTAAGTTGATAGGAAAGTTTCAAATGACAGTGAGGACAGGAAAACATTTACCCTCAGCATCAGAATGGATATAAATGAATTTTAGCTATTGACTTAAAAAACATTTCAGAAGTGCTCTAGTGTTTACTAATTGGAAAGAACCAGAGTGCGGCTTCCTTTAAATGAACCAGCTTAATGTTTTTAAAAAGAAACCAAAATGTTACATATTTGATGGCCTTGATTAGTTTAAAAAATGTACAAAAAATAGTCTCTCTCGTTTCAGTTTCAAAAAGGTTAGCTTAGGAACCAAAGAGGAACTAGAGTAGAAAAAGAGAGAGCGAGGGAGGAAGTGTCTGATTCAATCTCTCTACTGACCTCTCGAGAGAAATCAGACTGAAGAGAGGAGAGCACCTTAATATCTTCACCGGCTGGGTCACAGCAGAAGCACGACTAGTCAGTTTTATCGACTTGGGGGGTATGAAAAAATACCCAGTTGTGCTGAGGGAATAAGCAAGAGGAAACAGATCACATTTCAATAGCACGTGTCATTTAATGTACACATAATATACACAGTACTTCTCTAGCCCCTTTGAGGAAAAGGTGTGAATGGATTTAACATCATCCCTGAATGTGAAGGCACAAGAAAGGCACTGAGACCAGAGAATCACATACCAGGCAAAGAATGAATGAAGGCCCAAACATCATCAACTGTCCAGATAGAAGGCTCCGTCTGTGCAACTGGCAACAAGTCACTATTCTCCGGCATTTTCCGAACCCTCACATCGCGAAGTTCCCGCTCTCTCTCCCGCTCGCTCTGCCTGCGCAGTCGAGTTGTCATAGCACAGGGCACAGAGTCTTCATGAGAAGCCAAGTCTTCTTCTGTAGATGGATAAGTAATTGGAAGCTGGAAAATGTAGTACAAGTAAAATACAGCACTGCGCTTTCCTTGCATTTCTGAAAAGGGTATTGTACATTGAAGCAAGGTTTCTACAGACCTGCCTAAGGATATGTTCTCTGGCGGCTCCTTCAGGACCACTTGGACGACGGCCCCGATGCCCAAGGCTCTGATTATCAGGCTTACGATTCCAACGACTAAGTGCAAATTTTTTAGAACAGCTAACATTATACCTAAGAAATTCAAGAAAAAAAAATTAAACAATACATGTGACATCCCATTTAGTCACTTGTGACTTTAAAAGTACAACTGTAGGGCTGGAAAGATGGCTTAGCTGTTAAGGCACATGTCTGAGAAGCCTAAGGACCCAGGTGCGATTCTGCAGGTCCCACATAAGCCAGATACACATGGTGGCACATGAGTCTGGAGTTCGTTTGCAGTGGCTAGAGGCCTTGGTGTACCCATTCTCTCTCTCTGTCTCTCTCTGTCTCTCTCTGTCTCTCTCTGTCTCTCTCTGTCTCAGGGAAGGGAAGGGAAGGGGAAGGGAAGGGAGAAAATAAAACAAAAGTACAACTGTGAATTAGTAGACCTGTAATACCTCAAAGTAAATCCCTATCAGTGAATGGATTTATTTATGCTAGAGCTCAAAAAATGACCTCTGTATATAATACTGGACACCTGTAACACGTATTGACACTTTCTGATTATAGAATGGCAATGAGAAAGTTTCTGCAAGAAGCAAAAAATAACACATTTTTATAGCAGCAAGAAAATTCAAGGCTTAAAAAAAAGAAAAGAAAACTCAAGGCTTCAAAAGAAGTATTTTGTAATAAATATTTAGAATGTTTATTCAAATTGCTATTTCTCTAAGGAATAAATTTTGTGAAGAAGCTAATGCAAAAAGACTAATATAATAGGAGAACACTGGGGTGGAGAGATGGCTTAGTGGTTAAGGCATTTGCCTACAAAGCCAAAGGACCCTGGTTCAATTCCCCAGGATTGATGTAAGCCAGATGCACAAGTGGCACATGCATCTGGAGTTTGTTTGCAGGGGCTGGAGGACCAGGCATGCCCATTCTCACTCTCCCAACTAAATGAATAAATAATTTTTAAGTGACCATACATGATTTTTAAATTTAGCATTTATAAATCTATGATATAAGAATAAACGTTTTGAGAGTTCAGTATGTAATTCAAGGTGTGGGTTTTTTTTTTTTTTACCAATATTTCTAAATATTTTTCTAAAATATATCAACTCTGGGTTTGATTCTAAAACTGGTCATTTTCAGAGAAAGACAGCAAAAATATCTAAGTAATTTGTTCAACTTTAAAATTATTAAATACTCAAGTGAGATATATTCTTCTGGAAAGCTTGAATCAAGAGAAGTGATATAATTCATAGAACACCAAAGGAGGAAAAAACTTTTAAATCCAAGTTTTATGAAGTCTAAGTGAAAAGGATTTACAAACTTAAAAGAACAACATTGCCTTACATTTATATTCAGTGTGGGTTTCATGAACAAAGATGCCAGCTGTTTTTAGTTGCCAGGCCCTTTGAGAAAGTGGTCGTAAAGATTATTGAAGAAAAAGGCTTATTAAGTTGATAGGAAAGTTTCAAATGACAGTGAGGACAGGAAAACATTTACCCTCAGCATCAGAATGGATATAAATGAATTTTAGCTATTGACTTAAAAACATTTCAGAAGTGCTCTAGTGTTTACTAATTGAAAGAACCAGAGTGCGGCTTCCTTTAAATGAACCAGCTTAATGTTTTTAAAAGAAACCAAAATGTTACATATTTGATGGCCTTGATTAGTTTAAAAATGTACAAAAAATAGTCTCTCTCGTTTCAGTTTCAAAAAGGTTAGCTTAGGAACCAAAGAGGAACTAGAGTAGAAAAAGAGAGAGCGAGGGAGGAAGTGTCTGATTCAATCTCTCTACTGACCTCTCGAGAGAAATCAGACTGAAGAGAGGAGAGCACCTTAATATCTTCACCGGCTGGGTCACAGCAGAAGCACGACTAGTCAGTTTTATCGACTTGGGGGGTATGAAAAAATACCCAGTTGTGCTGAGGGAATAAGCAAGAGGAAACAGATCACATTTCAATAGCACGTGTCATTTAATGTACACATAATATACACAGTACTTCTCTAGCCCCTTTGAGGAAAAGGTGTGAATGGATTTAACATCATCCCTGAATGTGAAGGCACAAGAAAGGCACTGAGACCAGAGAATCACATACCAGGCAAAGAATGAATGAAGGCCCAAACATCATCAACTGTCCAGATAGAAGGCTCCGTCTGTGCAACTGGCAACAAGTCACTATTCTCCGGCATTTTCCGAACCCTCACATCGCGAAGTTCCCGCTCTCTCTCCCGCTCGCTCTGCCTGCGCAGTCGAGTTGTCATAGCACAGGGCACAGAGTCTTCATGAGAAGCCAAGTCTTCTTCTGTAGATGGATAAGTAATTGGAAGCTGGAAAATGTAGTACAAGTAAAATACAGCACTGCGCTTTCCTTGCATTTCTGAAAAGGGTATTGTACATTGAAGCAAGGTTTCTACAGACCTGCCTAAGGATATGTTCTCTGGCGGCTCCTTCAGGACCACTTGGACGACGGCCCCGATGCCCAAGGCTCTGATTATCAGGCTTACGATTCCAACGACTAAGTGCAAATTTTTTAGAACAGCTAACATTATACCTAAGAAATTCAAGAAAAAAAAATTAAACAATACATGTGACATCCCATTTAGTCACTTGTGACTTTAAAAGTACAACTGTAGGGCTGGAAAGATGGCTTAGCTGTTAAGGCACATGTCTGAGAAGCCTAAGGACCCAGGTGCGATTCTGCAGGTCCCACATAAGCCAGATACACATGGTGGCACATGAGTCTGGAGTTCGTTTGCAGTGGCTAGAGGCCTTGGTGTACCCATTCTCTCTCTCTGTCTCTCTCTGTCTCTCTCTGTCTCTCTCTGTCTCTCTCTGTCTCTGTCTCAGGGAAGGGAAGGGAAGGGGAAGGGAAGGGAGAAAATAAAACAAAAGTACAACTGTGAATTAGTAGACCTGTAATACCTCAAAGTAAATCCCTATCAGTGAATGGATTTATTTATGCTAGAGCTCAAAAAATGACCTCTGTATATAATACTGGACACCTGTAACACGTATTGACACTTTCTGATTATAGAATGGCAATGAGAAAGTTTCTGCAAGAAGCAAAAAATAACACATTTTTATAGCAGCAAGAAAATTCAAGGCTTAAAAAAAAGAAAAGAAAACTCAAGGCTTCAAAAGAAGTATTTTGTAATAAATATTTAGAATGTTTATTCAAATTGCTATTTCTCTAAGGAATAAATTTTGTGAAGAAGCTAATGCAAAAAGACTAATATAATAGGAGAACACTGGGGTGGAGAGATGGCTTAGTGGTTAAGGCATTTGCCTACAAAGCCAAAGGACCCTGGTTCAATTCCCCAGGACTTATGTAAGCCAGATGCACAAGGTGGCACATGCATCTGGAGTTCGTTTACAGTAGCTGAAGGCCCTGGCACATGGATTCTCTCCCTCTCTCTCTTTTTCTCTCTCTCTTAAATAAATCAATTAAATAACAGGGAATGTTTCCAGCAGCTAGTAAAGGATTATTCAAGTATTACTAAAATCAAAGAGTAAAACTATAGTTGAGATTTGAAAGTTACACAAAAAATTTACTGTTCTCAATACTGAGGGCATCTTGAGGTACATAATTCTTCAAAATTAACTTAAAGATTAAAGATTCTTTTACTTTTATCAGAGGCTACTTAATTTTTGTTTTTTGTTTGTTTTTGTTTTGTCAAGGTAGGGTCTCACTGTAGCCCAGGCTGACCTGGAATTCGCTATGTAGTTTCAGGGTAGCCTCAGACTCATGGAGATCCTCCTACCTCTGTCTCACAAGTGCTGAGATTAAAGGTGTGGGCCACCATGCCCAGCTCTCCCTTGTTTTGCTTTTTGTCTGAGACAGTCTCTCACTGTGTAGAACAGGCTGGTCTTGAACTTGCAGTAATCCTCCTGCCCCTGCCTCCTAAGGGATTACAGACATGTACCACCAGGCCAGCTGAAATTGCCTGGTTTTTTATAGATCTTTATAAGGCATGCAGACAGCTTAGGGGAGTCCTGTGTCACATAGTGGGTTCTGAAGCCCTAGAATACAACCAGCAAACTTTTCTTATAATGGGTTTTATGGGCCACACAAGTCTCTCACATAAATATTCAAGTCTGTCATTATAGTATGAAAATAGCCATAGGAAGAAAAAAAATACACATCACTATGTGGCAATAAAAAAAAATTTTTTTTAGGTAAGTTCTCACACTAGCCCAATCTGACCTGGAAGTCTTGGTAATCCTGAGCTGATCTCAAACTCAGAGCCCCTGCCTCATGAGCACTGGGGTGGGAGCCACCATGCCCAGCTCCAATAAAATGTGGAATGCTTCAAACACAGAATCTGAATTTTACCTAATTTTTATATGGCAAGAAATCTTTCAAGTTTTTCTTTTAGCCACCTAAATAAAAATTTTATAAATCCATCCTTAGTTAAAGAGTCATGAAAAAATATAAGCAACAAGAAGGACTTAGCCTGGGAAAGTTTCAAGTCCTTCCCAAGTAAAAAAAGCAAGAGAAAACTATCTAAGAAAAATTCTAAAAAGCTGTGGAAAGGGAAGCAAAATACATGAAGTCTCTCTTTTTTATACATTTGATTTTTTTGTTTTTTTGGCATATTTTTTTCAAGGTAAGGTAGGGTCTTACTCTAGTCCAGGCTGACCTGGAAACTTTTCTGTAGTCCCAGGCTGGCCTTGATTTTAGTGTAATCTCTCCAAAGTACTGGAATTAAAGGCACATGCCCTACCACACCCAGCATTTTTAAAACTCTTTTGCTCTAAGAAAAAATTTTTTTAAAAAAAGCTAGATTAGGGGCTGGAGAGATGGCTTAGCAGTTAAAACGCTTGCCTGCGAAGCTAAAGGACCCAGGTTCGACTCCCCAGTATCCACATAAGCCAGATGCACAAAGTGGCGCACATGTCTGGAGTTCATTTGCAGTGGCTGGAGGCCCTGATGTACCCATCCTCTCTCTATATCTCCCTCTCTCTCTCTGTCTCTCAGATAATTAAATAAAATATTTTTTTAAAAAACTAGATTAATTTTGCTACTGATAACTGTTCCAGAACAGGCAGGTAATTTTCCTCACCTTGTTTTCCACTATCCCCTCCCCACCCCCACAAGGTAGGGTTTTGCTCTAGTCTAAGCTAACCTGGGATTCACTGTGTAGTCTCAGGGTGGCCTCAAACTCATGACAATCTCCCTACCTCTGCCTCCCAAATGCTGGGATTAAAGGTGTGTGCCACCACACCTGGCTCCTCACTTTATTTTATGAAAATAGGTAAAAATAAAGAGGTAAAAATAAAGAATACTATGACAATGAATATACTATCTTTCTCCTGAAAGTACAAATGTATCTGATGGCCACTTTACTTAGCCCTAAAACAACTGAACAAGTTCTTGGTATTATGAGTTTATCTGTGGGTTCAGGAACATAAATTTTGATTTCTATCAACTAAGAGAAGACTAGTTTTGTATCTTAATCCTTAAATACTTATTTAATCCTTAAATATTTATCTCTCCAATACTGACCCCTAAGCAAACCTAAGTAGCCACCTTAACCTGATCTCATCCTTGCTCTCTTAGCCATACTTTCCTATGCTAGGGTCCCTGACTCTCAAAAGAGGCTCATTTAAAGGTGTAATATATAACAAATCTGCTATAGTTTCTTGGAGAAAGGTAATGATAGTGTTGGTGAAATATTTCTGAATAGTCAAGAATTTTAAATATCATGGAAGACAGACTATTTTCCAAATTTTCATTTTCAACAGCATCAGAGAGCCACTGTTCTTTCCTGTGATGTATGCACACTTAAATTCAAGTTATAAAATGTGTTCAGATCAGCCGGGCGTGGTGGCACACACCTTTAATCCCAGCACTCGGGAGGCAGAGGTAGGAGGATCGCCAAGAGTTCGAGGCCACCCTGAGACTACATAGTTAATTCCAGGTCAGCCTAGACCAGAGTGAGACCCTACCTTGCAAAACCAAAAAAAAAAAAAAAACCCAAAAAATGTGTTCAGCATAATCTTACTATAGGTCTACTAATCATGAACAAACATTTGAGTAATATGATTGACAAATGAAACAAACAAAACTAGATTTTTTGAAGGAAACATAAGTTTTCCTAACTATACTTTAGTGGCACCCATACACAATAAAATGTTCAGGTAGAAAGTCCCTGGATGTACATATAATTAAGAGCTTAAATTCTCTGACAGAATGGTTACTTTTTTTGAATAGAATATAAGTTTCAAAATAACTAACCTGAGCATATGCTTCAAGTTTTGTTGGCAAGTATTCCTCCCACCAGGGTTTACTATTATCACCTGAGTGTTCTGAAATGGAAGCTGAACTTGGGAATTATAAGCTTAATGAAGAGACTCAACATTTCTTTTGCTAACATTATTTGCTATAATAATCCTGCTAAAAATATTAATTTGCAAAAGCCAGGCGTGGTGGTGCATGCCTTTAATCCCAGCACTCTGGAGGCAGAGGTAGGAGGATCACCATGAGTTCAGGACCACCCTCAGACTACATAGTGAATTCCAGGTCAGCCTGAGCTAGAGTGAGACTCTACCTCCAAAAACCAAATATATATATGTGCTAGCTGATGCTAATGATATGGGGAACTTACACAATCGCTGTCTCCACTTAGAAACCTACAATAAGTGGATGTGATTCAAAGAAGGAAAAACACTTTACAACAAAATAACCCCAGGTGTTTCAATATTGATAAAGTTACCATTTGATAAAACAACTATTATTTCAATACCTTAATTATGTTAGTCTAGCCAGCAGGTGGTACATGTGGTAATAGGAGGCAGAGGAGGCAGGAGGATCACTGCAACTTTACAACTTCAAGACCAGCCTGGTCTATATAGTGAGTTCCAGGCCAACCAGAACTACAGAGTGAGAGCCTATCTCAAAACAAAAGCAAGCAAACAAAGAGAATCTTGTATTCTGTAATTTTTGCTTATTTTTTATTTTTGTTTTTTTTGGTTTTTCAAGGTAGGGTCTTACTCTAGTTTACTATGTAGTCTCAGAGTGGCCTTGATTGAACTCATGGCGATCGTCCTACCTGTGCCTCCCAAGGGATCCTAGAAAGCATATTCTTACCACCAGTGGTGAATGTTACATTAGTATTTTATTGTACTGTAAAACTGACTGTGTGCTAGGAATAGGTAGTTTTCACAGAGCAAAATCTGTTACTACAAAAGTAGTTCAAGATGGCGTCTAATTCTTCTTTTGTATTATAACATCTTTGTTTTACGACTGTTGAAGTATACGAGTGTTTTATTGTTTTGTTTTGGGGGGATTAGTTTTGTTGCACTGGTTACTGGTGTTTCCCTCAGAAAATTCAAGGGGATAGAAATACCTTTTGGCACATGACATAGTGCAGAATCGTTTTGACCGCAAAAATTCATTTGCATATCCCATTTTCCCACAGAATTCACACTTGAGCAACTCACTGTCCATTTCTTCTAATGTCTCTAAAGAAGGAAGGAAACAAAGGGGGAAATTCCAAAAATTTAATTGTGACAAATTTTCTTATATCCTCTATTTTGGATGGATACTGCTATCAGACCAATGTCCTTTAACTTTCAATCCATAGCTGCTCTGTTGGGCACAGCCTTCAAAAACAGCCATCTTTGCTAATTACCTCTTCTTTCTGTATAAAATTTATATATTTTTCTATAGAAGTAAGATAACATTTTAAAGTGTTCAATTTGTTAAGAAACCAACATGTCTACAATGTGCAAGCAACTTTAAAAACACCATAAAATGAAGGTAAACGAAACACTAGACTCCAAAAGGTTTTCAAAAAGCAGTGTGTTGGGCTGGAGAGATGGCTTAGTGGTTAAGGCACTTGCCTGCAAAAACTTAGGACCCATGTTCAACTCCCCAAGCCCCAAGTAAGCCAGATACACAGGGTGACACATACACAAAGTTACACATGCATACAAAGTGGCACACACATCTGGAGTTTGATTACAATGAGTGGAGGCCCTAGTACACCAATTCTCAATCTCTCACTCTCACTCTTGCCCATTAAAAAAAAAAAAAAAAAAAAGGTCAGTCTGTTGGGGTTGCCTAAAAAAAAAAAAAAATCAATGTTCAGGGATCAACACATACAGTAAGGAAGCCTTTGAATTCTAGATGGAGAGAATGAGGGGGACGTCAAGATTCTGAGATGCCTGATTTTAGGAATATGTAAAATAACCCTCTCTGGAGAGATGCACTATGTGGAAGACTATATAAAAATGTATATATCTAGTCTGGCATGGTGGCGCACGCCTTTAATCCCAGCACTTGGGAGGCAGAGGTAGGAGAATCACCATGAATTCAAGGCCACCCTGAGACTACAGAGGGAATTCCAGGTCAGCCTAAGCTAGAGTGAGACCCTACCTCAAAAAAACAACAACAAAAAAAGTATATATCTAATTATAAGATTGTTCCTTTTAATAATTCTGTCTTAAAAATCAGTTTCAAAGCCAGGTGTGGTGGCGCACGCCTTTAATCCCAGCACGCGGGAGGCAGAAGTAGGAGGATCTCTGAGAGTTCAAGGCCACCCTGAGACTACATAGTGAATTTCAGGTCAGCCTGGACCAAAGTGAGACCCTACCTTGCAAAAACAAAAAAAAAAAAAAAAAAAAAAAAAAAAAATCAGTTTCATAATTTCCAATTGTGTGTAGATGCTTTTCCAGAATCTCCTTGTAAAACTGGCAAGTCCTTCCACCCCTGTGTCTCTCTTCAGGCCACAGCTCTCAAATACCCCCAACTACTCAGCAGCAGTATCTGTAAGGCAGCGCTCCATCTTTATGGGCTACCGCTTTCTCATCTGTAAAATGGTATTTTACAATGCCTTTACCAAAAACTGGAAGTATCAATTAAGTGAGTTCACAGCAGGCATTAAAAAGTAACACTTCTATTTCCTACTTTCTATATACAAACTAAGCATACGGTTCCAAGAAATATTTCAGTGAAATATGCTAATTCTTAAATCCATTATATCTGTCAATTCCTGCATCAAATTACTATGCCAAGTCATATAAAATATGTAATAAAAACTATGCTGGGGCTGAAGAGATGGCATAACAGTTAAGGCACTTGCCTGCAAAGCCAAAGGACCCAGGTTCGATTACCCAGGACCCACATAAGCCAGATACACAAGGTGACACATGCGTCTGGAGTTCATTTGCAGTGTCTGAAGGCCCTGAAGCATCCATTCTCTCTTTCTCTCCTCTCGCTCCCTCTCTCTCAAATAAATAAAATAAATAAAATTTTAAAAAGGGAGAGAAGTCAGGAATATGATCATCTCCAGGAATTAGACATCTGACACCAGAAGCATTGATAAGTAAGCACACATCTAAGATGAGATTTTTAAATTTTTTAAAATTATTTTTGGAGAGAGACAGACAGAGAGGAAGAGGGAGACAGATAGAGATGGGTGCACCAGCAGTCTCTCAGCTGCTGTGAACGAAATCCAGATGTGTGTGCCCCTTTGTGGTCAAGTGAGGCATTGCGCCCTTGCGTCAAATTTGCATCTGGCTAAATGTGGGACCTGGAGATTGGAACCGGGTTCTTAGGCTTAGCAGGCAGGCGCCTTAACTGCTAAGCCATCTCTCCAGCCCTAAAATGAGATTTTATACATACAATGAGAGACCTAGAGAGATTTCTCACGATACCTTTATTTAAAAAAATAAAAACTTGGGGCTGGAGAGATGGCTTAGCAGTTAAGGCGCTTGCCTGTAAAGCCAAAGGACCCAGGTTCAACTCCCCAGGACCCACATAAACCAGATGCACAAGGGGCACACGCATCTGGAGTTCATTCGCAGTGACTGGAGGCCTTGGCGTGCCCATTCTCTCTCTCTCTACCTGCCTATTTCTGTCTCTCTCTCTCTCAAATAAAAAATAAAATTTTAAAAAACAAAATAAAAAAATAAAATAAAAACTTGCCGGGCGTGGTGGCGCATGCCTTTAATCCCAGCACTCGGGAGGCAGAGGTAAGAGGATCGCCATGAGTTCAAGGCCACCCTGAGACTACTTAGTGAATTCCAGGTCAGCCTGAGCTAGAGTGAGACCCTACCTTGAAAAACCAAAATAAATAAATAAATAAATAAATAAATAAATAAATAAATAAATAAAAAAAATAAAAAGTTGCCGGGCATGGTGGCATATGCCTTTAATCCCAGTACTTGGAAGGCAGAGGTAAGAGAATTGCCTGGGCTAGATTGAGACCCTACCTTGAAAAACCGAAAAAAGAAAAAAGAAAAAAAAAAAACTTCAGCCAGCCTTGGTGATGCACGCCTTAATCCCAGTACTTGGGAGGCTGAGTTAGGAGGGTCACTGTGAGTTTGAGGCCACCCTGAGACTATATACTGAATTCCAGATGAGCCTGGGCGAGAGTGAACCCCTACCTCAAAAACAAACAAACAAACAAAAAAAACTTAAAAATTATTCTGCCAAAGCTGGGCATGGTGGCACATGCCTTTAATCTCAGCCCTCAGGAGGCAGAAGTAGGAGGATTGCTGTGAGTTCAAGGACACCCTGAGACTACATAGTGAATTCCAGGGCCTGGGCTAGAGACCCTACCAAGAAAAAAAAAAACCTACTCAGTTAACTATCCTTTTAGCTGTGACTTCCACACATATTCACTCTACATTAACAAACGCTTGGGGCTGGAGAAATGGCTTAGAGGTTAAGGTGCTTGCCTGAGAAGCCAACGGATCCCGGATCGATTCTCCAGGAACCACGTAGGCCAGATGCACAAGGAACACCTGCATCTGAAGTTGGTTTGCAGTGGTGTGCCCATTCTCTCTCTGTCTGCCTCTCTTCTCTCTCTCTCTCTCTCTCTCTCTCTCTCTCTCTCTCTCTCTCTGCTTGCAAATAAATAAATAAAAGTTAAAAAAAAAAAAAAAAAGACTTAAGATGAAGACAGGGATTCCAAAATGTAGGCACAGGTAAATTTTACGTTGGTAAATTCAGACACCCACATTAATCCAGTTTTACTGGAGAAGCAGACAAAAAGTGCTAAATCTAGTGACTGTAGCAAGAACAAATAAAAAGCATCCTGTAAAGTCTTACTTGTTGTTAGCAGGCCTCCAAACACAGGTCATAATTCCCAGGTATATTGTTTGTCTTCTGACGTATTACTAGCCTGATCTGACCTTGCATGGTCTGTATCAGAGAACTTCTTACCAACTAATAACAATGATACAACTAGAAAGAGTCCATTCCTCAAGTTATTCAAGGACAGGCTGTGGTGGTTTGAATAGATGGCCCCCAATATATTCAGTATTTTATTAGTTTGTTGTTTACATCTACATCCACCTGGCTGGAGGCAATGTCACTTGGCGGATCTTAAGGTGTGGTGGTGGGTTTGAGATTTCAATCTAAAGATGTGCAAAGTGTGCCTAGCTGGAGTTCCTGAGGTATGAGGTGCTGTGTAGCTTTTGGCTTGTGGCTTTCTCTCTCTCTCTCTCTCTCTCTCTCTTGCTCGGTACTGTAAAAGACAGACCAGCTTCTCCTGCCATTATGGAACTTCCCCTGCCATTATGGAACTTCCCCTGGATCTGTAAGCTCCAATAAATATCCCTTCCTCCATAACTGTGCCTGGTCTGGAAGTTCATCTCAGAGAACCTGAAGCTGTCTGCTACAGAGGCTATATTCAAAACTTTGCTTCAGGGCTGGAGAAGATGGCTTAGCGGTTAAGGCATTTGCCCATAAAGCCAAAGGATCCAGGTTTGATTCCCCAGGACCCATGTAAACCAGATGCACAAGGAGGCTCATGCAGCTGGAGTTCCTCTGCAGTGGCTGGAGGCCCTGATGCACCCATTCTCATTCTCTCTCTACCTCTTTCTCCTAAATAAATAAATAAATAAATAAATAAATAAATAAATAAATATTTTTTAAAAAACTTTGCTTCAGGGCTGGAGAAATGGCTTAACGGTTAAGGCGTTTGCCTGTGAAGCCAAAGGATCTCGGTTCGATTCTCCAAGACCCACGTAAGCCAGATGCACAAGGGGCACATGCGTCTGGACTTCGTTTGCAGTGGCTGGAGGCCCTGACGTGCCCATTCTCTCTCTGTCTGCCTCTCTTCTGTCTCTCTCTCTGCTTACAAATAAATACAAAATTTAAAAAAAAAAAAACTTTGCTTCAAAGTTTTTCTTAATTAACAACAATGTAAATACCTGGTAACATGTTGAAATATCCTATAAAGAGGAAAAATTGCTGCTGTTTGGAGAGAGAAGACACCAAACAGATAATGATTTAAGATAAACAGCCTAGGGCTGGAGAGATGGAATTTGCAGGGAAATGGATGGACCTGAAAAGGATTATCCTTAGTGAGGTAATCCAGGCCCAGAAAATCAAATGTCACATGTTCTCTCTCATATGTGGATCCAAGCTACAAATGTTTGGACTTATATGTGAGTTGGAATAAAATTCAGTAGCAGAGGCCAGTAAACTGGAAAGGGGACATAAGGGAGGGAGGAGAGGGGTGGAGGAATTAAGGGGATGGTATTGTATATAAATAGAAGAACACCTTAATGGGAGTGAAAGGCCTAAGTGAGGTCAGGGGAAGAGAATGGATAAAGGAAAAGTGGGAGCCGAAAACCTCCTCCGTGTAGACCAGTTGACAGAAAGGTGGTAAAAGCAACACCACATGCAGCTCTATGGGAGAGAGAGAAGTCACCAGTGGAGATAAACAACAGTGTGATACTGCAAGCCTTAGGTTTGGCCAGCCAGGCCAAATGAGCCAACAGGTTCAATAGTGGCATGTCTGCTATGGGGGAAACCAACCTCTCTCTAATTGGACTGGAGACCCACTCCATGGGAGGGAATACATGCCTGATACTGAAAATCTATGACAGGGGAAGTCATGAGACCTAGGGTGAAACATCTGCTGGTGTCTGGCTAAATGCATACATTATATTCACCAAACTGCCCAGTCAGCACTTCTCTTAATGTTTATACCCATATATTAATGCTACTCTCACTTTTGGTTAGAGAAGCTTCTTTTTTAAGATGGCAGTGACCTTGGAATGACTCAGAAGGTACCATAGTGCTGAGAAGAAGTGACAGAGGAGTGCTTAGCACTGAAACATCTCTATCACACTTTGCAAAGATCAGGGTCCATTGCAGAAGAGATGGCAGAAAGAATGTAATAGCCAAAGGAAGGGTAGAACTCCTTATAATGCACTCTTCCAGCCACAAAATGGCCTGAATATCGATGACATCACAGTGCCTGACAGTACCTACACAAGATCATTATAATAGTAGGAAAAGATGATGACATCAAAATAAAAGAGAGACTGAGAGGAAGAAGGGGTATGATGGAGAGTGGAGTTGCAATGGGGAAAATGCAGGGGAAGGAATTACCATGGTTTATTGTCTATAATTATGGAAGCTGTCAATAAAAAAATTTAAAACAATACAAGCCAGGCGTGGCGGTACATGCCTTTAATCCCAGCACTCAGGAGGCAGAGGTAGGAGGATCTCTGTGAGTTCAAGGCCATCCTGAGATGACATAGTGAATTCCAGGTCAGCCTGAGCTAGAGTGAGACCCTACCTCAAAAAAAAAAATTTTTTTTGTAAAGGGGGCTGGGAGAAAAAGAGAACTGGAGATACATATGTTCAGTGGTAGAATGCTTGCCAAGCATGTACCTGACCCTGGGTTCTATCCCCAGCACTGAAATCAGAATTCCTATCATAACAACAAATTCCCATTTGTGAATAAAAGCATGCAAAAACCAAATAATTAAGGTAGAGTCTCGCTCTAGCCCAGGCTGACCTGGAAATTCATTATGTAGTCTCAGTCTGGCCTCGTACTCATAGTGATCCTATCTCCCAAGTGCTGGGACTAAAGATGCGCACCACTGGGGCTGGAGAGATGGCTTAGCAGTTAAGGTGTTTGCCTGCAAAGCCAAAGGATCCTGGTTCAACTCACCAGGACCCACGTAAGCCAGATGCACAAGAGGGCACATGCATCTGGAGTTCATTTTCAGTAGCTGGAGGCCCTGGTGTACCCATTCTCTCTCTCTGTCCCTCACCCCCCTCTTTCTCTATCTCTCTCAAATAAATAAATAAAATATGTGTAAACAAAAAAAATGTGCACCACCATACGTGACCCAAATAATTTTTTTTAATTCCTAACTTAGCTAATAAAAGTGGGATTCTGCCGGGCATGGTAGCACATGCCTTTAATCCCAGCACATGGGAAAGCAGAGGTAGGAGGATCACTGTGAGTTCAGTGAGTTCAAGGCCACCCTGAGACTACATAATGAATTCTAGGTCAGCCTGAACTAGAGTGAGACCCTACCTCGAAAAACAAAAAACAAACAAACAAACAAAAAGTGGGATTCAATGGTATACTTCACAGCAGAGGAAGTGGTTGAGAAAAGTTCTGTCCTTCATTATCCATCTTCCCTCCCCCCCCCCACAAATAAACAAATCCTAGGAATATGATGGCCCAGAATAAAAGGTTTCTGCTAGGTTGGAGAGATGGCTTAGTGGCTAAGGCATTTGCCTGCGAAGCCTAAAGACCCGTTTGATTCTCCAGGTCCCACATAGGCCAGATGCAAAAGGGGCACATGCATCTGGAGTTCGTTTGCAGTGGCTAGAGGCCCTAGCACACCCATTCTCTCTCTCTCTAATAAATAAATAAAAATAAAATCTTTTTTTTAAAAGTTTCTGCCCTAGTGGTGGCTGATTTCTGACTGTTAGGATTTTAGTGGAAATGCTCACATTCCAGACACTAACTTCCTCCCATTGCAGTAGATAGAAAGTGAGGTGCAGATCAGCCACATCAGATGAGATGGCACACACACAAGGCACTGAAAAGAAGGTGCCCAGCACACCTCAACCTGGATGCTGACTTGTGGGCTATGTCAGAAAAGCAAATCTTCTGTATTATTTAATTGAACATTATTCTTATTAAATAGCCAAACCTATATCCTAATTAATACAAGTTTCCAATTTCTTTGTGTGAGGTGTTACTTTGTAATTCCACTAAGACTTGAAATCACAGGAAGATTAGCAGGAAAGAGAAGCAATTGACTGGAAACCAAGATCAGGGCAATGGTTACCAGGGAAGACAAATATTTTCATAAGCCACAAGCTAAAAATTATGAGTTTAGAATTAGAAATACTAGTTGAAGAACTAATTCAAATCAAGCCATACTTGGGCCTCAAAAAATAAAATTATCCTTACCATGAAGTATAATAGTATGCATACCTAGAAACAAGTTTTTTTTATACTAAAACTGTATACTATGAAAACCAAAGCTAAAAAGTAAATGACCATTTTTAAAATATTTTATTTTTTTATTTGGAGAAAGAGAGAGAGAAAGAGGAAAGCAGAGAGAGAAAATGGGTGTACCTGGACCTCCAGCCACTACAAACAAACTTGAGATGCATGCACCACCTTGTGCATCTAGCTTTATGTAGGTACTGGGAAATCAAACCTAAGTCCTCTCTGGCTTTGCCAGCAAGTGCCTTAACCACTAAGCCATCTCTCCAGCCCAAGTGACCATATTTTATCTCCCATGCACAGTAGATAGAATACATAGAAATAGAAATTGAAAGCCGGGCGTGGTGGCGCACGCCTTTAATCCCAGCACTCGGGAGGCAGAGGTAGGAGGATCGCCAAGAGTTCAAGGCCACCCTGAGACTACATAGTTAATTCCAGGTCAGCCTGGACCAGAGTTAGACCCTACCTTGGAAAACAAAAAAAAAAAAAAAAAAGAAAGAAATAGAAATTGAAGTTTAAAAGTACTTTGGGAAATTAAACTATGAAGTACGTAAAACTAGCACTTTTATGTAATAGTTCTCTACATACATAATCATGTCAGCAGCTTCCTTTCCTTACAATGCATCTCATCCTGCTATCTGTCCTTTGCATTACTTCCCTTTCCTCCTTTCCTCCCTCTCAATCGTGAATACAGGTGTCAGTTACATACCAAAAATATAAATACATCTAACAGTTGGCCAGCAAAGTTTCCAAAACCTCTTTAGTTTATGCCACTGGCCAAAAAAACAAAAAAAAAATCTTTAGTGACCCTCCCCTAAACAATTAAGTCCTAACTTCTTCACCCAAAGTACTTTAGGTCCTCACTTCTCCAGGCTGCCTTTCCACTGTCTTTCTGATCCAGACCTTTACTCTCACATTCACACCTATAGTTTCCTAGCACACAGTATCCTTATGTGAACTGTTCTTCCTGTTTGTCTTCAATTCTAGGCCTTTTTTCCATTGCTTGTTTGTTTTAATCCAAGACTCACTTCAAATCTCATCTATATAGGAAACACACCAACCTGTAATACTAAGTTCTTACTAAGTTCTAAGAAATTACTCTCTACATAGCTTATTGAAAACTTACAGTTGTTATCTTCTGTAATGTAGGTTCCCTAGTTCAAACTACATTAACAGCTCCTTGTGGGAAGGTTAATGGTTAATCTCTGGTTGTCAATTTGACAATTTAGAACCACCATGGAAACACTATTTGCTCACATCTGTGAGGGATTTTCTAGAATCAATTAGTTGAGATGGAAGACCCACCCTAATTGATGGTTATACTATCCTATGGGCTGGGTTCCTATACAAAAAGGAAAAAGCTGATTTAAACCAAATAGTTATGAAAGAACTTTCTTTTTTCTTTTCTTTTTTTTCCTTAGTTTTTTGAAGTAGGGTCTCACTTTAGCTCAGGCTGACCTGGAATTCACTATGTAGTCTCAGGGTGGCCTTGAACTCATGGCAATCCTACCTCTGCTTCCCAAGTGCTGGGATTAAAGGCGTGCACCACCAAGTCCAGCTTGAAAGAACATTTCTTAGAAGACTGAAGAAGTCTGACTGTGAAGCATGTGTAGACAGCACCTAGGAATCTATATTACTATCAAGATATGATATGGTAATACAGTTACATAAGAAACGCTTATTTGTAGAGGTATACTCTGCACCAGTGACATGTAGTAAAGACTATGATTTTCAGGGAAAAAAGAAAAGGAGGAGGAAGAAAGGAAATGGAGAAAATGGAGGATAGGAGAACATAAAGGTAATATGAGCTGGGCGTGGTGGCGCATGCCTTTAATCCCAACACTCTGGGAGGCAGAAGTAGGAGGATCACCGTGAGTTCAAGGCCACCCTGAGACTACATAGTGAATTTCAGGTCAGCATGGATTACAGTGAAACCCTACCTCAAGGGAAAAAAAAGGTAATGTGAGAAAATGTGAAAATAGGATCATAATATTGAATTTAGGTAGGTGGGGGTATTTATACAATTCAAATTGTATGTATATTTGAAAATTGTATGGCTTATAATATTTTTATTTATTTATTTACTTATTTATTACAGAGAGAGACAGAATGAGAATGGGTATGCCAGGGCCTTCGCCACTGCATACAAAATCCAGACACACATGCCACTTTGTGCATCTGGCTTTATGTGAGTACTGGTGAATCAAACCCAGGCCAGCAGGCTTGGTAAGAAAGCACCTTTAACTGCTGAGCCATCTCTCCAGCCCAGATTACAATCTTTTAAACTAAAGAAAATCAAACTGGACTCAATGTAAGTTAATAAAAATCAAATTTTATACTAGCATTATACTCTTTGTGGTGGTGCAAGCCTTTAATCTCAGCACTCAGGAGGCTGAAATTAAAAGGATCACTGGGCCGGGCGTGGTGGCGCACGCCTTTTTAATCCCAGCACTCGGGAGGCAGAGGTAGGAGGATCGCCATAAATTCGAGGCCACCCTGAGACTACATAGTCAATTCCAGGTTAGCCTAGGCCGGAGTGAGACCCTACCTCGAAAAACCAAAAAAAAAAAAAAAAAAAAAAAAAAAGGATCACTGGGAGTTGTCCAGGTCAGCTTGGGCTAGAGCAAGACCCTATCTTGAAAATCCAAAAATAGAAGTTAAAAAAAAATTAAAAAGAAGAAAAATGTTCAGGAAAAAAGAAAGCCAGGCATGGTGGTGCATGCCTTTGATCCCAGTACTTGGGAGGCAGAGGTAGGAGGATCATCTTGAGTTCAAGGCCACCCTGAGACTACAGAGTGAATTCTAGGTCAGCTTGAACTAGACTGAAACCCTACCTCAAGAAGAAGAAAGAAAAAAGGAGGAGGAGGAGGAAGGAAGAAAGAAGGAGGAGGAAGAAGAAGAAGAAGAAAGAAGAGGAGGAGGAGGAGGAAGAAGAAGAGGAAGAAGAAAGGAGGAAGAGGAGGAGGAGGAGGAAAAGGAGCAGGAGGAAAAGAGGAGGAGGAGGAAGAGGAAGAACAGTTACAATAGTCTATGAAGCAATTATGACATCCTTTTAATAGAGTTAGAAAAAATGTGAGGGGCTAGAGAGATGGCTTAGGGTTAAGGCACTTGCCTACAAAGCCAAATGACCCAGGTTCAATTCCCCAGGACCCATATAAGTGCTATTAACATTAAGCTGAACTATATCAATTGCAGGACCACAATCAGAATCAATCATTGACAGAAAAAGTTTTCTGTTTGCTTCCTCGTTCATTTGTTTGGGTGGCTGGTGTTTGGTTTTTTTTTTAAATAAATCACACATTCAGAGCCAAGCCCCAAAGTGAATACATATATTTGCTGATTTTTAAACAGGAAACTAAAGTATCAACCATCATTCTGCATGCTCTGCATTTGCTTTCCCTTAGCCATTCCATCATTTCTAGTTCTATGAGATATCCATTATTAGAATAAAGACTTTTAAGAAGTATTCTTGGACATTAAGGAGAGTTAATGATATTTTTCTCTTTGAAAAAAATGTAATCGTGTATGCAGAGAACACCCCTAATATAATTGTAATAACCACCTGGTAGCACCCATTACAATATGGAAGAGTCTGAAACCAAACAACCCAGAAGCTCTACAATTTTTTGGAGGTGGGCGAGAGGGGCTGAAGGCAGGGTTTCACTGCAGACTAGGCTGACCTGGAACTCACTCTGTAGTCCCAGGCTGGCCTCAAACTCAGCAATCGTCATACCTGCTTCCCTAGTGCTGGAATTAAAGGAATGCACCACCACGCCCAGCAAGCTCTGTATGTTTACAGGTGGTTTACTTGCAACCTAACTCTACTTTTAAAAGGAAAGAACTGGGCTGAGGAAATGGTTTAGTGGATAGAGTGCTTGCCACACAACTCTGAGTACCTAATTCAAATCCCCAGAACCACATTAAAAAACAAACAACAACAACGGAAAAAAAAAAAAAACAGAAACTGTGATTGACTTCTGTAATCTCAGTGTACCTACAGTGGTAAAAAGGGAGGTGGACACAGGAAAGTCTCCGGGAAGCTTGTGCAAGGAATGATGAGCAATGAGCAATGATAATCCCTGCCTCAACCAAGCTGGAAGACATGGACCAATCAAAACATGTGTACCGTGGCACGCCTACACTCAGACACTCACATACATAAACATGCACACAGACACATCACATACATGACAAATAAAAAAAAGAATTAGTTGTCCTGATTCAAAAATTTGGAACTACTTTCTCTCATAAATGACAGAACTTTGTCTATACACACACATCAATAAAATCAAACACTGGACAAGCTACCACCAGCAATTTTAAGTATTTAACTAAAAGTCTGGTTAGTTTTCCCAGTATTCTAGTCAAATAACACTTCTGGTTATTTCATATACCCAGTTATATGAGAATACAAATGAGTTACTTCCAAGTGAAAACATGTGCAGAATAAAAATCTATATCCTGTTTCAAATAATAAAAGATAAAAGACCACATTAAATTAAAGGGTACTGGGCTGGAGAGATGGCTTAGGGGTTAAGGTGCATGCCTCCTAAGCCTAAGAACGCTGGTTCCAATCTCCAGCAGTTCCAATCTCCAGGTCCCACGTTTAGCCAGATGTAGTGATGCAAGGGCACAATGCCGCACTTGACCACAAGGGGGCGCACGCATCTGGATTTCGTTCTCAGCAGCTGAGACACTGCTGGCGCGCCCATCTCTGTCTTCCTCTCTCTTTCTCTCTCTCTGTGTCTCTCTCCAAAATAAAAAAATAAATAAATAAAAAATAAAAAAATATTTTAAAAAAATTAAAGGGTACTGTAAGTAAAATCCACAAACCTTCAGCAATCATGTCTTCCATCTCTGTGTCAGAGGAATTGTCTGCATGCTTTGTATTATTCTGCAGGTCTGGCTGAACACACATGGAATTCACCACCTGGTTATCCAAAAGAGGCCTTTTTTTCACAGGCTGTTCTATTAGCAGAGATGAACGACTCACCTATGAAAGGCAGAGAAAATAAAAAGAAATAATCTCTAAAATATTCAGAAATAAAAGGGTTTAAAGAAAGCCTCTGGGGACTGGAAAGATGATACAGCAATTGAAGGTGCTTGCTTGCAAAGCCTGATGACTCAGGTTTGATTCCCTAGCATCCACATAAAGCACAAAGTGGCACATGCATCTGAAGTTTACAGATTTTTATTACAGATATTTATTCTCTCCCTTTCTCTCAAATAATTTTTAAGACCTCTGGAAATGAATGGAATCTATAATAATTCACTTTGACAATGATCAAACCCAATCATTAAGTTTTTTTTTTAAGGTAGGATCTCACTCTAACCCAGGCTGATCTGGACCTCATGATGTAGTCTCAGGGTGGCCTCAAATTCATGGCAATCCTCCTATCTCTGCTTCCCAAGTACTGGGATTAAAGGCATGTGCCACGATGCCCGGCTTTCATTAAGTGTTTTATACCTCAAGTGAGTTAAGCAATCTGTATATAAAACTTTATTTCTAGCTACTGGCAAAATGGATGTGTCAACAATTCTGTCAAATACAACGTAGTGTCCTGGTTTTGACTAGATGTTTTTAAAAGAAAATAAAATCTTAAAATTTATTGAATTCTGGGCTGGAGAGATGGCTTAGTGGTTAAGCGCTTGCCTGTGAAAGCTAAGGACTCCGGTTCGAGGCTCAATTCCCCAGGACCCACGTAAGCCAGATGAAAAAGGTGTCGCATGCATCTGGAGTTCGCTTGCAGTGGCTGGAGGCCCTGCCACAGCCATTCTCCCCTGCCCCTCTGCTTCTTTCTCTCTCTGTCACTCTCAAATAAATAAATACAAATAAACAAAAGAAAGTTTTTAATTTACTGAATCCTTATGTTTGGAATGAACAGAAACCACAAGGGTGTCTTTTTAAAAAAAATATATTTGGGGCTGGAGAGATGGCTTAGGGGTTAAGGCGCCTGCCTCCTAAGCCTAAGAACACTGGTTCCAATCTCCAGCCGTTCCAATCTCCAGGTCCCATGTTTAGCCAGATGCAAAGTGACACAAGGGCGCAATGCTGTACTTGACCACAAGGGGGCGCATGTATCTGGATTTCGTTCTCAGCAGCTGAGACACTGCTGGCACGCCCATCTCTGTCTTCCTCTCCCTCTCTCTCTCTGTGTCTCTCTCCAACAAAATAAAAAATAAAAATAAAATTTTTAAAAAATATATAATTTATTTATTTATTTGAAAGAGAGAAAGAGGCAGAGAGAGAGACAGAGATGAAAAGAATGGGTGCACCAGGGCCTCCAGCCACTGCAAACGAACTCCAGATGCTTGCACCCCCTTGTGTATCTGGCTTACGTGGGACCTGGAGAGCTGAACCTGGAGAATAAAACCGGGATTCTTTGGCTTTGCAGGCAAACGCCTTAACCAGTAAGCCATCTCTCCAGCCCAACCAGGTTCTCTTGTATTAACAATGTTCAGTTGTCAGCCAATGCTGAAAGCAAAGACTAAGACTTGCGCTATATTTAGGACCTTGTGGGGTTGGTTTCTTTCTTCAGTTCTAGGAATTAAATCTAGGGTCCAGCACTGAACTATATTCCCATCTCTTTCTTTAAAGCATTTTTGTTTATTTTTTTATGAGTGAAAAAGAAAAAAAAATAGTGCCCCAGGGCCTCCAGCCACTGCAATCGAACTCCAGATGCATGTACCATCTTGTGTGCATGTGCAACCCTTGCACACTTGCATTACCTTGTGTGTCTGGCTTACATGGGATCTGGAGAGTCAAACATGGGTCCTTAGGCTTCACAGGCAAGTGCCTTAACCACTAAGCCATCTCTCCAGCCATTTGTTTTATAAGATATTTATTTTGCAAATATTTTCAGAAAAAAATATCAAATGAAAAATATGAACTGATTCCCGAGGCAAGGCCCTTTGCTAATCTGAAAAAGAGAAAGATGAGTATTTTATTCCATTTATAGCCACACCACCCTGAATGTACCCTAAATGTAAGGTTTTTGTTTTGTTTTGTTTTGTTTTTGGTTATTCAAGGTAGGGTCTCGCTCTAGCCCAGGCTGACCTAGAATTCACTATGTAGTCTCAGAGTAGCCTTGAACTCATGGCAATCCTCTTACCTCTGCCTCCCAATTGCTGGGATTAAAGGCGTGTGCCACCACACCCAGCTTCAAAATAATTTTTAAAAAGTATACCTTTCAGAAGTGTGTGTGTGTGTGTGTGTGTTAGATCAAGGCCAAGGCTTCCCACATACTAAGGATGTACTCTACCACTGAGCTACATCCCCAGCCCTTAGACAATTGGAATAGTTTAATAAAGGGAGGAGGGGCTGAAGAGATGGCTTAACACCTACCTGCAAAGCCAATGGACCCAGGTTCGATTCCCCAGAACCAATGTAAGCCAAATGGACAAGATGGCACATGTGTCTGGAGGTTGTTTGCAGTGGCTAGAGGCCCTGGCATGCCAGTGTCCATTTCCAATGCCCATTCTCTCTCTCTCTTACTCATATAAATAAAAAAATATTTTTGCCAGGTGTGGTGGTGCATGACTTTAATCCCAGCACTTGGGAGGCAGAGGTAGGAGAATCACCATGAGTTCGAGGCCACCCTGAGACTACATAGTTAATTCTAGGTCAGCCTGGACCAGAGTGAAACCCTACCTCGAAAAACCAAAAAAAAAAAAAAAAAAAAAAAAAAAAAAAAGAGAGAGAAAATCTATTTGATACTTATGAACTATCTATTGGCTAACTTCAGACCTTTAAGGCACTGAGAAGTTAGTATTTTTTCTTTTTTAAAGACATGATTTATTTATTTTTAAATATAAACTTTCAAAAGGGGAGGGAAGGGAAAGAGGGAGGGACAAGTTTATTCCCTAAGATAGATTTATATAAGGTAGAAAGGAAAAATCAAAATTGAAAATAGCTAGGAAACTACATAAAACTAGGCTTTTCTCATGCAGTTAGCTTTCACAGAACTCCGGGCTTTAGGTTGATTTATTTCCTGTGTTCTTTCTTTCTAAGCCCAATAAGCCAGAGTTAAATTCACTATAAAGTAATTCTCAGTTCTCAGCTTGAGAAAAATGGGAAGGTTCCTAACAAACAACTCCCTCTTCACTGGGCAAAGCCAGTTGTCCTCAAAGGGTGAGGTAGCTGAGTCAAACACAGTGATGGATCACTGAACTCATAGAATGTAGTTTGCTCTTTGATATTCCCTGAAAATGTGGGTAATCATACAATACAATTAACAACCTCTGAGCATTGTCCACAGCTTAGTGCATCAGAGGTCCAGGGGAAACTTCCTAACCCGACCAGGTACTGTGGTTGCAGGTAGTCGCCCAGCTCCTCCTTACTGACCCACACATGCCGGCTCTTCTTCCCAGCCTGGGAAAAGTCTCCAGTTATCAGCAATGCTTTGAAGAACACTTTGGCCCCAAGGTGTCTGTCCCCGCACGGCATTGCCTGGGGAAACTTGAACTTGTAGTGGCCACAAGGTGCATTTCCTAAGAACTTGGCTTTCATGTTTTTCTCTGAGAGAGTGGTCAGGGCTCACTAGCTGTCCCTGAGAGGGTCTCCCCAGGATGCCACTCCACTTGAGGGAGGAGCCAAACATCATGGTCTCCAAGCTTCTCTGTGACTAGTAGGACAAAGTCCTTGTCTAGTTTCTGGTACAATGAGGTTTGGTCATTCTTTTTATCAGTATGTTACATGAGCACCAAGTTTGAAGTGCTGGAATGTCTTCTCCCACATAGCTTCCAAATCTTGCAAAGCAAAATATCTTTTTGATCTTGTTCATCATCAAAGAGGTCAGTTTTCTTCTTTGCCAGTCTCTGGGCTTCATCCAGAGCACGAAGCTCATGGTCTGAATACAGGCTTTTCTCTATTTCAATCTGCTGTAATAGGGAGGCCATCTCTTCTGTGAGAGGCTTGGAGATGAGCAGCAGCCACTGCAGACACAAGGCGTCCAACAAGCGCCATGGGGACCGGCTGCTGGAGGGTGTGGCCTGAAGGGCCAGGCAGCGGGAACCCAGGCTACCTCCCCTTAGCCTGTCCCCGCACGGCCAGCCACCAGCCAGCACCCTTAACAAAGTGGCCCTCACAGGCCGAAGTTAGTATTTTCTACACTCAAAGCTCATAAAGTGCAGGATGTGTTGGAGCACACTTTTAATCCCAGCACTCAGGAGACAGGTAGGAGGATCACTGTGAGTTCAAGGCCAGAATAAGTTCCAGGTCCTCCTGGGCTAAAGAGGCTGCCTTGAAAACACAAATGCGCGTGCGCGCGCAAACACACACACACACACACACACACACACATCTCATACATACAGAAAGCACCATCATGAATAAACCATAACCATTTCAATCCCCTCAGAAAGACAAAAATATGTTTATTTCACTGGATTAAACTTCCAATTGCTCTTTTCCAAAATTTATAAAATTGATGCTGTTAAATTTTCTTTATGCATCTAAAGGACCAACATAAAATATCTCAGAATATGAGTTTCGTCAGGATTGTGACCAGAAGATTTGAAAATCAAATATTGCTCAAGATGCCAATTTCCACTGTAAAATTGTTCCAAGAAATACAAAGTACAAAAAAAAACTGCCATCTTTTTTCATTTTTTCATTTCATCTAATTTTCACCTAATTTTTTCATTTCATCAGTATACTCTGCTTCTTGAAATCAAGTATTTTGTGTGACTAGAACACTTCACTTGTGGGGCTGCATGTCAGATGTGTAAATTGCAAGTATTCCAATATGATTGTGAACAGACTTCTGTAAATGCATGACACCTGATAGCTGAAATATGTCTTTTTGCTTGCTTTTGACCTAATGTGATGCTAAGTCTTTATATTTAATCTAAAAGTATATAAGTTATATAGTATTAGTCAATGATTTAAGAGGACAAAATTATTGCTTTTTTAAAATCCATGTGTATAGAGCATTATTATTATTATTATTATTTATTTTTTTGGTTTATTGAGGTAGGGTTTCACTCTAGCCCAGGCTGATCTGGAACTCATGGGGATTCTCTTACCTCTGCCTCCAGAGTACTGGGATTAAAAACATGTGCCACCACACCCAGTGTATAGAGCATTTTTTAAAGCAAGGTATTTAGGATAAGATACTGGGGGTAACCAAATGTATTCTTTTTTGTTTGTTTGTTTTTTGAGAGAGAAAGAGGCAAAGAGAGAGACAGAATGTGTGCACCAGGGCCTTCAGCCACTGCAATCAAACTCCAGACACGTGTGCCTCCTCATGCGCATGTGCAACATTGCATGTTTGTCTCACTGTCCGTCTGGCTATGTGGTCCCTGGAGATTTGAACATAAGTTCTTAGGCTTTGCAGGCAAGTGCCTTAACTGCTAAACCATCTCTCCAACCCAACAAATGTATTCTTCTTTTTTTGTCTTTTTTTTTTTTTTTTTTTTTTTTTGCGAGGTAGGGTCTCACTCTGGTCCAGGCTGACCTGGAATTAACTATGTAGTCTCAGGGTGGCCTCAAACTCTCTGCGATCCTCCTACCTCTGCCTCCCAAGTGCTGGGATTAAAGGCGTGCGCCACCACGCCCAGCTTTTTTTTTTTTTTTTTTTGGTTTTTTGAGGTAGGATCCCACTCTAGCTCAGGCTGACCTGGAATTCACTCTGTAGTCTCAGGGTGGCCTTGAACTCATGACAATCCTCCCACCTCTGCCTCCTGAGTGCTGGGATTAAAGGTATGCGCCACCATGCCCGGCCCAACAAATGTTACCTGGTTCTATACTTGTTTCTTTTTGTTTGTTATGTGTGTATTCTGTAAATATCCAGGATCCTCAGTCTGTTTTTACCAGTTGGAACCCAAAGCCAATTGGAACGAAAGGAAAGAAAAGACAAGGCAATGTCAAATGGCATAAAAGTGTGTGCATGCCTTAGAAATTGCAGGAGTAGGCCAATGGGAATAACACCTGAAGTTAATCTTCTCCAAGTTTATACTAACGTTTATTAAGTAATCTCAGTACTGAATGATGTATGTCACTGGGGTGGACCTGTAGAGTTATCTCATTGGAAAGGATTGAATAAGAAATAAATCCAGGGCTGGAGAGATGGCTTAGTGGTTAAGGTGCTTGCCTACAAAGCCAAAAAACCCAGGTTCGATTCCCCAGTACCCACATAAGCCAGATGCATGCATCTGGAGTTTGTTTGCAGTGGCTAGAGGTCCTGGAGCACCCATTCTCTGTCTCTCTCTTCTCTCAATCTCCCTACTTCAGAATAAATTAATTAGGGCTGGAGAGATGGCAAGTGGTTAAGGCGCCTGCCTCCTAAGCCTAAGAACGCTGGTTCCAATCTCCAGGTCCCACATTTAGCCAGATGCAAGGTAACACAAGGGCGCAATGCTGCACTTGACCACAAAGGGGCGTACGCATCTGGATTTCATTCGCAGCAGCTAAGAGGCTGCTTGCGCGCGCATCTGGTCTTCCTCTCCCTCTCTCTCTGTCTCTCTCCAAAAAAAAATTTTTTTAATAAATTAATTTTTTTAAAAAGTGGACCCAAAGCTGAGCATGGTGGCACACGCCTTTAATCCCAGCACTTAGGAGGATCACTGTGAGTTCCAGGCCACCCTGAAATTTCCAAGTGAATTCCAGGTCAACTGGGGCTAGAGTGAGACCCTACCTCAAAAAAACAAAAAAAGAAGTCGATCCAGGGTAAGACGCACTTTTCTTGAGAAATGTTTGTGAAGCTAGATTGTCATGGAGAAAGGTTGCTGTCTTTAGAGTTACACCAGGTGACAAATAGAGTATCTTTTGAAATACATTGGAAAAATTTGAAAAATAAGTTTTTCATCTATTGTGTATCTTTTTTTTGTTTGTTTGTTTTGTTGTTGTTTTTTGAGGTAGGGTCTCACTTCAGCTCAGGCTGACCTGGAATTAACTATGTAGTCTCAGGGTGGCCTTGAATTCATGGTAATCCTCCTACCTCTGCCTCCCGAGTGCTGAGATTAAAGGCGTGCGCCACCACGCCCAGCTTTATTGTGTATCTTTTTAAAAAAATTAAAGAAACAGGGCTGGAGAGATGGCTTAGCAGTTAAAGCGCCTGCCTCCTAAGCATAAGAACGCTGGTTCCAGTCTCCAGTGGTTCCAATCTCCAGGTCTCACGTTTAGCCAAATGCAGTGATGCAAGGGCGCAAAGGACCACAAGGGGGCACACGCATCTGGATTTCATTCGCAGCTGCTGAGAGACGGTTGGCATGCCCATCTCTATCCTCTAAATGTCTTCCTCTCCCCCTCTCTCTCTCTCTCTCTCTCTCAAAAAAAAAAAATTAAAGAAACAGCCTTGGATTCCTGTATAAAAAGGTAAGAGTTTCACAGCTCATGAGTTCATTGCAAAACAAAATTTCAGAAAGAAAAAATTAGAATTTTACAGTGATTATGAAATGGAAATCTTTTTATTTTTCTCAATGTAGGGGTCTCCCTCTAGACCAGACTGACATGGAAGTCATTATGTATTCTCAGGCAGGCCTCAAACTCAAAGCAATCTTCCTGCCTCTGCTTTATGAGTGCTGGGATTAAAGGCATGCACCACCATGCTCAGCTATGAAATGGAATTTTTTTTTTTAACTTACTTGAGAGAAAGAGAGAGAAAATGGGTATGCCAGGGCCTCCAACTACTGCAAATGAACTCCACATTCATGCTCCACCTTGTGTATCTGGCTTATATGGGTTCTGGAGAATTGAACCTGGGTCCTTTGGCTTTTAAGCAAATGCCTTAACTGCTAAGCCATCTCTCCAGCCCAGAAATCTTAATTGTTAATTTGTTCTTGAACCTTTTGAGTTGAAGAAAACCTAAGAATAGTGTAGTTATCTCATATAAACATAGCTTTAATCTATTTTAAAAGTTGCATAATATTAACAAGGTTTACAGTATTCTGTCAAAGAATGTTGTGGTTGTAATTTATGTGTCTCTTTGAAAGTATCCTGTTTTAAATTCTTTTAAATTCACTTTTTCATTTATTTATTTATTTATTTATTTATTTATTTATTTATTTGTTGGTTCTGCAAGGTATGGTCTCATTCTAGTTCAGGCTGACCTGGAATTTACTATGTAGTCTTCAGGGTGGCCTCGAACTCACGGTGATCCTCCTACCTCTGCCTCCCAAGTGCTGTGATTAAAAATATGCACCACCATGCCTGGCTTCTGCTTTTTTCTTTTAAATAGAGCTAAAAAGTCAAAAAGTTATCATAGTCTTCGAGTGCTAATTTGTTGGCTGCTAAAGCTGTATAGTCCTCACTGTATTCAGCCATACTTGGACTTGAACTGAGGATAATTTTAATAAAGCAGGTCGTAGATGTGTATGTTATGTTAGGAGGCTGGCAGTGAGGTGAAGTTATGTAAGGCTGATTAGGGATGGCTTTTGATTCTGGCTATATGTGGCAAGTATGTTTGTGGCTCTAAGATTTTTTTTTCCATAGGCATGATAATAAAAATCTAAAAAACCATGCAAGTATATATGTTTTAATCTTTAGACTATGACTTAATATTACACTGCTTAACAGCCTTAAAACTTTCAGGAAAAAGAAAACTTTTTTCTCTTGCCATATATGAATGAACACTTTTGAATTTTACCTTGTATTTATAAGGAAAGCACTTATGACTTGTTAAAACTCCTAAGTATTGATTTTACTGAAATGTTTAGGATCTTCATTTTACAGGCATATTTAAGCTCAGAAAACCAGCCATGGATTTTCCCATGTGTAGTCCTACCTAAGTGACAAATGCAACCCGCAGCTTCCTGGAGAACCACTCAGTGAGACAATGTATGTTTAATGGAATTCTGTTCTGTGGTTGATAACTCTATGTAATTTGTCGAGCACTAGAGAATTAGCAGCTAAGCAGTAAAAGTAAGAGCTTAGTGTATAAGGCCTGCCTTGGGTGTCTTGACTAGATGTAATCACTACACTCCCTTGAAGTTTTCCAGATTATTCCCTGACTTTACAGATGATTATTTTATTACTTCAGTCTGAATTAATAAGCTTTTTTTTCATGTTTGAGTAAAGTCCAATCAAGGTGTGTTAATTTTAAAAGCTCAGTAAGACAATAAAAGCTGGGTGTGGTGGCACATGCATTTAATCCCAGTATTCAGGGGGAGTCAGAGGTAGGAGGATCACTGTGAGTTCAAGGCCACCCTAAGACTACATACTGACTTACTAGAGTGAAACCCTACCTTGAAAAAACAAAAAAAAAAGGAAGGGAGGGAGGGAGGGAGGGAGGGAGGGAGGGAGGGAGGAAGGAAGGAAGGAAGGAAGGAAGGAAGGAAGGAAGGAAGGAAGGAAGGAAGGAAGGAAGGAAAGAAGGAGGAAGGAAGGAGGGAAGGAAGGAGGGAAGGAAGGAGGGAAGGAAGGAAATAAATGTAGCCCCATGTAAACTTTTAAATTTATTTTTATTATTTTTTTTAATGAGAGAAAGACAGCAAAAAGAGAGAGAGGATTGGTGCATCAAGGCCTCCCGTCATTGTAATCACAAACTCCAAACGCATGTGCCACCTTGTGTGTCTGGCTTACGTGGGATTTGGAGAGTCAAACATGGGTCCTTGGGCTTTGAAGGCAAGTGCCTTAACCACTAAGCCATCTCTCCAGCCCCCCCATATGAATTTTAAAGCATAATGAAGTTGTTGAAAAGTTTAGTTTTCTCTAATAATCAGACACACATGGGAGCGCAGCATTTGTGGGTGTCTAATGGTGTTTCTTCAGTTTGGCCATGCTGCTTGAAATTTTTGTGCATTTGAGATTAATAAAGTATTGCATTTAAAATTGTTAAATGATAAAAATAAGCAAATTTAAATAGTTGTCTTTGACAATTAAAAATGCCTTAGAATATATATTTAGAAGAAAGGATTACATTTAAGTTCTAGATAAAAATCAAATAAGATTAGAAGTTCTTTCTTAGAGAATAATTAAAAAATAATGTTACGTAGATAATTTTTTTAAACACAAATATGGTTCCAACTTACAGGAAATGGCTCCAATCCCTCCTGAATCACAAAACCTTCGATAACGTGGGTCAAGATCTGTGGTTTTACAATGGCCTGTGGAGGCTTGTTTTCTAGGTTGGGAATGCTACTGGGCATAGATGCACTATTGCTCCTTGTAGTGGCAGCTGGGATCAAGAGTGGAGGTGGAGGAACAGACACGTGTGAGGGATCTGATGGAGACTTAATGACAGAAGCACTGACTGATGCCACAGCTGGTAACTCCACTTGCTCTGAAAGAAAAGTGATTTTTGATCTTTAGGTGTTTGGCCATGCAAGTATGGAACAGCATTTAAGAATAAACACAAGTAAGTATAATATTTTATACCTAGTGTACTCTAATTTTTCTAAGAACATTACGCTTGTTATCTAATTTAATCTGTACACTAAACTTATAAAGAAAAGAACTATCCCACTCTTGACATTTCTAAAAAAAAAAGAAAAAGCTATTATTCTCATTTTATAGAAAGAAAAAAAAAAGGGTAGCTGGGCATGATGGCGCACGCCTTTAATCCCAGCACTCAGGAGGCAGAGGTAGAAAGATCGCCGTGAGCTCAAGGCCACCCTAAGACTATCTAGTGAATTCCAGGTCAGCCTGGGCTAGAGTAAGACCCTACCTTGAAAAAGAAAAAAAAAGAAAGAAAGAAAGTGGGGGTGGCCAGGTATGGTGGCGCATGCCTTTTATCCCAGCACTCGGGAAGCAGAGGTAGGAGGATCACGGAGAGTTCAAGGCCACCCTGAGACTACATAGTTAATTCCAGGTCAGCCTGGACCAGAGTGAGACCCTACATTGCAAAACCAAAAAAAAAAAAAAGGGGGGTAACTTGCTCAAATTATCATCCAAAAGAAACAATCAAAACTGTTCCTCTTATATACGACATTAAAAATATCAACATATATACATAAGGGTAATTACAAAAATGTTTAGTTAAAACAGGTCACCACCCCCAGAAGGCAGCAGGAGTCCTCCAAATCCTTCCACTAATGTTCTTTGTGTTTTCTTTAATAGCTGTGTTGTGCTGTTTTGTTTTGCTTTGCTTGTTTTGAGTCAGGGTCTCACTCTAGCCCATGATGACCTGGAACTCACTCTGTAGACCCTGGCTGGCCTCAAACTCATGGCAATCCTCCTACCACAGCCTCCTGAGTGCTGGGATTCAAGGTGAGTACCACCATGCCTGGCTCTTTATACACACACATACACAACATACACACATGTGAGCACACGTGTTTTATTGGGAATTTTTTTACTTCTTAGTATGCATGCAAGCGTGCATATGTGTGCATCCACTTTTTACATCTGGCGTATGTGGGTGGCTTGGGAATTGCACCATGGGGAAACAGGCTTTAATCACTGAGCCATCTTTCCAGCCCCTTGTGCTATCTTTAACTCTTCACTGTATGTGCCAATTAGGGAAAATCCTGGAGCACTAACCAGGTGCAAAATACTGGCCCAGATCACTATTATTTCTCCCCTTCAAATTCTGAGAACCACAGTAAGGTATACCTGACAGCATCCAATGGTGGGAAAACATAACCAGCCGATTGAAGGCACTGGCCTTTTACTGTCTGTACTGAAGTAAGAACAAGAAATAAGCTTGTATCAAGGAGTACCAGTGAGTACAGGTGTCTGGGAAAACAAAAAGACTTGCACACACAGATAATAGTCAGAACCCATGTGCCAGAGCCCATGTTCAATGTTTTACATATTGTACCTCACTTAATCTTTTTTTTTTTAATTTATTTATTTGCAAGCAGAGATAGAGAGATAGAAGAGACAGAGAGAAAATGGGCATGCCAGGGCTTCTAGCCATTGCAAATGAACTCCAGATGCATGTGCCCCTTGTGCATCTGGCTTACGTGGGTCCTGGGAATCAAACCTAGGTCCTTTGACTTCTCAGGCAAATGCCTTAACTGCTAAGCCATTTCTCCAGCCCTCACTTAATCTTTATAATGGGTGGAACCTGTTATCATCTCCATCCTTCAGATGAGGAAACCAAGACAAAGACAGATTAAGTTACTTGCCTTAATGGCACACAGCAAACAAACAGTGGGGATGGAACAATGACCCAGATAGTCCGTCAGGCTCTAGAGCTCACGCTTGCTGTTAGCTGTCTTTTATAATTCCTCTCTAACATCAGTATGAAAAATATTGACAGCAACCATCAAAGATGCTCAAGACATAGCCCAATTAAGTAGAGGGAAGAAAGAATAAGAATCCCTAGAGAAAAGAAAACTCAGCTAATAAAACAGTGTCTTAGGGATCAGGGTGATAGCCAGTGACAGTGTGCATGACTAGCGTGCACAAGGCTTGAGCCTCAGCACTGTAAGAATAATAATAGGGGCTGGAGAGATGGGTTAGCGGTTAAGGTGTTTCCCTACAAAGCCAAAGGACCCAGGTTCGAATCCCCAGGACCCACGGAAGCCAGATGCACAAGGGGCACATGCATCTGGAGTTCGTTTGCAGTGGTTGGAGGTCCTGGAGTGCCCATTCTGTCACTGTCTGTTTCTCTTCTATCTCTCTCTCTCTCTCTGCTTGCAAATAAATAATAATAATAATAATAATAATAATAATAATAATAATAATAATAGCCAGGCGTGGTAGCGCACACCTTTAATCCCAGCACTTGGGAGGCAGAGATAGGAGGATCACTATGAGTAAGAGGCCACCCTGTGACTACATAGTGAATTCCAGGTCAGCCTGAACTAGAGTGAGACCCTACCTCGAAAAACCAAAAATAATAATAATAATAATAATAATAATAATAATAATCATCATCATCATCAAACTTCAAAGTAAGATAGTGAAAATAATACACGAAATGGAAACACTAATAGTTCAAGATTAGTGATGCCAATGTACCTAGTATCATGTAGCTATTACCGGAACTATTATAGTTATAAATTAACCTATTTCCACCAAAATAAACTATTAAAAACCTTATTTCAAGTCACATTATCTGTAACAGGCCAAAAAAAAAAAAAAAAAAACGGAAAGAAGGATGGATGGGAGGAAGGGAGTAAAGGGAGGAGGAAGGGAAGGAATCAGTAGAAAATGCTAATTTGATAATTTCTGGGAAGAAACAGAAACTCCACAAAACTCCTATCCACACATCAAATCTTCACATACACTGTTACTGGGACAAAAGACAAAAAACATGAAATTACTCTGACCACCTGGGAATTTCCAGCTGTGGGAGAGTTTTCTCTCGGCTGGGCCTGGGCTTGTCCCAGGAGCTGAGCCAAGGGGAGACCCTCCCCACCCAGCCCTTACTCTCCACATGGGCTCCTTTACCCCTACAGCTCCCTACATGGCAGGAACTCTTTGAACTTTCTTTTCTCCCTTTTTTCCATGGTTTTCCCAGGACCCCAACATGGGCTCTCTAGCCACATGGGTAAAAAAATCCTCGGCTGTGTACTTCCCTCAATAAATATAATAATTTAGTAATTCTAAAACAAAAAAACCCATGAAATTATGAGCCAGGCGAGGTAGTGCATACCTTTAATCCCAGTAGTCAGTACACAGAGGTAGGACGATCACCATGAGTTCAAGGCCACCCTGAGACTACACAGTGAGTTCTAGGTCAGCCTGAGCTAGAATGAAACCCTACCAAAAAAAAAAAAAAAAAAAAAAAACATGAAATTATAAAGTAAAACTGAAAGGCATTTTCTACAGGAAAAATAGAATAAATCTATGAAGAACTAAAACAAAATCATGTTGCAATACCTGTGACAGTTAAAGATACTTTCTTCCTCTAGAAATATAAAGCTATACACTGTGGCTTGAATGTGCATCCTAAATTTCTACAGTAGAAGCTTAATCCCCAATGCAAGTGTTGAGAGGGAGGACCTATAAAAGGTGATGAAAGAATAAAAATATTTAAAAACAAAACAAGTCAGCAGTGGTGTTGCACGCCTTTAATCCCAGCATTTGGGAGGCAGAAGTAGGAGGACTATTATAAGTTTGAGGCCAGCCTGAGAATACACAGTGAATTCCAGGTCAGCCTGGGCTAGAGTGAGACCTTACCTCAAAAAAAGAAAAAAAAATTTTTTTTTCAAGTATGGTGGTGGCCACTTATAATCCCAGCACAGGGGAGACAGAGACAGCTTAGACTGCTGGTCAGCTACTTGACAGGCTAAGTAAAAAAAAAAAAGGTGTGCCCATTCTCTCTGGCTCTAACTCTCTCAAATAAAAAAATAAGTATTTTTAAGCTGGGCATGGTGTTGCATGCCTTTGCACTTGGGAGGCAGAGATAGGAGGATAACCATGAGTTCAAGGACACTCTGAGACTACATAATGAATTCCAGGTCAGCCTGGACTAGAGTGAAACCCTACCTCGAAAACAAACAAATAAATATTTTCAAAATTATAAATAATTTTTTTAATTATTTTTATTTTTTAATTAATTTATTTATTTGAGAGAGAGATACAGAAATCGGAGGGTAGAGAGAGAAAGAGAGAGAATGGGCACACCAGGGCCTCCAGCCACTGCAAACGAACTCCAGATGCATGTGCCACCTTGTGCATCTGGCTTATGTGGGTCCTGGAGAATTGAGCCTTGAACTGGGGTCCTTAGGCTTCACAGGCAAGTGTTTAACCACTAAGCCATCTCTCCAGCCCTATAAATAATTTTTTAAAATAATAAGGTGGGCTGGGCGTGGTGGCACACACCTTTAATCCCAGCACTCGGGAGGCAGAGGTAGGAGGATCGCCAAGAGTTCAAGGCCACCCTGAAATTACATAGTGAATTCCAGGTCAGCCTGAGCCAGAGTGAGACCCTAACTCGAAAAACCATGAAAAATAAAAATAAAAAATAAAATAAAATAACAAGGTGGAAAGATAGACAGCGCCAGAGAGTAACAATACCAGAGGGTGTCCTCTGGCCTATATGTGCACACATATACACTTGTTTATTTTATTTTTAAAAAATATTTTATTTGGGGCTGGAGAGATGGCTTAGTGGTTAAGGCATTTGCCTGAAAAGCCAAAGGACCCCACTTCGATTCTCCAAGACCCACATAAGTAAGATGCACATGGTGGTGCTTGCACCGGAAGTTTGTTTGCAGTGGCTGGATGCCCTGGTATGCCCATTCTCTCCCTCTCCCTCTCTCTCTGCCTGTTCTTGCTTTCAAATAAATAAATAAATAAAATATACTTTAAAATATTTTATTTGGGCTGGAGAGATGGCTTAGCAGTTAAGGCATTTGCCTGCAAAGCCAAATGTTCGATTCCTGAGAATCCATGTTAGCCAGATACACAAAGGGGTGCACATGTCTGGAGTTCCTTTGTAGTGGCTGGAGGCCCTGGCACACCCATTCTCTCTCTTCCTCTATCAAATAATAAATAAATAAAAATAAAATATTTAAAATATTTATTTACTTATTTATTTATCTGAGAGAGGAAGAGGCAGATAGAGAGAGGGAGAATGGGTGCACCAGGGCCTCTAGCCACTGCAAACCACAGAAACATGCTCCACCTTGTGCATCTGCCTTACTTCAGTACTGGGGAATCAAACCTGGGTCCTTAGGTTTTGTAGGAAAGCACCTTAACCACTAAGCCGTCTCTCTAGCCCTACACACATATTTTAAAAGGTAAGTAGGTTCTCTCTTCTCATTATTGGATGTTATCTAGGGAATGGGTTCATTACCATTAGGTTGGTACTGTTATACAGTGCTAATACTCTCATCCATGTAATCACACCTTCTGCCACTTTAGGACAGAGCAAGAAGGCCCTCACTAACTGTAGTACCTATATCTTACAATTCCCAGGCTTGGGCTAGAGAGATGGCTCAGTGCAAAGCCTGCTGACCCCAGATTTGATTCCACAGTACCCATATAAAGACAGATGCATAAAGTGGTACATGCATCTGGAATTCATTTGCAGGAACTGGAAGCCCTGGCATGGCCATTCTCTCATATTTTCTGTCTCAAATATTAAATATTGTTTTAAGTGTTATAATATTTCAAAGGAGAATTCCCAGGCTCTCTAGAACCATAGCCAAATAAATGTCTCTTTAATATAAATTACCAAGGCTATAGTTGTGGGTTGGTTGTTTCTTTGAAGATAGGGTCTTATTATGTAGCCTCAGCTGGCCTCAAACTCCAGATCCTCAGTCTTCTGACTGCTGATGTTTGTTAGAACATTAATGCAGTCACTCTACCAGTGTTACAGGTGTGAACCACAATCAGCCCAAGTCTGGGACACTCTCTTAAAGCAGTATAAAATAGCCTAAGATATTCATAAGACAAGTATAATTTGATTGGTTGGTTTACTCATAAAATAATGTTTGGTATATATTCAAATTAATTTTTAGGTCACATGCAAACATCTTATATAGTCCTGAGTTTTGTTTAAAAAATTGATCTGGGGCCAGGTGTGGTGGCACATACCTTTAATCCCAGCACTCGGGAGGCAGAGGATTGCCATGAGTTCAAGGCTACCCTGAGACTACATAGTGAATTCCAGGTCAGCCTGAGCTAGAGCGAGACCTTACCTGAAAAAAACAACAACAACAACAAAAAAAGACCTGAGCTGGGCCTGGTGGCGCACATCTTTAATCCCAGCACTCAGGAGGCAGAGGTAGGAGACTGCCATGAGTTTGAGGGCACCCTGAGACTACATAGTGAATTCCAGGTCAGCCTGGGCTAGAGTAAGACCCTACCTCGAAAAACCAACAAAAAAGAAAAAAAAAATCAATCTGTCATCATGTTTTATTGTCTATATGAATGGAAGTTCTCAACAAAAAGTTAAAAAAAAATAGGGGCTTGCAGGACATGGTGGTGCACGCCTTTAATCCCAGCACTCAGGAGGCAGAGGAAGGGGGATTGCCAAGAGTTCAAGGACACCCTGAGACTACAAAGAATTCCAGGTCAGCCTGGTATAGAGTGAGACCCTACCTTGAAAAAAAAAAAAAAAGGGGGATGCTGGAGAGATGGCTTAGTGGTTAAGGCGCTTGCCTACAAAGCTTAAGGACCCACAAAAGCACATGGTGGTGCATGCATCCAGAGTTCATTTGCAGTGGCTAGAGGCCCTGACACAGCTATTTCCCCCCTCCCCCAAATAAGTATATAAAAAGTTAATATAAAAAAAATCTGTAGCCAGGTGTGGTAGCTTACACCTTTAATCTCAGCACTTGGGAGGCAGAAGTAGGAGGACTGCCATGAGTTCGAGGCCACCCTGAGACTACATAGTCAATTCCAGGTCAGTATGGGCTAGAGCGAAACCCTACCTTGAAAAAAAAAACTGTAAGTTACTAATTTTGAATCAGCTAATATCTATTATTTGTTAATTTACAACAAGCTGTTAAAAATAAAAAACATGAGAAATATTGACATGGAAAAATGGAATAGAAACAGTACTGCCAGACCTCTATATTTAACTCAAGTGTGACACAAAGCCCAAGTGAACTCATCTGACTATGTCACAGGTTAGTGTGTCTATTCACAGTCTCATTTTCTGTACAAGAACTATGAACTTTTCCTACCTTTTGCGCATGTATGCTTTAAGTTTTAAAGAATTTTTACAAAGTTGTAAAAACTGAATCCTGGATAGAAACAAGTCTACTTCTGCAAGTTAGTTTATTTTGTTACTTGGTAAATTATTCCTAATATGAATCTGTACTCCCCCTCTTCATATACCACAGAAGAGTGCCAGGTATGAAATAAATCTACAGGAAGACTAAAATGTCTACACTGTTGTCAGCTTGGCCAGAAAGATGGACTAGACAGGACTCAGACTATATTCCTATGGAAAAAAAATGTAAAGATACACTTGTAGGCAGGCATAGTAATTGGCATCTTTAATCCCAGCACTTAAGAAGCTGAGGATCACTAGGCCAGCCAGGACTATAGGGGGAGTTCCAGGTCAGCCTGGGCTAGAGTGAGACCCTGGCTCAAAAAAGAAGAGAAGAAGCCAGGTATGGTGGTGCACACCTTTAAATCCCAGCACTCGGGAGGCAGAGGTAGGAGGATTGCCGTGAGTTCAAGGTCACCCTGAGACTACAGAGTGAATTCCAGGTCAGCCTGGACCAGAGTGAAACCCTACCTGGAAAAAACAAAAACAAAACAAAACAAAACAAAACAAAAAAAACAAGAAAAAAGAGAAAACAAAACTTGTGTTCCAACATTTCAAAGCTTTTATATTTGGTTTTAGTACCATTAGATAGGCTTATTTCATAATTAAATCAGAATCATAACGAAACTTTATTGCTCAAGTAAACTTGTATATCTACTTTTAAATCAAACTTCAGGAATTCTGCAACATGTATCTACAAACATGGGTTGAGAATGCTCAGTAATAGAGTACTTGCTATCATGTGTAAGAAGACTATGGTTTTGATTCCCAGCACCACAAAAAAAGAATTAAAAGAAAAGAGGGGCTGGAGAGATGGCTTAGCAGTTACGGCATCTGCCTGCAAAGCCAAAGGATCCCGGTTCAATTCTCCAGGACCCACATAAACCAGATGCACAAGGGGGCGAATGCATCTGGAGTTGGTTTGCAGTGGCTAGAGGCCCTCGTGCACCCATACATCTCTCTCTCTCTCTACCCCTCTCTCTCTCTCTCAAATAAATAAATTAATTAAATATATTTAAAAAGAAAGGAGGGAGCGAGGGAGGGAGGGACGAGGGAGCGAGGGAGGAAGGAAGGGAGGGAGGAAAAGCTGAGCTGGGAATATGGCTCAGTGGTCAAAGGCACTTACTTGCAAAACCTGCCAGCCCAGGTCCAATTCCCAAACAACCCAGGTAAGCCAGATGCAAAAAGTGGTGCAAGCATGTGTTCCATTTGTAGTGGCCTTAATGTGCCCATACAGACACACATGCAAATAAATATTTTTTTAAAAAAAAGAAGAGAAGAAATGACAAATATTTTGAGCACGAGAAAAGAGAAGAAAACTTATTTTACTCTTCTATGCTTTCTGGAGACTCACATTAGTAGTATAGGAGCAAGAGCTTAAGATAAAGGAGAGTGTCAGGCATGGGAGTGCACACCTTTAATCTCAGCACTCAGAGGCAGAGGTAGGAGGATCGCCGAAAGTTCAAGGCCACCCTGAGCTAGAGTGAGACCCTAAGTTGAAAATCAAAAAAAGAGAAAGAGAAGGGAGAGTAAGAGGACCCAGAAAGCTGAAAAAACAGAGGGCAAGAGTGACTGGTATTGAATAGGGTCAGTTCTGATTACAGTTTGTATTCATGCCTATTACAGTGGTTATTCTTAAGAATGAGGGTCATGAAATATTCAAAAGAACACAACTTAAAGCAAAACCTAAATGATACTGATATTACTTAGGGCAGAATTTAAGTGTTTAAAGCACTTTTTCTGGATCAAAAACAAATGTAAGAAATGGCTGATATAACTGAGAGTACTTCTGAAATTTGAAAAGTGTGATTTAAAGGCTGAAGAGATGGCTCAGTGATTAAGGGGCTTGCCTGTAAAGCCTAATAGCCTGGGTTTGATTCCCCAGTACCCACGTAAAGCCAGATGCACAAAGGGGGTGCAAACATCTGGAGTTCGTTTGCAGTGGCCCTGGCTCTTTTTCACTGTCCCCTCTCCCTCTCCCTCTCTCTCTCTGCTTGAAAATAAATAATTTTTTAAGCATGACTTAAATATTTTGTTAAAATTGTGTTTTATTCTAATTTTTAAGCTGGACACATGAACGTGAATGGGCATATGAAACACATCTGTATGAGCCATTGAAAATGAGATTACTGCCAGGCGTGGTGGCGCACGCCTTTAATCCCAGCACTCAGGAGTCAGAGGTAGGAGGATCACCATGAGTTCGAGGCCACCCTGAGACTACCTAGTGAATTCCAGGTCAGCCTGGGCTAGAGTGAGACCCTACCTCGAAAACCAAAAGAAGAAAAAGAAAAAAAGAAAATGAGCTGGGTGTGGTGGCGCACGCCTTTAATCCCAGCACTCGGGAGGCAGAGGTAGGAGGATCGCCGAGAGTTCGAGGCCACCCTGAGACTACATAGTTAATTCCAGGTCAGTCTGGACCAGAGTGAGACCCTACCTCGCAAAACCAAAAAAAAAAAAAAAAAAAAAAAAGTGAGATTACTTGAAATGGTATGTTTTCATTTGGGCAACATTGAACATTTCATAAACTAATGACCCTCCTCTGCTATTGAAGACTCTCCCAAGAATGCAAATAAATCTTATCTATAATTTTTTTATTTATTTATCTGCTTATGAATGGGTGCACCAGGGCTTCTAACTGCTGCAAAGAACTCTTAGATGCATGTGCCACTTTGTGTATTTGGCTTTTATGTATGCACTGGGGAACAAAATCCAGGTTGTTAGGCTGTGCAGGCAAGTACCTTAACCGCTGAGCCATCTTTCCAGCCCCTTAGTTACTTTTTTTTTGTTTTGTTTTTTTCAAGGTAGGGTCTCACTCTAGCCCAGGCTGTCCCTTAGTCATTTTTTAATAAAATAGTTTTCAAATTTTTTAAATTGAATCTTGGGTTGGAGAGATGCCTTAGTGGTTAAGGCACTTGCCTGCAAAGCCAAAGGACCCAGGTTCAATTTGTCATTGCCCATATAAGGAGAGATGCACAGGGTGGTACAAGGATCTGGAGTTGTTTGCATTGACTGGAGGCCCTGGGGCACCCATTATCTCTATATATATCTGCCTCTTTCTTCCTGTCTCTCCCTCTTTCTCTGCCTCTCTCTCTTTCAAATAAATAAAAATAAAATATTGAGCCAGGCATGGTGGCACATGCCTTTAATCCCAGCACTTGGGAAGCTGAGGTAGGAGAACTGCTGTGAATTCAAAGCCAGCTTGAGACTGCAGAGTAAAATCCAGGTCAACCTGGGCTAGAATGACACCCTACCCTGAAAAACCAAAAAAAGTTAAATCAATAAAAATATTTTTTACAGCCCAGTGTGGTGACACACACCTTGAATCCCAGCACTCGGGAGGCAGAGGTAGGTGGATCGCTGTGAGTTCAAGGCCACCCCGAGACTACATAGTGAATACCAGGTCAGCCTGTGCTAGAGTGAGACTCCATCTCGAAAAACCAAACCAAACAAAAAATTTAAAAATTGAATCCTAATCTATCTTCTGCTACAGTGAGTACAATAACAAGTTAGTTTAATACCATATCTGATGAAAAAATATTTTTCATTATTAACAGCTATAAATAGAAAAGTTCTCCTGTATTTTGTATTTCCTCACCTAACAAAGGATGGTCAGATGTCAAATCCTCTCCTCTGCCCACAGTTATGGCTGCTGGTGACAAGGTGGGAGGTGGTGGAGTTCTATCCATGCGGACACACTCCTCTGACTCTTCTGGCATTTCTTCTTCACACACATCTTCTACTTGATAAACCTGCAATGATAAACCAGATTACCTTAAAATGTCTCCAAAAATACAATTAATGAGGTATTCTAACAAGTGAAATTCTAAGTTTGTTTTCTTTAAGACACAAGGCAAAAATGAATATACTGACAAGTTGAAAGGAAAACTTTCAAATGACTAAACTGAAATTTTTCATAACACTGGATAATATCTCACCCAAAGCAAGCTGTGTAAGTTATTTAAGCCAAGGACTCATGGTTTCCAAAATGATGGTGGCCAAGTCTGAACACATTTTTGAGAATTAAAAATGTTTTACTTTATATTCTGACTCAAATAATGATTTATGAGTAACACTACTGCTTCTGTTAATACTTGTCATATATCAAAAAGAGTTAATAGTAATTTTCATAGGTACACCAAATAAATTTCCAAAATAATACATAATATACTATGGAGGGCTGAGGAGACATTCAGATGGTAAAGTGCTTGCCTCACATGCACAAGGACTTGATTACCCAGAATCCATGTAAAAATTCTGGTGTAGTAACATGCACTTGTCCATGGCTTAGGAGGCAGAGACAGGCAAATCCCTTAGAGCTTGATGGCCAGCCAGTCTAAGTTTTTGAATTCCAGGCCAATGAGAAGATCTTGTCTCATAAAGGAAACAATAGGGCTAAAGAGATGGCTCCGCAGTTAAGCTGCTTGCCTGTAAAGCCAAATGAACCAGGTTTGATTCCCCAGTACCCACATAAAGCCAGATGCACAAAGTGGTACATGCATCTGTAGTTTGTTTGCAGTGCCTGGAGGCTTTGGTGCACCCATTCTCTCTGTCTGTCTCTCTTCTCTCTATCGCTCTCTCCTGGCAAATAAATAAATAAACGCTTTTTTTTAAAAAAAGAGACAATAGGACTAGAGATATGGCTTAGTGGTTAAGTGTTTGCCTATGAAGCTAAAGGACCCCAGTTTGAGGCTTGATTCCCCAGCACCCACGTAAGCCAGATGTACATGGTGGTGCATGCATCTGGAGTTCGTTTGCAGTGGCTAGAGGCCCTGGCACATCCAGTCTCAGTCTCTCTCTCTCTCTCTCCCTGCCTCAAATAAATAAATAAATAAATAAATAAATAAATAAATAAATAAATAAATCTCTTTTAAAAAGAGACAATAGTCCTTAAGATGACATCCAATGTTGTCCTCTAGCCTCCACAAGCATACCCACAAATGTGTATCCACCCATACATTTTATATATGTATATATATGTATATATATGTATATATATATGTATATATACACATATATCAGACAATATAGTGCCAAGAAGATTGTACACTAGGTTATTCTTTATTATTATTATTGTGTAAATTAACATAAAATTATGCAAAGGAATATCCATGAATATACAGAAAGGTCAGCAATTCATTTTTTCTTTCCTTTTCTTTCTTTTTTTTAAAATATTTTATTTATCTATTTATTTATTTGAGAGAGATACAGAAATAGGCAGGTAGAGAGAGAGAGAGAGAGAGAGAGAGAATGGGTACGCCAGGGCCTCCAGCCACTGCAAACAAACTCCAGATGCATGCACCCCTTTGTGCATCTGGCTTACGTGGGTCCTGGAGAATCGAGCCTCGAACCGGGGTCCTTAGGCTTCATAGGCAAGCGTTTAACCGCTAAGCCATCTCTCCAGCCCTCTTTCTTTCTTTTTTTTTTTTTAATTTGAGAGAGACAGAGACAGAGAGGAAGAGGTAGAGAGAGAATGAGCACGCCAGCAGCCTCTCAGCTGCTGTGAATGAAATCCCTTGTGGTCAAGTGCAGCATTGCACCCTTGCGTCACTTTGTATCTGGCTAAACATAGGACCTGGAGATTCTAACGGACATTCTTGGGCTTGGCAGGCAAGTGCTTTAACTGCTAAGCCATCTCTCCAGCCCTGGTTTGGTTTATCGAGGTGGGGTCTCACTCTAGCTCAGGCTGACCTGGAATTCACTATGTAATCTCAGGGTAGCCTCAAACTCTCGGCAATCCTCCTACCTCTGCCTCCTGAGTACTGGGATTAAAGGCACGCGCCACCATGCCCAGCCATTTTCTTTCCTTTTCTATTGACACAATAATCAAATGAATCCTAATATAAGCTAATAACATGCTCTAGTACAGGCTGACCTGGAATCCACTATGTAGTCTAAGGTTTGCCTCAAACTCACAGCTATCCTCCTACCTCTGCCTCCTGAGTGCTGGGATTAAAGGCATGCATTACCATTCTCAGCACACACAAAAAAATCTTTCTTTGAAATAATACACACACACACACACCCTAAACCACTTGGATGCATATTTTGTTGTTTACTATAGTTCTATACTCATGGGGGGAGAGTTAGTCTCTACTTTTATAAAGATTATACTTAAGAAGGAATACAGAATCAAAAGCATTCTGGCCCCAAGTGGCCAGCAGAGGAAGAGGATGTAGAATAGGGTGTGGAAACATCTTCCAGAAATAGATAATTTTCTCTCCTTCTTTTAGATGATCTTAGTGTGGGGGGGGGTGGGTGGGTAACTGTGTGTGTTCTAGATTTTCTTTTAACATATCTCAAAGAAGCTGTTAATCTAAATAAATCTTTTTGTTTTGTTTTGTTTTGTTTAAAAAAAAAAAAAAAAACATTCTGAAGGTTGGAGAGATGGGTTAGTGGTTAAGGAGCTTCCCTGCAAAGCCTAAAGACCCAGGTTTGATTCCCCAATACCCACAGAAGTCAGATGCACAAGACGGCACATGCATCTGAAGTTTGTTTGCAGTGGCTAGAGGCACATTCTCTATCTATTTATCTGCCCCTTTCGCTCGCTCTCTCTTCTCTCTCTCTCTCTCCTAAATAAACAAAAAAAGCATTCTGAGAAGGAGCTATATCACTAGAATTAATTAGCTTACTAGTGTTTTATTAAAAGTAAGGCTTAATTTTCAAAGTGTATTTTTTAATATTTTATTTTTATTTATTTATTTGAGAGATAGAGAGGTAAATAGAGAGATAGAAAGAATGACAGAATGGGCATGCCAGGACCTCCAGCAACTGTAAACGAACTCCAGATGCATGTGCCATCTTGTGCATCTGACTTACGTGGGTCCTGGGGAATCGAACAGTGGTCCTTTGACTTTACAGGCAATCACCTTAACCACTAAGCCATTTCTACAGCCCTAAAAGTATATTTATTTCCAGAACTTGATATACAAATTTAATTGGTCACCATTGTTTATTAACCGTTTTTTATGAAAGATAATAGGTTACTTAAAAACAAACCCATAATACTGTTCACCTCCCTTCTTTTATGTAAGATTATGAATGGGTTTTTTGTAGACTGCTTATCTGATTAACGTTCCAATAAATCTTAACAAAATGAAAACAATCTTTGAACATTCACAAAAATCTTTAAATGTCATAAACCGTTGCATTTTTAGCTAACTCATTGGAAAGTTTGATAATTTGAAAGTAATAAAGATTCTGAATCTAGCATAAATCATGTATTATAGAAAGGGCTATAAAGTTTCACTCTATAAAGATAAACATAACAGCAAACAATATTAGTTTTAAAAAAAAAAAAAACTTCCCAAGGTATAATAAAACATGTAGCCAGGCATGGTGTCACATTCCTGTAATCCCTACACTGAGAGGCTGAGACAGAAGAATGGTGAGTTCAAAGCCAGCCTGAGCTACACAGAGACCCAGTCTACAAACAATAAGAATAAAGAATAAAACATTATTTTGGCCTTTTAAAAAGCTTTTAAGCTGGGTGTGGTGGTGCATACCTTTAATCCCAGTACTAAGGAGGCAGAGGTAGGAGGACTGCTATGAGTTCAAGGTCACCCTGAGAATGCATAGTTAATTCCAGGTCAGCCTGGGCAAGAGTGAGACCTTACCTTAAAAAAAACAAAAACAAAAAAAAACCTTTTAAAGCCGGGCGTGGTGGCTCACGCCTTTAATCCCAGCACTCGGGAGGCAGAGGTAGGAGGATTGCCGTGAGTTCAAGGCCACCCTGAGACTACATAGTGAATTCCAGGTCAGCCTGAACTAGAGTGAGACCCTACCTCAAAAAAAAAAAAAAAAAAAAAAAAAGCGTTTAAAATCCCACTGGGTTACATACTTACTTACATACATACATACATACATACATACATACATACATACATACATATAAAATACAGTAACCTGAACTGTGATCTTAATCAGTTACTAAAGGTAGCATTTTTTAAAAAACTATTTTCTTGGGGCTGGAGAGATGGCTTAGCGGTTAAGGCATTTGCCTACAAAGCCAAAGGATCCCCGTTTGACTCTCCAGGCCCCACGTAAGCCAGATGCACAAGGGGGCCCATACACCTGGAGTTCTCTTGCAGTGGCTGGAGGCCCTGGTATGCCCATTCTCCCTCTGTCTCTCTGCCTCTTTCTCTCTCACAAAAAAAAAAAAAAAAAACTATTTTCTTGGGCTGGAGAGATGGCTTAGCGGTTAAGGTGCCTGCCTGCTAAGCCTAAGAACGCCTGTTTGATTCTCCAGGTCCCACGTTTAGCCAGACACAAAGTGACGCAAGGGCGCAATGCCACAAGGGGGCGTACACATCTGGAGTTCATTCACAGCAGCTGAGAGGCTGGTGGCATGTCCATTCTCTGTCTCTCTCTCTCCCTCTCCAAAAAAATAAAAATACAATATAAATAAAAAATAAAAAAGCTATTTCCTTATAATTGTAGAGCTGGAAACTGTTCTACCAAGAGAGCCCTTGCCTCACACACGGATCTCAGAAGTGAAGCAGGCAATCATTAATATACACTGCAACAATGATGGCTACTGCTGTCTTTTCATGATAACAGCAACTTTGAAAATAATGGTGATATCCAGCCCAGAGAAATCACCCCCTAAAATGTCTGACGGAGCCAGGAGTGGTGGTGCACACCATTAATCCCAGCACTGGGAAGGAAGAGGTAGGAGAATTGCTGTGAGTTCAAGGCCACCCTGAGACGACATAGTGAACTCTAGGTCAGCCTGGGCTAGAGCGAGACCCTACCTCGAAAAAACCAAAAACAAACCAAAACAAAAAAAATGCCTGAGGATTAATAACAAATAAAAAAACAACTTCTAGTTCCCAATGCATCAGAAGGTGCAATAATTAATTTGCCTGGGTAGTGGAAGAGAGAATTCAGGGTAGTCAAGTATGGTTTTGTTAACCACTTCAAGTTCATCTATATAGCATTTGCTTTAATAGACTTTTCCAAAGAATATTATCTTTCATTAAAATGCTCTCTCACCAGGCATGGTGGTGCACGCCTTTAATCCCAGCACTCGAACCATGAGTTCCAGGCTGAGCCTACATAGTCAATTCTAGGTCTGCCTGGACGAGAGCATGATCCTACCTCAAAAAAAAAAAAAAAAAAAAAAACCAGAGCCGGGCGTGGTGGCGCACGCCTTTAATCCCAGCACTTGGGAGGCAGAGGTAGGAGGATCACCATGAGTTCGAGGCCACCCTGAGACTACAGAGGGAATTCCAGGTCAGCCTGATCAAGAGTAAGACCCTACCTCAAAAAAACAAAAAAACAAAAAAAAAAAAAGAAAGAAAGAAAGAAAGAAAGAAACAAACAAACAAACCAACCAACCAACCAACCAAAGCTTGGTCATGCATTCAATTTTGATTTTGGAACAATGTCTTAAAAGATAGAAAAAGCCAAAAGCTGGGCGTGGTGGCGCACGCCTTTAATCCCAGCACTCGGGAGGCAGACATAGGAGGATCGCCATGAGTTCAAGGCCACCCTAAGACTATATAGTTAATTCCAGATCAGCCTGGGCCGGAGTGAGACCCTACCTCAAAAAACAAAAAAATAAACAACAACAACAAAAAAGCCATAATGCAAGTCTATTCTTTCAAATTATCCACCAAAGATTACTACAAAATACTTTTCATTCTTCAGTTAAGGCTAAATACACAGATCTCTTAGAAAGTTGCTATGTAAAGGCAAAATAAGCTAATGGATAAGCAAGACAGGGAAAAAAAAATCTGTCAAACTCACTGGCACATTCAGCACAAGAAAATCTAAATACAACAACTCAAGTACTGGCCAGGCGTGGTGGCACACACCTTTAATCCCAGCACTCAGGAGGCACAGGTAGGAGGATCGCTATGAGTTCGAGGCCACCCTGAGAACACAGAGTGAATTCCAGGTCAGCCTGGGCTACAATGAGACCCTACCTTGAAAAAACAAAAACAAAACACACAAAAAAGGTACATAAATGGTGGTTTTGCTCTCAAGAATGTTATGAAACTACACATCACAATTTGTTTAGTTCAGAACTATAACTATTCTTTTTTTTTAATTTTTTAAATTATTTTATTTATTTATTGGAGAGAGACACAGAGAGAGATAAGATAGAGAGGGAGAGGGAGACAGAGATGGGCGCGCCAGCAGTCTCAGCTGCTGTGAATGAAATCCAGATGTGTGCGCCCCCTTGTGGCCAAGTGCGGCATTGCGCCCTTGCGTCACTTTGCATCTGGTTAAACGTGGGACCTGGAGATTGGGACCACTGATGATTGGAACCAGCGTTCTTAGGCTTAGGAGGCAGGCGCCTTAACCGCTAAGCCATCTCTCCAGCCCCAGAACTGTAACTATTCTAAAAGGCTGACAAACTTAACCTCAGTAAAGTCCATTATTCCCATCTGTCTCCCTTTCTTAAATTGAGGAACATTGGCTTATTAGTTCTAAATTATCTAGCCTCAACATCTTATTCACAGCCAAATGTCAATCTAAAGCTTGAATTTTTTTATAAATATATCTTCTAAAAGACTTATTCTTGGGGCTGGGGAGAAATGGCTTAGCAGTTAAAACTCTTGCCTGTGAAGCCTAAGGACCCAGGTTCAGTTCCCCAGGACCCATGTAAGTCAGATGCACAAGGGGGTGCATGCATCCAGAATTCGTTAGCAATGGCTGGAAGCCCTGGTATGCCCATACTCTCTTTCTCTCTGCCTCTTCCCCTCTCTCTCTCTCTAAAGTAAATAAATAAATAAAACCTTGAAAAAAAAGACTTATTCTTATCTTTCAAATTTTCACATCACTGAAGAAATAAATCTCTGCCTTTAGTATTAGAAACAATCAAAAAAATACAATTTGTAAAAAAAAAAAAAAGTCAGCAGTAATAAAAGAAAACAAGCAGCTATGTTATTCAAGGAAAGGCACAAGGAAAGAAATGGTAACCGTGAAGACCTACAGCAGCATTACAAGCATATCTGTGATAGAAGAAATCTTCCAGAAATGGTAATGAATCTTCAAATTTAAAACTGGAGGAGGGCAAGGACCAACAAAAAAGAACCAAGAATATTTTTGGCTTTAATCACTTTGGTTTTTATTTTTTACACAGGTGCTAGGGATTATACTTGGGTCTTCATGCTTGTTCAGCAAGCACTCTTACCCACTGAACCATCTTCCCACCTCTTAATTAGTTTTTAAAGTATTATATTTTGGGTATTTCTACCCACATATGTTTCCTCTAAATTTTCTCTGAAAAAAATTAAATATATACATCTTATTGTTTTCTTATTAAAAACCAATTCGCTGAGATAATGAGAAAACTAAATTTGATTTCTTTGAAGGCACTACATTCTTCCTAAATATTTTGTTTGTTTGTTTAAGGTTTTGTCTTGGTGATACTAGGGATTGAACACCTAGGCAAGCTGCACATGTTAGGCAAGTACTCTGCCACTAAGCCACAGTACCCAAACCAAACCTGTGCTTTTGTTATAACACCTATGGTAGGTGCTCCAAAAATCCATTAAACGAAAATACACAAACATAAATTATTAATTGACAAGTTTATCTCCAGCACTGCTATTTCCGTCATTTTTCTTTTTTTTAAAAAAAAAAAAGTAGTAGGAAGTGGGATTCAACCTCTTCATACCTACTGAAATTATTCAGAATGACACTAACATATCTATAAATTAGTATCCTAAGATGCAAAATGATTTCTATTTATGAGACCTTTTTACAAAATCTGTTCAGTAGGATTAAAAAAAAAAAAAAAAAACCCAGGTGTCACTTTGCAGCCAAGGCTGGTTTTGAACCTACTATATATAGCCCAAGATCCTCCTGACTCTGCTTCCCAAGGGCTGGGATTATAGCAATTTAATCCCATGCCTGGCTTTCAGTGATTTTTCAAGGTTTGACACAAAACTTTCCTTTAGGAAGATTCTTCTCTAGGTAAGAAACTGAATTTGATCATTCTGATTGAACTTTTGGAGACATTTCAATTTTTCTATAAACCATTTTATAAATTTTTCTTTCTAGAAATCTACTACAAATATTTTTAAATAAGCAGTATGACATAAACAGTCTTAGAGGAAGATAAACAGTAAACTTTTGTATTCTCAAATAAGCTACAGTATTTTTAAACATTTTAAACAGAAATACTTTAAGTATATATTTTTCCTTAAAAATAAAAACTCAATTTTTCCATTGACCTGTCCTAGAATAACATTTTTTCTATTTTATCAAAAGCATTTTGACTTATACAATCTCACTGACATGAAAGCCCTCACCAGGACAGAATGCAAAAAAGGTTGCTATTAATTTTTAGAACATACAAGGTTACAGAAGGGACTTGAAGGATAATCACCTTAAGAGAAAAAACTTTGTGCAGATGACACTGGTCAAATTATCTTTAAAAAAATCAACTCTGTAAAGATAGCAGATGGATTTGTTTAAATAGTAATAAAATTAACGAGGGACTTTAATAACCATCACAAATTTAAGGTTAAACCATACTCTAACAAACTACATTTTGCCCATAAAATTTGTCAGAATGGTGGGCCAGGTGGGCATGCCTTTAAACACTCAATATAACAGAGTGAGGAGAGATCTTTCATATCAGTTCAGCAAGAAACCCTTCCAAAGACTCAGGTCAGCCTGAGCTATTGAGTGAAACCCAGCACCTTGGGAAAAAGAGTCTAATTGGTTACTGGACCAAAGCTTTCCCAATGAGTTTGAGTTTGCACATTTGGGCTCAGATGAAGTCTATCATTTGACCATAGATTGTGCAGTGTATGAATCTGAGCTGGAGGAGTGGACATTAAATTATCATTAAAATTTTGTGATGCTGGCTACTCCAAATCCCTGTTGGCTGGCTTGTACAATAGGAGAAGTGAAGAAACAGATGGGAAAGGTTCATGCTGGCTGTACCTTTCAGGGGAGACTCTCTCAAAACCCCATGGGTGAAGTAAGTTCTAAGTGATGGTACCAGATCTCTTCCACAGAAGAGGCATCACAACAGGAATAAGCATGTACAGAACAGCCATAACCAATTTGTGAGTAGTTCACCATCCCAATGCCTCGTCTGTAAAATGGCACATGTTTTACAGAGGACCATGCTGGTGAAATCTTCCTACTCAAGACTAGAAATCTACTACAAATATTTTAAATAAGAATTCAAATTTATGACAACATATTTTTGGAAGACTAAATAAAGGACACAGATACTCTTAAAAATTTGCCTAAAACAATCCATTCACACATCTATATCCATGACTTATTCTCACTCAAATGTAAGGCACCAGAATGCCTGTAAAGTTTTCAAAGTATTACAGTACAGTAAATTCAGATTCCCCTAGGACCATGTCTTCAAAGCCAGATGCACAAGGTGATTCATGTCTATGAGTTCAGGGGCTGCCCTGGAGACTCAGGTCAGTGAGCTAGAGGCCCTTGGGAAAAAAAGATGTTATAAAGCCAATGAATTTTCTTCCATTCCCTCTCAAGAATTATCATTCTCTCAATAAATAAATAAAATATTTTAAAACAAACAAAAGACTGAAAACAGTACAGAAACAGTAAACTGCCAGGCGTGGCATGTTTTACCAGAGGACCATGCTAGTGAAATCTTTCTCAAGACTGAAAACAAGGCTTTAATCCCAGCCAAGACCCAGATTCAATTCCAGGACCCAGTAGAAGTAGGATGCAGGTGATTCATGTCTAGAGTTCAAGTGGCCACCCTGATGTGATAAATAAATAAAATATTTTAAAACAAACAAAAGAGTGAAAAATTCCAAGTCACGCCTTTAACTGAGCTAGAACTGTGAGTTCAAGGCCACCCTGAGACTTGAAAAACAAAATGAGAAACAAAACAAAACAAAACAAAACAAAACAAAACAAAACAAAACAAAGCAGGGCGTGGTGGCATATGCCTTTAATCCCAGCACTCAGGAGGCAGAGATAGGAGGATAGCTGAGAGTTCGAAGCCACCCTGAGACTACAGAGTGAACTCCAGGTCAGCCTGGACTAGAGTGAAACCCTACCTCGAAAAACCAAAAAGACCAATCAAATTTTACTTAAATCTCAGAATTTTAGGATAAAAACTATGTTAACACCTTCCTTCTACTTTTAGGCAAGCACCTTTAACTGCTAAGTACTCTCTCCCAGCCCTGCATCTACTTTTTATATTTAAGCATATTTATGACAACAGCCTTACAAAAACCTCCAATAACTTTTGCTTAAATTATTTTTGCACTTGTTATTTAAAATTTAGAGATTTCTTTAAAGAATTAATCTGATTGACATCACAAGAGTATTTCAAAGTTTCAATGGGTATCTAGCAATTAGTAAAATATGGGGGCTGTGGGCTGGAGAATAACTTAGCAGTTGGGGCACTTGTCTGTGAAGCCTAAGGACCCAGGTTTTATTCCCTAGTACCCAGGTAAGCCAGATGCACAAGGTGGTGCATGCATCTGAGTTTATTTTGCAGTAGCTAAGAGTCCTGGCATACACATTCTCCCTCTCCCTCTCCACCTCGTTTTTTCTCTCTCAAATAAATAAATAAAAATATTTAAAGAAAAAATTATGTTGGGCATGGTGGTACATGCCAGCACTTGGGAGAGCAGACGTGGGAGGATCACTGTGAGTTCCAAGCCACCCTGAGACTGCAGAGTAAATTCAGGGTCAGCCTGGGCTGGAAGTAAGACCCTACCTCAAAAACAAAAAGGGCCGGGTGTGGTGGCGCATGCCTTTAATCCCAGCACTCAGAGGCAGAGGGTAGGAAGATCCACTGTGACTTGAGGCCACCCTGAGACTACATGGTTAATTCCAGGTCAGCCTGGATCAGAGTGAGACCCTACCTCACAAAGAAAAAAAAAAAAGGGAGGGGAAAAGAAAAAGCCCATTTCAGTGTAATTTTTAAAGGTAGGGTCTCACTAGCCCAGGCTGCACTGGAACTCACTCTGTAGCCCCAGGCTAACCTCATACATAGCCTCCTCTAGCTCCTATCCTGTTGGGCCCCTGCCCAATGTGAAGCAAGTGGTTAGCCCAGCCAGTCTTGGCCTACTCCCAGTGAGGCCTAGTGAGGCTTCCAGAGCCTGAGTAGAGTTTGGTGACCTGTCCTTGAGTGACTCAGCACCTAGGCTGAAACTGCCTCCACCCAGCTGCTGCTGACGTGGTGAAATACTATTGGCCCATATACCTTTCTCTCATCCTCTCTTGCCCCTCCCTCCAAAATATATAAATACCTCCCATGACAATAAGCGGAGGATTCCGCCTTAGGCGTCTCTCAGCGGCTCAATGTGGTTTCTTCCGGTGTTTTTGGGAGGGGTTTGAGTCGCCGACACCCGCCTTCTCGCTCAGCCTCTCAAGAGCGGCTGGCCGGTTCTCTCTCTCTTCCGCTCTACCTGCCAGTGGTGGAGGGAAAAAACCCGGCAGACTATCCATCCCTCTTATGTACTAGGATTAAAGGCATGTGACACCAGCCAGCTCTTAAAATGTAATTTTTTTGTTACAAAGATAACAAGGTAGGGTCTCATCTGGTTAGTTTGACAGCAACATTACACTATGTAGTCTCAGGGTGGCCTCGAACTCTCAGCGATCCTCCTATTCTCTGCATGTGGAGTGCTGGGATTAAGGCTATATGCCCCACGCCTGGCTTAAATGTTTTTTTTTTTTTTTTTTGGTTTTTCAAACACAGGCAGCTCTAGTCAGGCTGACCTGGTACTCACTCTGTATTCTCAGGGTATTGCAGGGCTCCTGAAAAGTCCTGCCTCTGCCTTTAAAGTGAGGGGATTAAAGATAGGTGCAAACAAAGAAGCTAAAATATAATTTTTAAAATAATGTTATAATGAGAGGCTTTATCCATGCTCCCAACACAAGTGAGTACCTGTTTGAAGTAAATGTTATGAAATGGTTGCAGGTTTTATTGAGAAACAATATTTCTGTGCAATAAAAATAGTCATCTCTGAGAAATCATGTCCCAGGTGTATTCTCATTTTAAGAAGGATGTATCATCATCAGAAAGATGTAACAAAGAAAGGGCTGAAATTTCCTACAATTCAATTATGGAATTTCAATATTTACAGTCACTTTCAAACAAGATGTCTTACTATACTAATGGCAATGTATTTCAGGTAAACTGGAGTGAATGATTTCTCTAAACCTTTCTTCTCTTTGAGAGGAAAGCACTGGGTCTAAAAAAACCCAAATCCAAACTGTCTAGGGGCAATGTTATGGACTGTATTGTTACATAATGCAAGTCTACCTACTAAGGCCTTAGCTATGGAACATTTGTGACACTATTTTAAGATGGAACTTAAGAAAAGGCTAAAATGGTGCTAAAAACTCAGGTCCTTACATGACATATTAAAAATATGAAAAGTCCAGGGAGCTTTTTAAGTCTCCTTCCCTTAAAATGACATACTGAGAAATCATTTTTATGCAAGGACAAAACAAAGCAGGGCGTGGTGGCATATGCCTTTAATCCCAGCACTCAGGAGGCAGAGATAGGAGGATAGCTGAGAGTTCGAAGCCACCCTGAGACTACAGAGTGAACTCCAGGTCAGCCTGGACTAGAGTGAAACCCTACCTCGAAAAACCAAAAAGACCAATCAAATTTTACTTAAATCTCAGAATTTTAGGATAAAAACTATGTTAACACCTTCCTTCTACTTTTAGGCAAGCACCTTTAACTGCTAAGTACTCTCTCCAGCCCTGCATCTACTTTTATAGCCCAGCATATTTATGACAACAGCCTTATAAAAACCTCCAATAACTTTTGCTTAAATTATTTTTGCACTTGTTATTTAAAATTTAGAGATTCTTTAAAGGAATTAATCTGATTGACATCACAAGAGTATTTCAAAGTTTCAATGGGTATCTAGCAATTAGTAAAATATGGGGGCTGTGGGCTGGAGGAATAACTTAGCAGTTGGGGCACTTGTCTGTGAAGCCTAAGGACCCAGGTTTTATTCCCTAGTACCCAGGTAAGCCAGATGCACAAGGTGGTGCATGCATCTGGAGTTTATTTGCAGTAGCTAAGAGTCCTGGCATGCACATTCTCCCTCTCCCTCTCCACCTCGTTTTCTCTCTCTCAAATAAATAAATAAAAATATTTAAAAAGAAAATTATGTTGGGCATGGTGGTACATGCCAGCACTTGGGAGGCAGACGTAGGAGGATCACTGTGAGTTCGAAGCCACCCTGAGACTGCAGAGTAAATTCCAGGTCAGCCTGGGCTAGAGTAAGACCCTACCTCAAAAAAACAAAAAAGGGAGCCGGGTGTGGTGGCGCATGCCTTTAATCCCAGCACTCAGGAGGCAGAGGTAGGAAGATCCCTGTGACTTCGAGGCCACCCTGAGACTACATGGTTAATTCCAGGTCAGCCTGGATCAGAGTGAGACCCTACCTCACAAAAGAAAAAAAAAAAAAAAAAGGGAAAAAGAAAAAGCCCATTTCAGTGTAATTTTTTAAAGGTAGGGTCTCACTAGCCCAGGCTGCACTGGAACTCACTCTGTAGCCCCAGGCTAACCTCATACATAGCCTCCTCCTAGCTCCTATCCTGTTGGGCCCTGCCCAATGTGAAGCCAAGTGGTTAGCCCAGCCAGTCTTGGCCTACTCCCGGTGAGGCCTAGTCGAGCTTCCAGAGCCTGAGTAGAGTTTGGTGACCTGTCCTTGAAGTGACTCAGCACCTAAGCTGAAACTGCCTCCACCCAGCTGCTGCTGACGTGGTGAAATACTATTGGCCCTTATACCTTTCTCTCATCCTCTCTTCCCGCCCCCTCCCTCAAAATATATAAATACCTCCCCATGACAATAAACGGAGAGATTCCCGCCTTAGACGGTCTCCGCGGCTCAATGTGGTTTTTCTCCCCGGTGTTTTTGGGGGGGAGGGGTTTGAGTCACCAACACCCGCCTTCTCGCTCAGCCTCTAGAGAAGCGGCTGGCCCAGTTCTCTCTCTCTTCCGCTCTACCTGCCAGTGGTGGAGGGAAAAAACCCCGGCACTATCCATCCTCTTATGTGCTAGGATTAAAGGCATGTGACACCACACCCAGCTCTTAAAATGTAATTTTTTTTTTTTTTGGTTTCGCAAGGTAGGGTCTCATCTGGTCCAGGCTGACCTGGAATTAACTATGTAGTCTCAGGGTGGCCTCGAACTCTCAGCGATCCTCCTACCTCTGCCTCCCGAGTGCTGGGATTAAAGGCGTGCGCCACCACGCCTGGCTTAAAATGTAATTTTTTTTTTTTTTTTTTTTTTTTTTTTTTTTTTTGGTTTTTCAAGGTAAGGTCTCGCTCTAGTCAGGCTGACCTGGAACTCACTCTGTATTCTCAGGGTGACCTCGAACTCCTGGCGATCCTCCTACCTCTGCCTCCCAAGTGCTGGGATTAAAGGCGTGCGCCACCACGCCCAGCTAAAATATAATTTTTAAAATAATGTTATAATGTAAATTTATCATGCTCCTGAAGCACAGTGAGTTACCTGTTTGGATTAAAGACTAATTATTAAAATATTTTAAAACAAAGATTCTGTGCAATAAAAGCCATAAATCTCTACAAAATCATGTCCTATTGGTTAGTTTCTCTCATTTTAATAAACACTGTATCATCATCAGCCATGTATTTTAACACATGGCATCATATTTATTTACAATAGCATTATTCCATTCAATATTTACAGTCACAAGAAACAGATATTGTACTATACTAATCCAATGTATTTCTGGTAAACTGAGTGAATGACTTCTCGGAAATCAACTATTAAAGGACAGCACTGGGTCTAAAAGAACCCAAATCCTGAGTGTAGGGCAATGTTATGGACTGTTGTGCTCCAACCCCCAAATCTACCTACTGAAGCCCGAACTCCCAAAGTGACACTATTTGGAGATGGAACTGCTAAGGAATTAAGGCTAAATATGGTGCTAAAACTGAGGTCCTTACATGACAGGTATTCATATGCTTAGCAGAAGAGCTATTAGAGGGCTCCTTCCCCTCAATGATGACATACTGAGAAAGTGCCTGTCTGCAAGGCAAGAAGAGTGCTCTTCAGAAACCCGACACTGCCAAACCTCATTCATGGCCTTTCCAAAACCAGCCAAAGACATTTTGGTTATGACACTCAGAGCAAACCAGTGCACAACTTTTCACTACAGCGAATTAATGACTGTTTAAAAAAAAAAAAACTGGGCGTGGTGGCACACGCCTTTAATCCCAGCACTCAGGAGGCAGAGGTAGGAGGATTGCCAGGAGTTCGGAGACACCCTGAGAATACACAGTGAATTCCAGCTCAGCCTGGGCTAGAGTGAGACCCTACCTCAAAAACAAAACAAACAAAAAGGTATAAGCCAGGCGTGGTTGTGTATGCCTTTTTTAATTCCAGTACTTGGGAAGCCAAGATAAGAGGACTGCTGTGAGTTCAAGGCCAGCCTGAGACTACATGGTAGTCAAAATAAAAGAAGGACTGGCTGAAAGGGGGAAGGGATATGATGGAGACTAAAGGTTCAAAAGGGAAAGTGGGGGGAGGGAGGGAATTACCATGGGTTATTGTCTATAATTATGGAAGCTGTTGATAAAAAATAAATTAATTAATAAAAAAATACATAGCCAGGTGTGGTGGTGCACGCCTTTAATCCCAGCACTCAGGAGGCAGAGAGAGGTAGGAGGATCGCCATGAGTTCAAGGCCACCCTGAGACTACATAGTTAATTCCAGGTCAGCCTGAACTAGAGTGAGACCCTACCTCAAAAACACACATTACAGAGCTGGGGATGAATAATTTTAATTCCAGCATTCAGGAGGCAAAGATGGGAGGATAGCCAAAAATTCGAGGCCATCCTGAGACTACATAGTGAGTTCCAGGACAGCCTGGGCTAGAGTGAGACTCTAACCCCCCCCCAAAAAAAAAAACACCACATTACAGGTCTGGAGAGATGGTTTAGTGGTTAAGGGGCTTGCCTGCAAAGCCTAGCAACCGGGGTCCGATCATGCAGTACCTACATAAAGCCAGATGCACAAAGCTGCGCATGAATCTGGAGTTTGTTTGCAGCAGCTGGGTCCTTGGTGGAACCCAATCATTCTCATTCTCTCTCTCTGCTTGAAAATAAATAATTTTTTTTGAAATACACATTACAGGGCTGGAGAGATGGCTTAGCGGTTAAGGTACCTGTCTGCCAAACCTAAGAACTCCCATTCAATTCTCCAGGTCCCACGTTTAGCCAGACGTAAAGTGCCACAAGGGCGCAATGGCGCATTTGCCCACAAGGGGGCACACGTGTCTAAGAGTTCATTAAAGCGGCTGAGGCCCATTCTCTCTCTCACCAAAAAAAAAAAAAAAAAACCAAATTACAGCTGGGCATGGTGGTGCATGCCTTTAAACCCAGCACTCAGGAGGCAGAAGTAAGAGGATCGCTGTGAGTTTAAGGCCACCCTGAGACTACATAGTGAATTCCAGGTCAGCCTGGACTAGAGTGAAACCCTACCTTGAAAAACCAAAAAAAAAAAAAAAAAAAAATTACAGCTGGGCATGATGGCACATGCCTTTAATCCCAGCATTCAGGAGGCAGAGGTAGGAGGATTGCCATGAGTTCAAGGCCACCCTGGGACTGAGCTGAAAACCTCCTACTTGTAAACCAGCTGACTGAAAGCTGGAAAAAGCTGCACTGCATGCAGCCCTATGGGAGACGAAGTCATCAGCAGTGAAAACAGTGGATGCTGGAAGCCTCAAGTTTGGCCAGCAAAGCCAAATGACTGAATGGGTGCAATAGTGTCATGTCTGCTCTAGAGGAAACCAACTGCTCTCTAATTGGACTGGAGGCCTGCTCTATCGGAGGGAACATATGCCTAGTACTGAAAACCTAATCAAAAGCCTATGGCAGGGGAGGTCATGAGCCTTAGTAGTACAAAGCCTACTCTTATCTGGTTAAATGCATACATTATGCTCACCAAATTGCCCAGTAAGCACTACACTTAATGTTCATATACACATATTAATGCCACTCTCACTTCTGGTTAGAGAAGCTTCTCTTTTCAGATGGTGATGACTACTGGGATGACCCAAAAGGCAACATAGTGCTGAGAAGAAGGGCCAGAGGAGTGTCCAGCACTGAAACATCTCTGTCACACCCTCCAAGGCTCAGGGTCCACTGTGGAAGAGGGGGCAGAAAGGATGTAAGAGCCAAAGGATGGGTACCACTCCTTACAATGCAACTGTCCAGACAGAAATTGGCCTCAATACCCATGACCTCACAGTGCCTAGCAATAACTCCACAAGACCTTCATAATAGAAGAAAAAGACGATGACATCAAATAAAAGAGAGACTAACAGAGAAGGGGAGATGATGGAGAGTGGAGTTCTGAAGGGGAATGGGGGGGGAGGGAATGTCTGTAAGTATAGTAGTTATCAATAATAAAATTATACATTAAAAAATAAATAAAAAGACCTAGCACTCAGGAGGCAGAAGTAGGAGGATTGCCGTGAGTTCAAGGCCACCCTGAGACTACATTATACTAGACTAAAAACATGAGCATACAAGTAGATAGCTATGTATTTAAAATGTCCTGTTGGGGGGGTGCTGCAGAGATGGCTTAGTGGTTATGGTGCTTGCCTACAAAGCCAAAGGACCTTGGTTCAATTCCCCAGTATCCATGTAAGCCAGATGCACAAGGTGGCACATGCATCTGGAGTTCGTTTGTAGTGGCTGGAGGCCCTGATGTGCCTATTCTCTCTCTCTCTTCCTGCCTCTTTCTCTGTCTGCCTGTTGCTAGTAAAATAATAAATAAATAAAAATTTTGCTGGGCATGGTGGCATACGCCTTTAATCCCAGCACTCGGAAGGTAGAGGTAGGAGGATCGCCATGATTTCGAGGCTACCCTGAGACTAGATAGTGAATTCCAGTGAGACCCTACTTCGAAAAAAAAAAAAAAAAAAAAAAATTTTTTTTTAATTACTTTGACGCAAGTACGGTGTGCGGCTGAAACAAGTTCAGTATCTGCAACGGTTTCATGGTTCAGAGGAAGCTGCATGAATGTTTCTAATCCAGCAGCTCTGAAAACTAGATGGGGTCACACACCTAAGATCTGAATTTGAAAATAAAACTGACTTAAGACACCTATGTGGTTGTTATTGGACTCCTTCATGTCTACATAAAATGCTGCCCCTAAGAGGAAGGTAAACAATGTGGGCAGTATCAACCACACAAGAGGAGGATATTACAACATGGAACCAGGTACTAGTTAATGAACTTGCCAATTTTCTGTTTGTTTCCAGTTTTGTTTTGTTTTGTTTTAAAATAGGGTCTCACGCTAGCCCAGGCTGACCCAGAATTCACTATGTTGTCCCAGGCTAGCCTCAAACTCATGGAAATCCTTCTACCTCTGCCTCCCAAGTGCTGAGTTAAAGGTATGTGTAGTCACTACTCCTGGCTGAAATTCACATTTTAAACTGTTTTAAAATTGTCACTCTTCAGAGGAGTGCTCAGCACTGAAACATCTCAAACCCACCTTCCAAGGCTCAGGGTCTATTGCAGAAGAAGGGCGGAAAGAATGTAAGAGCCAAAGGAAGAATAGGACTCCTTACAGTGTTCCTCCAGACACAAAATGGCCTGGATATCCAAGACCTCACAGTGCCTGATATTACCTACACAAGAACATCATAATAGGAGGAAAAGATCATGACATCAAACTGAAAAGAGAGATTGATTGAGAGGGGGAGGGGATATGATGGAGAGTGAAGTTTCAAAGGGGAAAGTGGGGGAAGGGAGGGAAGTACCATGGGACATTGTCTACAATTAAAGAAGTTGCCAATAAAAATAAATAAATCAAAATTTTTTAATTTTCACTCTTGAGCTGGAAAGATGGCCTAGCAGTTAAGGCACTTGCCTAAAAAGCCTAAGGACCTAGGTTCAACTCCCTAGAACCCACATAAGCCAGATGCACATAGTGGTGCACGTGTCTAGAGTTTGTTTGCAGTGGCTAAATAAAGGCTTTGGCACACCCATTCTCTTTCTCACACACACACACTCTCTTTCTAATAAATAAATAAAAATAAAATATTTTTTAAAAATTGTCATGCTTATTCAAGTAGTAGCATCCTTTTTTTTTTTTTTCCTCTGCTAAGAAAATACTATACAGTACTACTATTTTCAACAGAAGTTTTAGCCCACCTGGTGCTATTAACTGGTGAATACTTGATGTCCGGGTGACAGCTGTGCTTCGTGACTCCAGACTTGGACTTTCGCCTTTCTTATTATTTTCTGGAGAAGGATCTCGTTGACTGATTTTGGAACTGGTCACTGTTGTTTTGTTATGGCAAATTGTCAATGACTGAGTTTGACTAGTGCTTTTTGGTGGCCCATTCTGGGAGCTAGACAATACACCCAACTTCTGGCTGCGCAATGTTAAATTCTGAACCTAAAAACCACATAACAGAAAATAAAGATGAAAACCTTTAACATGCCTTTAACTGATACTGCCACCATTATAACACTATGACAACATTATTATATATAATATAATAATAAATAAAGAGTATAATATACTCTTTTTTTTTTTTTTTTTTTGGTTTTGCGAGGTAGGGTCTCACTCTGGTCCAGGCTGACCTGGAATTAACTATGTAGTCTCAGGGTGGCCTCGAACTCTCGGCGATCCTCCTACCTCTGCCTCCCAAGTGCTGGGATTAAAGGCGTGCGCCACCACGCCCGGCAAGAGTATAATATACTCTTAACGCATAGAGCTCCAAGCACCTGAAACAACTGAATAATCCTGATGGAAAGGAGAATTATGGGCTGGAGAGATGGCTTAGCAGTTGAGGCACTTGCCTGAGAAGCCTATGGACCCAGGTTCAATTTCCCAGTACCCACAGATGCACAAGACAGATGTACAAGGTGGCACATATATCTGGAGTTCACTGGCAGTGGTTGGAGACCCTGGTGTGCTCATTCTCTCATTTATCTGCCTCTTTCTCTCTCAAATAAAAATACAAAAGATAGTAACATTTTTTAAAAAACAAGGAGAATTATTACTCTAAGTTATGACATCTTAAATATTATGTGACAAGTTTTCAAGAGATCTAAGGGGCAGGGACAGGACATGAGCAAGAAACAGGAGATAAATGGAAGTGAGTGGACAAGGAGGGAGGAAGGGAGGGACAGAAGGAGGGTGAACTGTAAGAAAACTAATGAACAGGTGACAAAGCAAATAATATGCTACTCTCTGCAAACTCTTCATTTCATGTGTGCTCTGTCTCTGTGACACCATTAACCAATGCTCAAAGGCTAGACTTACTCTGTATACTTTCAAGTGCCAGATACAGGGTTCAGTCAAAAACGGGAACTAAACAAACATTCATGGCAGGCAAGTTGAAGTTATAACCAACCCTATAGCTATTGTCATTGTTTAGATATGCTGCATTTCCACACACCCCCCACCTCCAAAAAAAGACTCATATTAATGGTTCTGTCACAGGTGGCAACAGTATAAGCAATAGGGCTTTTGGGAAGTGACTGGACCATGATGGCTCTGCTTTCATCAGTGGTTTAATTTGCAGATGGAGTCAAAATTTAAATAGTTTATTGGGAGGCATTGCAACTGTGGAAGGTGGTTAGAGGAAGTGGGTCACTAAGGGTGTATCACTGAAGGGTAATTTGTCCCTGGCACCTCTATAGCATTCTCTTTACTTCCTGTGTGCTAAGAAGTGAGGATTTTGCCCCACCACATGTGCCCTGCCTTCAACAAAGCAATCCCACCACAGACTGAAACCATGAGCCAAAATAAACCTTGCCTGCTTTGAAATTGGTTGTTTCTCTTAAGTATTTGTCCTAACAACAAAAACTGACTAACGGCCTCGGCCAGAGTGAGACCCTACCTCGAAAAACAAGAAATTAAAAAAAAAAAAAACTGACTAATAATCCACAGGAAAAACAATTCTAATTTTTCAAAATGTCCTTTTTGGGGGATTCCTCTTGCCTAAATGACATTCTTCCTCAAAGGTATTTCTGGACACCCAACACATTACTCCATGCCCAGTAAAATCCCTTTCAGTCTCAGAAAACATTTCTGAAATCCTTGACTAAAAAATAATTTCTGGGCTGGAGAGATGGCTTAGCGGTTAAAGTGCTTGCCTACAAAGCCTAAGGACCCATGTTTGACTTTCCAGATCCCATGTTAGCCAGATGCACAAAGGTGAGGCAAGCACAAGGCTGTACATGCCCACTAGGTGGTATATCTGAAGTTCAATGGCAGTGGTTGAGGCCGTGGCACATCATTCTCTCTCCCTGTCTCTCTCATCTCTCTCTCTCTCTCTCTCTCTCTCTCTTGATCTCCCTTAAATAAAAAAAAAAATAAGGGCTGGAGAGATGGCTTAGCAGTTAAGTACTTGCTTGTAAAGCCTAAGAACCTTGGTTCAAGGCTCGATTCCCCAGTACCCACGTAAGCCAGATGCACAAGGTGGTGTATGCATCCGGAGTTTGTTTGCAGTGGCTGGAGGCCCTTAGTGCACCTATTTTCTCTCTCTCTCTCTCTCTCTCTACCTCTTTCTCTGTCACTCTCAAATAAATAAAAAACAAATAAACAAAAATTAAAAATAAAATATAATTTCTACTTCCATTCTAGGACTTCCCATAGAATTTGTTATATTAGCACAAGGTCTACTTTGCTGTAGCATTACACATGTGTGTGTCTATGACATACTGAGATGAAACTCCCACAGGCTTTCATCTCTAACACTGACTTTTTTTTTTCCTCCTTATAGTTTAATTCCAAAAACATTAAAAATTCTCTAAGTCTTGGACTGATGGCCCTCTCTACGGGAGGGAATACATACCTGGTACTGAAAAACCTAAGCAAAAGTCTATGGTAGGTAAGGTCATGAGCCTTAGGGGTATAAAGCCTGCTCTTGTCTAAAATGTATATACTATTCCCACCAAGCTGCCCTGAAAATACTACACTTAATGCTCATATTCACATATTAATGCTACTCTCACTTCTGGTTAGAGAAGCTTCTCTTTTCAGATGGCGATGACCACTGGGATGATCCAAAAGGCAACATAGTGCTGAGAAGAAGGGATGGAGGAGTGCCCAGCACTGAAATACCTCTGTCACACTCTCCAAGGCTCAGGGACCATTGTGGAAGAGGGGGCGGATAGAATGGAAGAGCCAAAGGAAGGGTATGACTCCTTACAATGCAACTTCCCAGACAGAAATTGGCCTTGATATCCATGACCTTGCTGTGCCTAGCAATACCTCCACAAAACCCTCATAATAGAAGTAAAAGATGATGACATCAAATTAAAAGAGAGACTAATGGAGAGAGGGAGGGGATATGATGGAGAGTGGAGTTCTAAAGGGGAATGGGGGGAGGGGAGGGAAATACCATGCACTTTTTGTATGTAAGTATAGAAGTTGTCAATAAAAGTAATAATAATAAAAATAATTAAAAAATAAGAAAAATAAATAAAATTCTCTAAGTCTGAGATACTCTCTTATATCTGACTCTGAAATATGTATTACATAGCTATTACAAAGGAGAGGCACTTGGTTCTATTTATGGCTCTAAACTAATACTAAAACTGTTAATATTTACTCTAAAATGCTCAAGTTTGTGGTGGAAGCACATTAAAACTCTCCCAGGGGCTAGAGAGATGGCTCAGCGGTTAAGGCACTTGCTTGCAAAACCAAACAACCTGAGTTCAATTCTCCAATACCCACATAAAGCCAGATGTACAAAGTGACATATGTAACTGGAGACTGTCTGCAGTGGCTGGAGGCTCTGGTATGCCAAATCTCTCTCTCTAGCTCGCTCACTCTCATTCTTTCTTTCTCTCTCTGCTTGCAAATATATATTTTAAAAAAGTAGTAAATAAGCCGGGTGTGGTGGTGCACGCCTTTAATCCCAGCACTTGGGAGGCAGAGGTAGTAGAATCGCCGAGAGTTCGAGGCCACCCTGAGACTACATAGTTAATTCCAGGTCAGCCTGGACCAGAGTGAGACCCTACCTCGCAAAAAAACCAAAAATAAATAAATAAATAAATAAAAATAAAAAATAAAAAAGTAGTAAGCCAGGTGTGGTGGCGCACGCCTTTACTCCCACACCTCGGAGGCAGAGGTAGGAGGATTGCCGTGAGTTTGAGGCCACCCTGAGACTACATAGTGAATTCCAGGTCAGCCTGAACTAAAGTGAGACCCTACCTCAAAAAACAACAACAAAAAAATTTTTAGTTTTATAACATACTATTAAAAAGTGAGAAAGAGCCGGGCGTGGTAGCGCACGCCTTTAATCCCAGCACTAGGGAGGCAGAGGTAGGAGGATCGCTGTGAGTTCGAGGCCAGCCTGAGACTGTTAATTCCAGGTCAGCCTGAGCTAAAGCGAGACCCTACCTCGAAAAACCACAAAAAAAAAAAAAAAAAAAAAAAGTGAGAAAGGCTGGGTGTGGTGGCAAGCGCCTTTAATCCCAGCAATTGGGAGGCAGAGGTAGGAGGATCGCCATGAGTTCAAGGCCACCCTGTGACTACAGAGTGAATTCCAGGTCAGCCTGAGCAGACCCTACCTTGAAAAATAAAAAAAAAAAATTTTTTTTTAAGTGAGAAAGTTGGAATACCTTATTCATTTTTCTTTTCAAGGTAGGGTTTAACTCTAGCCCAGGCTAACCTAGAATTCACTATGTAGTCTAAGGGTAGCTTCAAACTCATGGCAATCCTCCTACCTCTGCCTCTCGAATTCTGGGAATAAATGTGTACGCCACCCCACCTGGCTCAAAGTTTAACTTTAAAGATAAAAAAAGGGGGCCTGGAGAGATGGCTCAGCAGTTAAAGGACCTTGCCTGCAAAGCCTAATGGTCTGGGTTTGATTCCCTAGAACCCACGTAAAGCCACATGCAATATGCACAAAGTGGTGTAAGGGATATGGTGTTCTTTGCAGCAAAAGGCCCTGAAGTGCCCGTTCTCTCTCTTTATTTTTCCCTCCCACTTTTCCCCCCTCAAAATAAATATCACCAGGCATAGTGATGCATGCCTTTAATCCCAGCACTTGGGAAGCAGAGGTAGCACTGTGAGTTCAGGGCCAGCCTGAGAGTGCATAGTAAATTCCAGGTCAGTCTGGGCTAGAGTGACACCCTACCTCAAAAAACCAAAAATAAATAAATAAATGGTTTGTTTTTTAAAATCTAACCTTGACTTCTACAGTTTAAAATAGAATATTAGAGGCCAGGTGTGATGGCACAGAGGTAAGAGGATTGCCATGAGTTCAAGGCCACCCTGAGACTAAATAGTGAATTCCAAGTCAGCCTGGGCTAGAGTGAAACCCTACCTCGAACAACCAATAATAATAATAATAATAATAATAATAATAATAATAATAATAAAATAGAATAGAATATTAAAGTGAAATTATAAATTTGGTTTTTCAAATATAAAAATTAATTCTTTATGTTTATTTGAGTGTGTGTATGTGTGCATGCGCACGCAGTATGTACACGGCCTCTTGCAAATGCAAACGCCAGATACCTGTACCACTTTTTTGTGTCTAGCTTATGTGGATGGTTTGGGAATTGAATCTAGGCCAACAAGCTTTGCAAGCAAGCACCTTTAACCACTGAGCCATCTTCCCAGCCTCCAAAACTAAAAATTTTAAAACTACAGCTAATTTTAAAAATAAAAAAGAGGGCTGGAGGAATGGCTTAGCAGCTAAGGCACTTGCCTGCAAAGCCTAAGGAGCCAGGTATGATTCCCCAGTACCCACATAAGCCAGATGCACAAAGTGGTGCGTGCTTCTGGAGTTCATTTGCAGTGGCTAGAGGCCCTGGCATGCCCAGTCTCTTTGTCTCTCTTCTCTCTATCTCTCTCTCTCTCTGCTTACAAATAAATATATATATGAATAAAAGCCAGGCATGGTGGCGCATGCCTCTAATCTCAGCACTCAGGAGGCAGAGGTAGGCAGATCACCATGAGTTCAAGGCCACCCTGAGACTACATAGTGAATTCCAGGTCAGCCTGGGCCAGAGTGATACCCTACCTTGAAAAACCAAAAAAATGAATAAATAAAAAATAAAAAAATAAAAATAAATTTAAAAGAGTGTCTATGAAAAATACTTCAAAATTACCTCATTTCTTACTTTATGCCAGAAGATCAAAATATGAACTAAGGGGGAGGGAGGGAATTATCATGGTTTATTGTCTATAATTGTGCAAGCTGTCAATAAAAAATGTATTTGTTGGGGGAAAAAAATGAAAGAAACTATATCAGGCATAGTGATGCAGACTTATAATCCCACTACTTGGGAAGCTGGGACAGGAAGACTGCTTCAAGTCTAGGGCCAGCCTGGGCTACCTTAGCAGGTCAGTTAAGGCTACATAGCAGCATCTTGTCTCAAAAAACAAACAAGAACTGGACGTGGTGGCACAGACCTTTAATCTCAGTACTGGGAGGCAGATGTAGGAGGATTGCTGTGAGTTTGAGGCCAACCTAAGACTACATAATAAATTTCAGGTCAACTTGGGCTAGTGAGACCCTACCTTGAAAAATCAAAAAAGAGGTTAAGAGCCAGGCGTGGTGGTGCACGCCTTTAATTCCAGCACTCGGGAGGTAGAGGTAGGAGGACTGCCATGAGTTTAAGACCACACTGAGACTACATAGTGAGTTTCTGGTCAGCCTGAGCTAGAGTAAGACCCTACCTCCCAAAACCAAAAAAAAAAAAAAAAAAAGATAACCCAACATATATCAATTTCTGTCATATGAGATCTAAATATTTACTATTAGTAACAAAATAGCATCATATAAATAGACTACTATTAAACTATTTCAAAGTTTACTCTAAATAATTTTTACTGAGTTTACTAAGTACAATTTACAATAAAATGGCACATTTCCCTGAATTATTTAAAAATATTTTATTTACTTATTTATTTGAGAGAAAGAGGCAGAGATTGAGAGAGAGAGAGAATAAGAGAGAGAATGGGCACGCCAGGGCCTCCAGCCACTGCAAATGAACTCCAGATGCATGCACCCCCTTGTGCATCTGGCTTATGTGGGTCCTGGAGAATTGAATCGGGATCCTTTGGCTTTGCAGGCAAATGCCTTAACCATTAAGCCATCTCTCCAGCCCCCATTACCCTGAATTTTGACAGAATATACACACCATGTAACCAAAACCCAAGTCAACACACAGAACATTTCCATCACCCTCTTCTCCCTAACCTCTACCTCAGGTACTATTAATCTGATTTTTTTCAGTACAAAACAGTTTGCCTTTTCTAAAATTTCATATAAAGGGAAATATAGAGGATATGATGTACTCTCTTTGGAACTAACTTCTTTTGGTAACCACAGCATTTTTTTTGTTTTGTTTTTCAAGGTAGGGTCTCACTCTAACCCAGGCTGACCTGGAATTCACTACGTAGGCTCAGGCTGGCCTTGAACTCATAGTGATCCTCCTACCTCTGGCTCTCCAGTGCTGGAATTAAAGGTGTGAGGCACCAGCCCGGCAAAAATTAATTTTTTAAAAATATTTTTATTTATTTGAAAGCAGAGAGAGAGAGAAAGAGAGAGGAAGAGGGAGAGAGAGAGAAACAGAGAGAATGGGCACACAGGGGCCTCTAGCCACTGCAAAAGAACTCCAGATGCAAGAGCCACTTTGTGCATCTGGCTTCACATGGGTACAGGGGAACAGAACTCAGGTCATCAGGTTTTGCAGGCAAGCACCTTAACTGCTAAGTCATTTCTCTAGCATAGAACACTTTGTTTCTTTGCCATGTGCATACCTGTATGTATGTATATGTGTGTGTGTGTGTGTGTGTGTGTGTGTGTATGTGTGTGGAGGCCAGAGGGTGACACTGGGTGACTAACTTGATCACCTAAACCCAGAGCTCACCCATTTGGCTCATTAGCTAGCCAGCTTGCCCTGCAAATTTCCAGTCTCTTCTTCCTGCAGACTGGGATTATAGTTGACTTCCATATAAACCTAAATTCTAAGGGTATCTAGGATCTGAACTCCAGGCCTCAGGTTTGCTAGCAAGCACTTTAATGACTGAGTCATCTCCCTACCCCCAACCATGGTGTTTTTGAGAAACATTAGTAGTTTGTTTCTTTTAATTCTCAACAGCAGTTCATTGTATGAATATACCAAAATTGGTCTACCGACTGAGCATTAAAAGAATATTATGGAGCCGGGCGTGGTGGTGCACGCCTTTAATCCCAGCACTTGGGAGGCAGAGGTAGGAGGATCGCCGGGAGTTCAAGGCCACCCTGAGACTACATAGTGAATTCCAGGTCAGCCTGAGCCAGAGTGAGACCCTACCTCGAAAAACCAAAAAAAAAAAAAAAAAAAAAGAATATTGTGCTGGACATGATGGCGCATGCGTTTAATCCCAGCACTCCAGAGGCCGAGGTAGGAGGTCACCGTGAGGGCACCTTGAGACTACATAGTGAATTCCAGGTCAGCCTGAGCTAGAGTGAGACCCTACCTCAAAAAACCAGAAAAAAAAGAAAAAAGAAAAAAGAAAGCCAGGCATGGTGGCGCATGCCTTTAATCCCAGCACTAGGGAGGCAAAGGTAGGAGGATCACTTTGAGTTCAAGGTCACCCTGAGACTTACATAGTGAATTCCAGGTCAGCCTGGACTAGAGTGAAACACTACCTCAAAAACACACACACACACACAAAAACTAAAATTGTTCACCAATGAATCCATCTGGGCCTGGACTTTTTTTTTTTGAGGAAGAGGCAGAAAGAGAGAATGGGCGCGAACGAACTCCAGACATGTGCACGCCCTTGTGTCACTTTTTGTGTCTGGCTAAACGTGGGACCTGGAGAAACAAACGGAAATTCTTAGGCTTGGCAGGCAAGCGGCTTAACCACCAAGCCATCTCTCCAGCCCACGACTTTTTTTAATTGAGAGATTTTTTTTTATAACTGCTTGGATCACTATACTTGCTATAGGTCTATTTTAATGGTTTATCTCATCTTGATTTATTTTTTTTAACTTTTTTTTATTATTTTATTTATTTATTTAAGAGAGAGAGACAGAGACAGAAACAGGCAGGTAGAGAGTGAGAACAGGCGCACCAGGGCCTCCAGCCACTGCAAAGGAACTCCAGATGTATGGGCCCCCTTGTGCATCTGGCTTATGTGGGTCCTGGAGAATCGAGCCTCAAATCAGGGTACTTAGTCTTCACAGGCAAGTGTATAACCAATAAGACATCTCTCCAGTCCTCATCTTGATTTTTTGTTTTTTTTTTTTTGGTTTTTTGAGGTAGGGTCTCACTCTGGCCCAGGCTGACCTGGAATTAACTATGTAGTCTCAGGGTGGCCTTGAACTCACAGCGATCCTCCTACCTCTGCCTCCCGAGTGCTGGGATTAAAGGCGTGCGCCACCACGCCCGGCTTCGATTTAATTTTGATAGGTCATATAAATCTAGGAAATCATCCATTTCCTTTACATTTTCAAACTTAGAGGAGTCCTTATGATTTTCTGAATTTCTTTGGTATCTGTTGTAATGTCTTTTTCATCTCTAATGTTATTAATCTGTGTCTCTTCTCTCTTTCTTCTGGTCAGATTTGCTAAGGATTGATCAATCTTATATATCCTTTCAAAGAACCAATGCTTTGTTTCACTGATTCTTTGTATTGTTTTTTTGGTTTCTATTACATTAATTTCTGCCCTAATCTTTATTATGTCTTCCTGTCTACTGAATTTTGGTTTGCCTTGTTCTTCTTTTTCCAAGGCCTTAAGGTGAAGCATTAAGTTGTTTACTTATGATCTTTCTAATTTCTGAGTGTTTTTTTGTTTGTTTGTTTTTTTGTTTTGTTTTTTGTTTTTTTTGTTTTTCAGGAAGGGTCTCACTCTAGCCCAGGCTGACCTGGAATTCACAATTCACTCTGTATTCTCAGGGTGGCCTTGAACTCACAGTGATCCTCCTGCCTCAGCAGTGCTAGAATTAAATTAAATCTAATTTCTTTTTCCTTCCTTCTTTCTTTCTTTCTTTCTTTCTTTCTTTCTTTATTTATTTATTTATTTATTTATTTGGTTTTTCAAGGTAGGGTCTCACTCTGGTCCAGGCTGACCTGGAATTAGCTATGTAGTCTCAGGTTGGCCTCGAACTCATGGCAATCATCCTACCTCTGCCTCCCGAGTACTGGGATTACTAATTTCTTAATATAGGCATTTATTTATTTATTTTATTTTATTTTATTTTTATTTTTATTTTTTGGTTTTCTGAGGTAGGATCTCACTCTAGCTCAGACTGACCTGGAATTCACTCTGTAGTCTCAGGGTGGCCTCGAACTCGTGGTGATCCTCCTACCTCTGCTGGATTTAAAGGTGTGCACCACCATGCCTGGCAATATAGGCATTTAAAAGCTATAAATTTCCTCTTAGGACTGCCTTCATTGTGTCCCAGAGGTTTTGGTATGTTGTGTTCTCAATATCATTGGATTCTATGAATTTTTTTCCCTTTTTCTTCAATGACCCATTCATCATTTAGTAGTGCACTGTTTAGTCTCCATGAAATTTGTGTATGCTCTGTAGTTTTTCTTGTTGCTTGTAGTTTAATCCCATTGTGATCAGAAGAGTACAAGGAATTATTTCAATTTTCCTGTATTTGTCACAGGATTTGCTTTGTGTCCTAACACATGGTCTATTTTAGAGAATTTCTATGTGCTGCTTTAAAAAAAAAAAAAAAGCCAGGCATGATAGTGCACCTTTAGTCCTTTAGTCCTTTAGTCCCAGTACTCAGGAGGCTGGCTGAGCCAGCTTGGGGTTACAGAGTGAGTTCCAGGTCAGCCTGGGCAATACTAAGACCATACCTCAAAAAAAAAAAAATTAGGCTGGGCATAGTGGCGCATGCCTTTAATCCCAGTACTCCGGAGGCAGAGGTGGGAGGATCATCATGAGTTCAAAGGCCACCCTGAGACTACAGAATGAATTCCAGGTCAGCCTGGGCTAGAGAGATACCCTACCTCAGAAAAAAAAAAAAAAAAGTTGGTTGGAAGGTGTTTGCCTAAAAAGCCAAAGGATCCCGATTTGATTCTCCAGGACCCACATAAGCCAGATGCACAAGGGGCGCATGCATCTAGAATTCGTTTGTAGTGGCTGGAGGCCCAGCTGTGCCCATTCTCTCTCTCTCTCTCTCTCTCTCTCTCTCTCTCTCTCTGTCTGCCTCTTTCTCTCAAATAAATAAAATATATTAATTTTTTAAAAAGTTGATTGTTTCTAGTTCAAGGCTATGAAGAACTGAGCTACTACAAACATTTGTTTACATGTCTTTATGAAGATGAATCTTGTCACATCCTTTAGAGTAAACATCTAGGAGCAGAACTACTGGATGACAGGTTAAGTGTGTATTTAACTTTATAAGAATACACCAAGCTAGGGCGGGAGAGATACTTAGCGGCTGACCTGGAATTCACTATGTAGTCTCACGCTAGCCTCAAATGCAATGATCCTCTTTCCTCTGCCTCCCAAGTACTAGGATTAAAAATGTGTGCCATTAAAACAAAAGAAGAAGAAGTAGCTTTAAAATAATTTTCAGAAGGCAGGCATGGTGGTGCACGCCTTTAATCCTAGCACTTGGGAGGCAGAGGTAGGAGGATCGCTGTGAGTTTGAGGCCACCCTGAGACTACATAGTGCGTTCCAGGTCAGCTTGGGCTAGATTGAGACCCTACCTCAAAAACAAACAAAAAATAATAGCAATAATAATAATTTTCAGGGGCTGGAGAGATGGCTTAGCATTTAAGGCATCTGCCTGCAAAGGCAAAGGATCCCCAGTTCAATTCTCCAGGACCCACATAAGCCAGATGCACAAGGGGGCACATGTGTCTGGAGTTTGTTTGCAGTGGCTGGAGGACCTGGCACACCCATTCTCTCACTCCCACCACCTCTTTCTCGCTCTCAAATAAATAAATAAAATATAAAATCATTTTCAGGAAGGTTGGAGAGATGGCTTAGTGGTTAAAGGCACTTGCTTGCAAAGGCTTAAGACCCAGATTCAATTCCCCAGTGCCCAGGAAAAGCCATATGCGCAAAACGGCACATGTGTCTAGAGTTCATTTGCAGTGGCAAGAGGCCCTGGCATGCCCATTCTCTCTGTCTCTCTCTCAAATAAATAAATAAAATATTTTTTAGGGCCTGAAGAGATGGCTTAGTGGTTAAGCACTTGCCTGTGAAGCCTAAGGACCCCAGTTGAAGGCTCAATTCCCCAGGACCCACGTAAGGCAGATGCACAAGGTGGTACATGCATCTGGAGTTCCTTTGCAGTGGCTGGAAGCCCTGGCGCACCAATTCTCTATCTGCTTCTTTCTCTGTCACTCTCAAATAAAGAAATAAATGAATATGTTTGTATGTATATTTTTTTTATTTTGGTTTTTCACAGTAGAGTCTTGCTCTAGCCCAGGCTGATCTGGAATTCACTATGCAATCTCAAGGTGGCCTCAAATTCACAGCGATTCTCCTACTTATACCTCTACCTCTGCCTCTGGAGTGCTAGGATCAAAGGTGTGCACCACCACGCCTGGGCTAGAGCGAGACCCTTCCTTGAAAAAACAAAAACAAAAACAAAAACAAACAAACAAAAAAAAAAGAATATTTTTTCAGTTTTAATAAAGTCCATTTCATCACTATTTTCTTTTACAGTTAGTGCTTCTGTGCACATCCTAAGAAATCCTTGCTTACTCTTGTGTTTTCTTCTAGAGGAATATGTATTTTTTACCATTAGGTCTATGTTTTATTTTCAGTTTCTTTTATGAATGGCTTGAGAAGTAAAGATTCATTTTTTTCCATATAACAAAGTAATATTCGTTAGGCGTGGTGGCTCATGCCTTTAATCCCAGCACTCAGGAGGCAGAGGTGGGAGGATCTCCATGAGTTCGAGGCCACCCTGAGACTACAGAGTGAACTCCAGGTCAGCCTGAGCTAGAGTGAGCCCCTGCCTCTAAAAGCCAAAAAAATTAAAATAACGTAATATTCTACTTAAATTTTTGTTGTTGTTGTTTTTTGTTTTTCAAGGTTAGTCTCACACTAGCCCAGGCTGACCTGGAATTGACCATGTATTCTCAGGGTGACTTGGAACTCACAGTGATCCTCCTACCTCTGCCCCAGGAGTGCTGGAATTAAAGGTGTGTGCCACTACACCCAGCTTAATTTTTTAATTTTAGAGTTAGCCCAATTTAAATTTTTTTTAATTTTTATTTAGTATTATTGACAACTTCCATAATTGTACACAATAAACCATGATAATTCACTCCCCCACCCACTTTCCCCTTCACAACTCCACTCTCCATGATATCCCCACTCCCTCATTTAATTTTGTTTTGTTTTGTTTTGTTTTTTTGTTTTTCAAGGTAGAGTCTCGCTCTAGCCCAGGCTGTCCTGGAATTCACTGTGTAGCCCCAGGCTGGCCTTGAACTCATGACAATCCTCCTACTTCTGCCTCCCAAGTGCTGGGATTAAAGGTGTGAGCCACCACACCCAGTTTAGTTCATTTTTAAAGTTAAAAATCTATCATCTGCAAGAGAGATAACTCAGTGCTTAAGGCACTTGCCTGCAAAGCCTAAGGAACCAGTTTCAATTTCCTAGAACCCATGCAAGCCAGATGCACATGGTGGCACATGCTTCTGGAGTTTGTTTGCAGCAGCTAGAGGCCCTGGCACACCCATATTCATTCTCTCTCTCTTTCTCGCTCATAAATAAATTTTAAAAAAATTTAATCTACCATCTATCTTGACTCATCTATTAAATAACTGCTTACAAAGTAATCTACTAAAAGAAAAAAGTAATCTACTAAAAAGAACACATCTGGGGGCTGGAGAAATGGCTTAGCAGTTAAGGCATTTGCTTGCAAAGCCAAAGAATTCTGGTTCAACTCTCCAGGACCCATGTAAGCCAGATGCACAAGGGGGTACATGCGTCTGGAGTTTGTTTGCAGTGGCTGGAGGCCCTGGCGTGCTCATTCTCTCTCTGCCTCTTTCTCTCTCTCAAATAAATAAATAAAAGAAAATAAAAAAGAACATATCTGGCAGGGCATGGTGGCACATTCCTTTAATCCAGCACTTGGGAAACAGAGGTGGGAGGATCATTGTGAGTTCAAGGCCACCCTCAGACTACATAGTAAACTGTAGGTCAGCTTGGGCTAAAGAAAGACACTACCTCGAAAAATTAAAAAATAAAAAAATAAAGAAGAAAAAAAAAGAATGCATCTCACACATAAAATAAATCTGCAATAAAACTAAATAAATGGGCCAGGCTTTAATCCCAGCACTCAGGAAGCAGAGGTGGGAGGATCACCATGAATTCAAGGCCACCCTGAGACTACATAGTGAATTCCAAGACAGCCTGGGCTAGAGTGAGACCCTACCTCGAAAAAAACCAAAAAAAAAAAAAAAAAACAACTACTAAATAAATGGGTCTGGAGAGATGGCTCAGCAGTCAAGGGGCCTGCATGCAAAGCCTGATGGCCTGAGTTCAATTCCCCAGTACCTATATAAAAAGCCAGATGCACAAGGTGACACATGCATCTACAGCCCTGGTGCACCCATTTTCTCTCTCCCCCCCCCCTCTTTTTTTTGTTGGTGTTTCGAGGTAGGGTCTCACTCTAGGCCACCCTGACCTGGAATTCACTATATGGTCTCAGGGTGGCCTGGAACTCTCAGTGATCCTCCTACCTCTGCCTACCAAGTGCTGGGATGAAAGGCATGCGCCCCCACACCCAGCTCTCCTTCTCAATTTGCTCCATCTCTCTCTCTCCTTGCAAATAAATAAAGAAAAATATTTAAAATGATAAACAAATACATCTCACATAAATCTGTAATAAAACTAAATAATAAATGTATATCACATAAAAAATAAATTTGCTATATAATAAAACTAAAACTACAATGTCATTAATGAAACTTCCATTAACCTAAATATGTGCTCAATTGTATTAAACTTATACTTTGCATAATACAAAAATTTTCATGATGTTTTCATTGTATTTTATGAATTTCAATCTAAATAAAAAGCATGACATAGAACCCTGGAACTATAGTAGCTGAAACACAAATGCAATGCGCATCTTTAACCCAGAAGTCTAGACCTCACGTATCACACAGAGGCCAGACAAGCTCACCTGAGTAGCTGCAGACTGACAGGAAGATGACGATGACGACGAGACAACAGGAATGTCAGACTGTACAGCAGCCACAGTGGTAGCGGGTGTGAAAATCAGCTGTACAGACAGAAAACCAAAAAAATACCCTAAGACAAAAGAACATGTCCCACACACAATGTATAGCAGGCAAGAGAGACTGAAATTTGTGACAGAAAGACAATGTAGGTTCAGACTATCTCCTAAGCTAAAGGTTTTACATGACTAAGAGAAGTTTCTGATGAAAAGGAACTAAAAAAGAAATCATAGTTTTGAAACAGCTCATGAGTCTGATAAGCAGAAAAATAAATTTCAAATGTACATTTTGTTGATATGAAATCCTAAATCAAATTTATCCCAAATAAATAAAAACTATTTCATGGACTGGAGAGATGGCTTAAAAGTTAAAGCCATTGCCCGCAAAGTCAAAGGATCCAGGTTCAATTCCCCAGGACACACGAAGGCCAGATGTACAAGGTGGTATGTGCTTCTGGAATTTGTTTCAGCAGCCAGAGGCCCTGGCGTGCCCATTCTCTCTCTCTCTCACTCTCAAATCTCACTCTCAAATAAGTAGAAATAAAAATAAAATTTTGTATGTATTTCTTTTCCAGGTAGGGTCTCACTCTAGCCCAGGCTGACCTGGAACTCACTCTGTAGTCTCAGGCTGGCCTTGAACTCACAACAATCCGCCTACCTCTGCCTCCCCAAGTGCTGGGACTAAAGGCGTGCACTACCACACCCGGCAGAATTCCTAAAGTGAAAATAGAAAATTAGTCACTATTCTAGGATACAAGTTAAATCTCAGTGAGATACATAAAAAGAAGCACCAAAGGGGCTGGAGGGATGGCTTAGCGGTTAAGGCGCTTGTCTGCAAAGCCAAAGGATCCAGGTTCGATTCCCCAGGACTCACGTAAGCCACATGCACAAGGTGGTGCATGCATCTGGAGTTTGTTTGCAGTGGCTGGAGGCCCTGGCATGCCCATTTTCTTCCTCCCTCCCTATCTCTCTCTCTCTCTGCCAAATAAATAAATAAAAATAAAATGTTTTTAAAAGAAGCATCAAGTAGAGCATGGTGGCGCACGCCTTTAATCTCAGCACTCAGGAGGCAGAGGTAAGAGGATCGTCATATGAGTTCAAGGCTACCCTGAGACTCCATAATGAATTCCAGGTCAGCCTGGGCTACAGTGAGACCCTACCTTAAAAAACCAAAAAAAAAAAAAAAAAAAAAAAAAAAAAAAAGAAGCACTGAAACCAGGTATGGTGGCGCATGCCTTTAATACCTGCACTGGGGAGGCTGAAGTAGGAGGATTGCTATGCATTTGAAGACTACATAGTGAATTTCATGTCAGCCTGAGCTAGAGTAAACCCTACCTGAAGAAAAAAAAAAGAAACACCATGTCTCTTCAGTCCTCTCTCCCACAAGAATAACTGTGCCATATGCTATGCTACTGGGTTTCCCTGAGCTACAAAGACTTACAGGTTGCTCAAGATTTCTGTAAAGAAATATTCATACTAAATGTCAAAATAAAACACAAAAGATAGCTGAGGGTGGTGGTGCACACCTTTAATCCCAGCACTGGGGAGTGAATTCCAGGTCAGCCTGGGCTACAGTGAGACCCTACCTCGAGAAACCAAAAAAAAAAAATCTTCACACTACAATTTTTAAAAAAAGGAAAACAAACTCAAATTTATTTCTGCATCACCAACTCTTTTCAAATTTTTATATGTGCATACTATTTTTTTCAAATTTGTTTTTGAGCTAGGGTCTCACTCTAGCTCAGGCTAACCTGGAATTTACTGTCTGGCTGGTCTCAAACTCACAGTAATCCTCCTATCTCTGCTTCCTGAGTGCTATGATTAAAGATGTTAGCCACCATGCCCAGCTTAAATTTTTTGTTTTTTGTTTTTCCGAGGTAGGGTCGCACTCTACCTCAGGCTGACCTGGAATTCACTATGTAGTCTCAGGGTGGGCTCGAACTCATGGTGATCCTCCTACCTCTGCCTCCCAAGTGCTGGGATGAAAGGCGTGTGCCACCATGCCCAGTGTGGCTTAAAATGTTTAATATTAAACAAGTACCATTAATTCTTAAAGCAATACAATCTATTCAATCTCACTGAATCTAGTAAGTGATGACATCTGCTTTGAACGATGTATTCATACACTACTTTAAAATCATTTCAAGAATTATTCGGGGGGGGCATTTACCTGCAAAGCCAAAATACCAAGGTTCAATTCCCCATGACCCACATAAGCCAAATGCACAAGGTAGCACATGGGTCTGGAGTTCGTTTGCATTGGCTGAAGGCCCCAGCATGTCCAATCTCTCTCTCTCAAATAAGTTAAATTAAAAATAAATTTAAACCGGGCGTGGTGGCACACGCCTTTAATCCCAGCACTCGGAGGCAGAGGTTGGAGGATTGCCAAGAGTTCAAGGCCACCCTGAGACTACACAATGAATTCCAGATCAGCCTGAGCTAGAGTGAGACCCTACCTCGAAAAACCAAACAATTAATTAATTAATTAATTAATTAATTAATTAATTTAGGGCTGACTAGATGGCTTAGCAGTTAAGGTATTTCCTTCAAATCCAAAGGATCCAGATTCGATTCCCCAGGACCCACATAAGCCAGATGGATGCACAAGATGGCATGTGCGTCCAGAGTTCACCCATTTTCTGTACCTCTTTCTTTCTGAAATAAATAAAATAAATAAATTTTAAAAAATAAAATAAGCCAGGCGTGGTAGCACAGGCCTTTAATCCCAGCACTAAGGAGGCAGTGGTAGGAGGACTGCTGTAAGTTCAAGGCCACCCAAAGACTACATAGTGAATTTCAGGTCAGCCTGAGCTAGAGTGAGACCCTACCTCGAAAAACTAAAATCAATAAATAAATAAATAAATTTAAAAAGAATAAAAATAAGAATTATTCAGAAGCCAGGTGTGGTGGCACACACCTTTAATCCCACATGGTCTTCGAAGAGGTAGAAGGAGGATGACCGTGAGTTCGAGGCCAGCCTGAGACTACACAGAAAATTACAGGTCAGCCTGGCCTAGAGTGAGACCCTACCTCAAGGAAAGAAAAAAAAATTATTCAGTTTCTTATTGCTGTTTAAATTAAAATGACAATGTAAGAGATCTTTTTAATCTTGAATTTTTATTAGCATATATTGGACTGGAGAAATGGCTTAGAAGTTTAGGTGTTTGCCTGCAAAGCCAAAGGACCCAGGTTCAATTCCCCAGGACTCACATAAGCCACATGCACAAGGTGGTACATGCATTTGAAGTTCGTTTACAGTGGCTGAAGGCCCTGGAATGCCCATTCTCTCTATTTGCCTCTTTCTATTTGCTCTTAAATAAATTAATTTTTTAAACACTCTTCTTTATTAGCATATATTAATTGTAGAAAATAATGGGTTTTAACATAACATTTTCATACATCCATGTAACATACCTGATGATATTCACTACCCTCTGCCCTTATCTTATTCTCACTACTTCCCTTAATCTTCTTCCTTTTCCCTTAAGAAATATTTTAAATTTTAGTTCTTTAGTCCTTTACTGAATTTTAAGTAAATTCAACAATAAAGTATAACTTACAGAAAGGTAATTTACAGTACATACAGCCTAAAAGTATTATAAGTAAAAAGAAGATTATTTCATTTAGTTTGAACTGTATCAATTGCCATTTTTAGAATCAAAAAGCAGCCATTTCAAATGGTTTGACCCAATTTTAGAGCATTTTATTAATTAAAGATGATGTTACCAGAGAAAAATAATCCGGAAAAAAATGGTAATGTCTACTGAATAACCTATGAAAGAAAGGTATTTCACATCATTATTTCCTGTTAGAAATATGACTGGAAACTTCAATTTTAGGTAGAGAACTGGGATTTAGATTTAGTTCAGGACTCAAATATATATACACACACACACATACAAGGGCTAAAATTTTTGCCTAACTTTGCATAAAATAAATGTCAACTAATTCCTATATTCCTTAAAGAATCTCAACAGTTAAATTAGAAAATTATTAGGGGACTGAAGAGATGGCTTAGTGGTTAAGGCACCTGCCTGCCAAGCCTGAGAACGCCCATTCAATCTCCAGGTCCCATGTTTAGCCAGATGCAAGTAATGCAAGCATGCAGTGCTGTGATTGCCCACAAGAGAGAGCATGTGTCTAAAGTTCGTTCACAGCAGCTGAAATGGCCCTGGTGTGCCCATTCTCTCTTTCTCTCTCTCTCTCTCTCTCTCTCTCTCTCTCTCTCTCTCTCCTCCTCTTCCTCTCTGTTTCTGTCTCTGTCTCTCTCTCAAAAAAAAAAAAAAAGAAAAAGAAAAGAAAGAAAAAGAAAATTATTAGGAAGCCAAATACAAAATAATCAAATTAACTTTTTTTTTTTTTTTTTTTTTTTTTTTTTTTAGTTTTTCGAGGTAGGGTCTCACTCTGGCCCAGGCTGACCTGGAATAAACTGTGTAGTCTCAGGGTGGCCTTGAACTCACGGCAATCCTCCTACCTCTGCCTCCCGAGTGCTGGGATTAAAGGCATGAGCCACCACACCTGGTTTATTGTTTGGTTTTTTGAGGCAGGGTCTCACTGAACCCCAGACTGACCTGGAACGAACTCTGTAGTCCCATAGTTTGCCTTGAACTCATAGCAATCCTCCTACCTCTACTCTCCCAAGTGCTGAAATTAAAGGCATGATCTACCACACCCGGCCAAATTAACTTTGCAATGTTAACAAACAGAAAATCAAAGCACATATAAGAACATATCCTTTCAGAATTTGACATGGGAATAACCAAAGAATATGCCTATCTAGATTTCAAATGATCCCAGGACATTATTATGTTATTATTATTTCTAGCAATTTCATCAAATCAAAGATGTCAAAAGTATACAATAATTTTAGGTATCACTATAAATATTAAAATTATAATATGGCATCAGTTATAAAAAGGTCTTCAAGACTGGAGAGCTGGCTTAGAGGTTAATGTGCTTGCCTGCAAAGTCAAAGGACCCAGGTCTGATTCCCCAAGACCCACATGAGCCAGATGCACAAGGTGGCATGGCACATGCATTTGGAGTTCGTTTGCAGTGGCTAAAGGCCCTGGCGTGCCCATTCTCTCTATCTGGCCTTTCTCTCTCTCTCGCAAAGGAAATAAAATAAAAATAGGGCTGGAGGGATGGTTTAGTGGTTAAGGCATTTGCCTGCAAAGCCAAAGGACCCAGGTTCGATTCCCCAGGACCCACATTAGCCAGATGCACAGAACGCATCTGGAGTTCTTCGTTTGCAGTGGCTGGAGGCCCTGGCATGCCCGTTCTCTCTCTCTCTCTCTCTCTCTCTTCCCCTCTTTCTCTGCCAAATAAATAAATTAATTAAATATTTTAAAATAAATGAATAATATATTTCCCCCAAACAATGGCCAGTCTATTGGACTTGCCTCAAAAAAAAAAAAAAAAAAAAAATCAGGCCAGACATGGTGGTATATGCCTTTAGTCCCAACATTCGGGTGGCAGAGGTAGAAGGATCACCTTGAGTTCAAGGCCACCCTGAGACTATATAGTGAGTTCCAGGTCAGTCTGGGCTAGAGTGAGACTCTACCTCAATAAACCTAAATAAATAAATAAATAAATAAGTTTAGTAATTTAACCAAGCACCAGACTTGTGCATTTAATCCCATCACTCAGGAGACTGATGTCAGAGGATTGCCATGAGTTTGAGGCCAGCCAGAACTACAGAGTGAGCTCCAGGTTATCCTGCCTCAAAACAAAAACAAACAAATATATATATTTATTCAAAGCCGGGCGTGGTAGCGCATGCCTTTAATCCCAGCACTCAGGAGGCAGAGGTAGAAGGATTGCTGTGAGTTCAAGGCCACCCTGAGAGTACACAGTGAATTCCTGGTCAGCGTGGGCTAGAGTGAGACCCTACCTCGAAAAAACAAAAAAATCATATATTTTTTTTTCAGCAATATTAAAAAATATTATTGCCAGGCATAGTGGCACACACCTTTAGTTCCAGCACTTGGAAGGCAGAGTGGGAGGATCACCATGAGTTTCAGGCCAGCCTGAGACTACACAGTGAATTCCAAGTCATCCTGAGCTAGAGTGAGACCCTACCTTGGAAAACCAAAAAAATAAAAAATAATAAAAATAATAAAAATGGCCGGGCGTGGTGGCACATGCCTTTAATCCCAGCACTTGGGAGGCAGAGGTAGGAGGATCGCCATGAGTTCGAGGCCACCCTGAGAATACAGAGTGAATTCCAGGTCAGCCTGGGCTAGAGTGAGACCCTACCTCAAAAAACCGAAATAAATAAATAAATAAATAAATAAATAAATAATAATAATAATGGGCTGGAGAGATGGCTTAGTGGTTAAACGCTTGCCTGTGAAGCCTAAGGACCCCGGTTCAAGGCTCTATTCTCCAGGACCTACATAAGCCAGATGCACAAGGGGCATATGCATCTGGAGTTCGTTTGCGTGCCCATTCTCTCTCTCTACCTGTTTCTGTATCTCTCTCTCTCAAATAAATAAATAAAAATTAATAAAAATATAAAATATTTTTAAAATAATAATAATAAATAAGTAAATAAATAAATAATATATTTATATACAATTACTATTATTTGTTACCAAGAAGGCTGACTAATTCAAAGCAGATTTGGGGGACATTTATAAATGCACAAGAGCAAAGTACACACATACTATTAACTTATCTTAAATATTAAAAATGCCTCACTGCATCAAATCAAGAAACATGTTGAGGAGCTGGAGAGATGGCTTAGCAGTTAAGGCATTTGTCTGAAAAGCCAAAGGGCCCAGGTTCAATTCCCCAGGACCCATGTAAGCCAGATGCACAAGGGGGCACATGCATCTGGAATTCATTTGCAGTGGCTGGAGGCCCTGGTGTGTCCATTCTCTATCTATTTTCTCTCTCTCTCTCTCTGCCCATTTCTCTCTCTCAAATAAATAAATAAAAATAAAAGATTTTTAAAAAAGAAAGAAACATTTTGAACTTTCAAGACCCTAGACACAGCAAAACTCTGGTAGCTAGTATCTTACCATTTGAGCGCGGAGATACATTTGAGCTTGGCTTGCCGTTAGGGTAGGGGAGGTACTCCCTAGTAACATAGTCTGCTGGGTAATACTGCCACTGGTAGAACTGGAAGCTTGGGAACGACTTATCAACTGTGCAGGTGTAGGAGAAGTGGAGAGGTTGATCTAAGGAAAAAAATATGTATATCAGGTCATAGGTTTCCATTTCTTGCCTCCATGCTACTAAATGTCACCAAGCTGCAAGCAGGCAATAATGGTATAAACTGTAGTTAATGAACCCTTTACCTTTGACAGACAATTTCTTTCACATAAGCAAGTAATAGAACACACTAGCTAGCAATCAAAACAATTTTTAAAGATATTCATGTGTCTCAGTTATTTTCGTACCTTAAAATGTTATTCCTCCTAAAATTAAGCTAAGATTTCATTATTTTAATACTTTACATAATAATTTAAAGCATTCTAAATTTAATTTAATTTTTATTTATTTATTTGGGGTGGGGGAGGTTGACAGAAAAAGAGAGAAAATGAGTCAGGGACTCCAGCCACTGCAAACAAACTCCAGACACATGTACCACTTTGTGCATCTGGCTTACATGGGTACTAGGAAACTGTACCTGAGTTCTTAGGCTTCACAGGCAAGCACCTTAACTGCTAAACCATCTCTCCAGCCCATTTGTTTTAATTTGATAGCATTCTAATTCATAGTATACACTGTATTATCATATGGCCACATTTTGAACGGTTTATGAAGTGAACTAAAATTACAACACAGATAATCCATTCATGTATATAAAAACATGCAAGTAATAAAAATAGTGCAATGCTTAACTTAAAAGCTCTCAGAGCAAAAGAAAATACAATTGATACCTGTCAAACAGATGGAAAAACCCTAAACACTGGTTAAATACAATCACTACTTAAAAGTATACATCTGTTGCTTAAGAATAAACTAAAAAAAAAAAAAGAATAAACTAGCAGGGCACGCCTTTAATCCCAGCATTTGGGAGGCAAAGGTAGGAGGATCGTCATGAGTTCGAGGACACCCTGAGACTACACAGTGAATTCCGGGTCAGCCTAAGCTAGAGGAGCTCGCCTGCAAAGCCTAAGAACTTATGTTCAAATCTCCAGGTTCCACACAGCCAGACACAGTGAGGCAAATACACAATGTCACACATGCACACAAGAGGGCGCAAGTGTCTGGAGTTCATTCACAGCAGGCTGAAGATCCTGGCACACACACCCATTTTCTCTCTCTGCCTCTTTCTCTCCCCACCCCCAAAAAATAAAAAAAAATAAAAAAGGAATGGATGGGAAAAAGAAAAAAAACACTTTAAAAAAAGAGAGAGAGTTTGGGTGTGCCAGGGCCTCTAACCACTGCAAATGAACTTCAGATGCATGTGCCACCTTGTACATCTGGCATTACATGGGTACTGGGGAACTGAATTCAGGTCCTTGGGTTTTGTAAGCAAGTGCCTTAACCATTGAGCCATCTCTCCAGCCCAGAGATGGTTGGTTATCTTAACAATTTGAGGAGCATTAATAGAAATAAATGTTGCAATCATTGATTTTTGTTTTTGCTTTTTTTGTTTGTTTTTTTAGTTTTTTTTAAATATTCTATTTATTTATTTGAGAGAGAGGCAGAGAAAGAATGGGCATGCCAGGGCCTCCAGCCACTGCAAACTCCAGATCATGCACCCCCTTGTGCATCTGGCTCACGTGGGTCCTGGAGAGTCGAACCCAGATCCTTTGGCTTTGCAGGCAAATGCCTTAACAGCTAAGCCATGTCTCCAACCCTGTTTTTTAGTTTTTTGAGATAGGGTTTCACTCTAGCCCAGGCTGACCTGAAATTCACTATGTATTCTCAGGGTAGCCTTGAACTCAAGGCGATCTTCCTACTTCTGCCTCCCAAGTGCTGGGATTCAAGGTGTGCACCACTGCACCTAACCATTTGTTTTGGTTTTGGTTTTTGTTTTTTAAAGAAGCAGGAGGAGGAAGAGAAACAGCTGCAACAGCAGCCCCTAATAAACTGGATGTAGGTGTGGTGGTTCACACATAGAATCCAACATTGAGAAGGCTAGGCATGAAGCTTCATGGCTTAAAATAAATTTTAAAAAATCAATTTATTCTGACTGTCTCTCTTCTCTCTCTCTCTCTGCTTACAAATTAATTAATTAATTTAAAAATATTTTCAAACCAGACATGGTGGCCCATGCCTTTAATCCTAGCACTCAGGAGGCAGAGGTAGGAGGATCGCCATGAGATCAAGGCCACCCTGAGGCTATAGAGTGAATTCCAGGTCAGCTTGGGCTAGTGAGACCCTACCTCAATAAACAAAAAAAAAAAGTTCAAAATGGGGAGCTGGAGAGAACTCAGTGGTTAAGTGGTTAAGATGCTTGACTACAAACCTAATGACCTGAGTTCGATTCCCTAGTACTGACACAGAGCCAGATGCACAAAGTGGTATCTGGAGTTAGTTTACAAAGTAAAGAGGTCCTGGTGCACCCATTCTTTCTATGCCTCTCTTTCTGTGTTTCTGACTCTCTCTGTTTGCAAGTTAATTAATTAACTAATTAATTAATGAAAAGGGGAGCTGGCCAGGCATGGTGGCACACGCCATTAATCCCAGCACTTGGGAGACAGAACTAGGATTGCCATGAGTATGAGGTCAGCCTGAGACTATATAGTGAATTCCAGGTCAGCCTGGGCTAGAGAGAGAGATCCTACCTAGAAAAGAAAAACAAAGCCTGTGTCTCTGTGTGCTCACAGCTTTACTCTGATTTTCTTTTTTTTTTTTTTTGTTTAATATCTTATTATTTATTTATTTGAGAGAGAGAGAGGGGTACAGAAATAGGCACTTAGGCTTCACAGGCAAGCACCTTAACTGCTAAACCATCTCTCCAGCCCATTTGTTTTAATTTGATAGCATTCTAATTCATAGTATACACTGTATTATCATATGGCCACATTTTGAACGGTTTATGAAGTGAACTAAAATTACAACACAGATAATCCATTCATGTATATAAAAACATGCAAGTAATAAAAATAGTGCAATGCTTAACTTAAAAGCTCTCAGAGCAAAAGAAAATACAATTGATACCTGTCAAACAGATGGAAAAACCCTAAACACTGGTTAAATACAATCACTACTTAAAAGTATACATCTGTTGCTTAAGAATAAACTAAAAAAAAAAAAAGAATAAACTAGCAGGGCACGCCTTTAATCCCAGCATTTGGGAGGCAAAGGTAGGAGGATCGTCATGAGTTCGAGGACACCCTGAGACTACACAGTGAATTCCGGGTCAGCCTAAGCTAGAGGAGCTCGCCTGCAAAGCCTAAGAACTTATGTTCAAATCTCCAGGTTCCACACAGCCAGACACAGTGAGGCAAATACACAATGTCACACATGCACACAAGAGGGCGCAAGTGTCTGGAGTTCATTCACAGCAGGCTGAAGATCCTGGCACACACACCCATTTTCTCTCTCTGCCTCTTTCTCTCCCCACCCCCAAAAAATAAAAAAAAATAAAAAAGGAATGGATGGGAAAAAGAAAAAAAACACTTTAAAAAAAGAGAGAGAGTTTGGGTGTGCCAGGGCCTCTAACCACTGCAAATGAACTTCAGATGCATGTGCCACCTTGTACATCTGGCATTACATGGGTACTGGGAACTGAATTCAGGTCCTTGGGTTTTGTAAGCAAGTGCCTTAACCATTGAGCCATCTCTCCAGCCCAGAGATGGTTGGTTATCTTAACAATTTGAGGAGCATTAATAGAAATAAATGTTGCAATCATTGATTTTTGTTTTTTTTTTTTTGTTTGTTTTTTAGTTTTTTTAAATATTCTATTTATTTATTTGAGAGAGAGGCAGAGAAAGAATGGGCATGCCAGGGCCTCCAGCCACTGCAAACTCCAGATCATGCACCCCCTTGTGCATCTGGCTCACGTGGGTCCTGGAGAGTCGAACCCAGATCCTTTGGCTTTGCAGGCAAATGCCTTAACAGCTAAGCCATGTCTCCAACCCTGTTTTTAGTTTTTTTGAGATAGGGTTTCACTCTAGCCCAGGCTGACCTGAAATTCACTATGTATTCTCAGGGTAGCCTTGAACTCAAGGCGATCTTCCTACTTCTGCCTCCCAAGTGCTGGGATTCAAGGTGTGCACCACTGCACCTAACCATTTGTTTTGGTTTTGGTTTTTGTTTTTTTAAAGAAGCAGGAGGAGGAAGAGAAACAGCTGCAACAGCAGCCCCTAATAAACTGGATGTAGGTGTGGTGGTTCACACATAGAATCCAACATTGAGAAGGCTAGGCATGAAGCTTCATGGCTTAAAATAAATTTTAAAAAATCAATTTATTCTGACTGTCTCTCTTCTCTCTCTCTCTCTGCTTACAAATTAATTAATTAATTTAAAAATATTTTCAAACCAGACATGGTGGCCCATGCCTTTAATCCTAGCACTCAGGAGGCAGAGGTAGGAGGATCGCCATGAGATCAAGGCCACCCTGAGGCTATAGAGTGAATTCCAGGTCAGCTTGGGCTAGTGAGACCCTACCTCAATAAACAAAAAAAAAAAAAGTTCAAAATGGGGAGCTGGAGAGAGAACTCAGTGGTTAAGTGGTTAAGATGCTTGACTACAAACCTAATGACCTGAGTTCGATTCCCTAGTACTGACACAGAGCCAGATGCACAAAGTGGTATCTGGAGTTAGTTTACAAAGTAAAGAGGTCCTGGTGCACCCATTCTTTCTATGCCTCTCTTTCTGTGTTTCTGACTCTCTCTGTTTGCAAGTTAATTAATTAACTAATTAATTAATGAAAAGGGGGAGCTGGCCAGGCATGGTGGCACACGCCATTAATCCCAGCACTTGGGAGACAGAACTAGGATTGCCATGAGTATGAGGTCAGCCTGAGACTATATAGTGAATTCCAGGTCAGCCTGGGCTAGAGAGAGATCCTACCTAGAAAAGAAAAACAAAAGCCTGTGTCTCTGTGTGCTCACAGCTTTACTCTGATTTCTTTTTTTTTTTTTTTTTTGTTTAATATCTTATTATTTATTTATTTGAGAGAGAGAGAGGGGTACAGAAATAGGCAGGTAGAGAGAGAGAGAGCACAGGCATGCCAGGACCTCCAGCCACTGCAAATGAACTCCAGATGCGTGCGCCACCTTGTGCATCTGGCTTACGTGGGTCCTGGAGAATCAAGCCTCGAACCGGGGTCCTTAGGCTTCACAGTCAAGCGCTTAACCACTAAGCCATCTCTCCAGCCCTGATTTCTCTTTAAAAGCCTATTTCTCTTAAGTCCACGTGCTTGCAGCTCTACTCTACTTTTCCCCCCAAAAAACCTCAATTTCTCTCTTAAATGAATCTTATAAACTATGCAGTGTTTCCACATGACAGCATGTTTCCTAAACCCCACAATTTGTGATTTCGCCCTTAAATAAACCCCACAATTTGTGATATATTTCTTTTCTTTCTTTCTTTCTTTTCTTTTTTCTTTTTTTTTTTTTTTGGAGGCAAGCCAGCAGAATGGCCCATTTATTTTTATGCGAGAGAGTGACAGTGAGCAAGAGAGAGAGAGAGAGAGACATAGCAAGCCAGGGCTTCCAGCCACTGTAATCAAACTTCAGACACCTATGACACCTTGAGCACGTGTGTGACTTTGCAGACTTACATCATCTTGTGTGTCTGGCTTATGTGGGATCTCTCCAGCCCTGTGAGTTCTCCCTAAATAAACTTAATAATTCATAATTTATCCTTTTTAAGTCTGTCTTTATCAATTATTTGTTAAAGGTAGGATAGAACCCAACACTTAGGGTTCATAAATTCTGGGAGACCTTCCTGAACCCCAAAATCCTACATCACTGAGATCAAAGGTGTGTGTCACGGCTAAATTTCTTTTATCCAGGAAATTTTGTACAAATTCCAGTACAAAAGCAGCTTCAAGAATAAAAGCCAGAAGCCGGGCGTGGTGGCGCACGCCTTTAATCCCAGCACTCGGGAGGCAGAGGTAGGAGGATCGCAGTGAGTTCAAGGCCACCCTGAGACTACATAGTTAATTCCAGGTCAGCCTGGGCCAGAGTGAGACCCTACCTTGAAAAACCAAAAAAAAAAAAAAAAAAAAAAAGAATAAAAGCCAGGCAGGCATCCCAACACTTGGGAGACAAAGGTAGGAGGGTCACTGTGAGTTCATGAGTTAGAGGCCAGCCTGGGACTAATGAGTTCCACGCCAGCCTGGGCTGAGAGGGACTCTAACTTGAAAAATAATAATAATAATAATAATAATAATGACAATAATAATAATAATAAAAGGACTGGAGCGATGGCTTAGCAGTTAAGGCACATGCCTGCAAAGCCTAAGGACCTCAGTTCAATTCTCCAGGTACCACGTAAGCCAGATACACATGGTGGCACATGTGTCTGGAGTTCATTTGCAGTGGCTAGAGGCCCTGGCACACCCATTCTCTCTCACTGTCTATCTCTCCCTCTCTCTGTCTCTAATAAATAAATAAATAAAAATTAAATTAAATTTAAGCCAGGCGTGGTGGCGCACACCTTTAATCCCAGCACTCAGGAGGCAGAGGTAGGAGGATCACCGAGAGTTCAAGGCCACCCTGAGACTACATGGTTAATTCCAGGTCAGCCTGGACCACAGTGAGACCCTACCTCGAAAAACCAAAAAAAACAATAATAATAATTTTAAAAAAACCAATGCGGTGGCACACACCTTTAATCCCAGCACTTGGGAGGGAGATGTAGGAGGATCACCATGAGTTTGAGGCCACCCTGAGAATACAGAGTGAATTCCGGGTCAGCCTGGACTAAAGCAAGACCCTACCTCAAAAAACAAACAAACAAAAAAGCCAGGCATGGTGTCACACATCTATAATCTCAGCACTCAGGAGACAGAGGTAGAAGGATTGCCATGAATTCAAGGCCAGCCTGAGACTACATAGTAAATTCCAGGTTAGCCTGAGCTAGAACAAGACCCTACCTTGAAAGACAAAAGCTGGGCATGGTGGCACACACCTTTAATCCCTGCACTCGGGAGGCAGACGTAGGAAGATCACCATGAGTTTGAGGCTACTCTGAGACTACATAGTGAATTTCAGGTCAGCCTGAGCTAGACTGAGACCCTACCTCCAAAAACCAAAAAGAAAAAAATAAGAAAGAAAGAATAAAAAACAGGGGCAGGGGAGATGACTCAGCAGTTAAGGGCACTTGCTTGCAAAGCCTGACAGTCTGGAATTCAGTTTTCCAGTAGCCACATAAAGCTAGACACAAAGTGGCACATGTGTCTGGGATTTGTTTACACCAGCATAAGACCCTGGCATACCCATTCTCTGTCTCCTCTCAAATAAATAAAAATATTAAAAAAAAAAAAAAAAGAATAACAACAGTTTACTTTTGGAAAACAACAAGATGGATTTTAAATTCAAGAAAAAAAGGTACTTACAGATGTCTGGGACATACTTGACTGTTGGGTGACACTTCCTGTGGGGGATGTAGAAGGTCTTCCACTGGACAAGCTTGCCTAAAATAATAAGACCACTATAATATGTCTGTAAAAAACATAGAGTTAGGGGCAGTTAGGGGCTGTACAGATGGCTTAGCGGTTAAGGCATTTGCATGCAAAGCCAAAGGATACCAGTTAGATTCTCCAGGACCCATGTAAGCCAGATGCACAAGGGGGCGCATGCATCTGGAATTTGTTTGCAGGAGCTGGAAGCCTTGGCATGCCCATTCTCTTCCCCTTTCTCTCTCTCTCAAATAGATAAATAAAATATGCATTTAAAAAAAAAAAAAAAAAAACATGGGCTGGAGAGATGGCTCAGCAGCTAAGGCGCCTGCCTGCTAAGCCTAAGAATGCTGGTCCCAATGTCAAGCTGTTCCAATCTCCAGGTCCCACGTTTAGCCAGATGCAAAGTGAGGCAAGGGTGCAATGCCGCACTTGCCCACAAGGGGGCGCACGCATCTGGATTTCGTTCACAGCAGCTGAGAGACTGCTGCCGCGCCCATCTCTGTCTCCCTCTCCCTCTCTATCTCTCTCTGTCTCTCTCTCCAAAAATAAATAAAAAATAATTTAAAAATTAAAAAAAAAAAAAACATGAAGTTAAAACTTCCTGGAACCAGAAAAATACAAAACTGGGCTGGGGAAATGGCTTAGCAGTTAAGGCGTTTGCCTGCAAAACCCAAGGACCACGGTTTGGTTCCCCAGGACCCACGTAAACCAGATGCACAAGGGGGCGCATGTGTCTGGTGTTCATCTGAAGTGGCTGGAGGCCCCAGTGTGCCCATCCTCTCTATCTGCTTCTCTCTCAAATAAATAAATGAATAAATAAATAAAATTAAATTAAAAAAAAAGAAAACCCAGTATCTTATCTCAGGACAATAACAAAAAAAGAAAAGAAAAATACAAAACCACAACAATAAAAACACAAAATCTGGCCGGGCGTAGTGGCGCATGCCTTTAATCCCAGTACTCGGGAGGCAGACATAGGAGAACTGCCGTGAGTTCGAGGCCACCCTGAGACCACAGAGTGAATTCCAGGTCAGCCTGGGCTAGAGCAAGACCCTACCTCGAAAAACTAAAAAAAAAAAAAAAAAAAAAAAAAAAAAAAAAAAAAAAAAAACCACAAAGTCTATATATGAAACAAGTCATTTCAGATAGCATGGCTTAACCTGTGGCTGTCAGATTTTTAAAAAGAGAAGGGGGAGGGGGAAGGAAAAGAAAAGAAAAAGGGAGAAAGAAAGAGCTGAATAGTATAAACAGATCTTATTTTATTATCTGCACTCATACCAGCTTCACTCTCCTGGTGTCTGTCATCTTTGAAGGGAGTCACTACTCCAACATTATGAAAAAGAAAATAGAAGCTGAGCTTGGTTGAGCACACCTTTGATCCCAGCACTGGGGAGGCAGAGGTAGGAGGATCATCATGAGTTTGAGGCCACCCTGAGTCTACATAGTGCATTCCAGGTCAGCCTGGGCTAAAGTGAGACGCTACTTCAAAAAAAAAAAAAAAAAAAAAAAAAAAAAAAAAGAGAAAGAAAGAAAGAAAGAAAGAGAGAGAGAAAGAAAGAATTACACTAAGAGTTAATGAGTATCCTTACCTCATACACATGAGTGTTATTTATAATGAACTACTAAGAAAATGCAAGAGATAACTCATATGGTAACAAAAATAAGCTTTTTCAGGTTCAATTGATGATTTTATAGTTTGATTGTTGTTGTTTTTCAAGGCAGTCTCATTCTAGCCTAGGCTAACCTGGAATTCACTATGTAGTCTCAGGGTGGCCTCGAACTCACGGTGATCCTCCTACCTCTACCTCCTGAGTGCTGGGATTAAAGGCTTGTGGCATCACACCCAGCCTGGCTATTTATTTATTTTTTATTTATTTATCTATTTTCTCTATCTACCTCTTTCTCTCTCTCAAATAAATAATTTAAAAAAAAAAAAAAGGGCTGAAGCCGGGTGTGGTGGCGCATGCCTTTAATCCCAGCACTTGGGAGGCAGAGGTAGGAGGATCGCCATGAGTTCGAGGCACACATCGCAACTGCTGAGATCACATTGAGTGACAATTTAGGAATCCAAATTTACCTCCAGAACCTATAAACCTGGAGAATAAAATTGAAGATGGACAGTACAAATAGCAGTTGAGTGGAACCTGCCTGCAATGATCCTTTATTTTTTCTTTCCTTCAAGGCAAAAGAAAATCTGTACACAAGCTAGGAAATTAAGTCTCTTAATAAAACATCCCCTCTAGAGCCTGTAGAGCCAAGGGATGCAGTCAGATTCCATGGTGAGACTATGTTGTATCACATTCTATTCCACAGCTTTACTTTCTTGTGGATCTCCAGGGTTGGGATCCAATTCTTTCTGGAAATATTAGCTTCTCACGGACTGCTTCCTTGATTAGTAAATACTGTGATATTTCATTGGGTTCCGTGAAGAGGGAAGGTGGAACATGCATTAAGTTAGCAATTTTGCTTTCTCGTGATGTATATTCTCGTAGCATGTAGGTCTTGTCAGCCTCATGGTAAAGCCTTGTGTCATTCATTCTTATGAGGACTCCATCAATTCTCAAGAAAAACCGCAACAGCAGAAAAACGCTAGAAGACATTACTCTAATTTTCACACTCAAGCTTGAAACTCCATGATCATGCAGTTCATCTTCAATCAGGAGAACTTCTTCAAAAGATTTAATCTGTTCTCTGGCTTTTGATTTTTCTGTATCTATATGATCTGTTGTAGGTACAACCTTTAACTTAAGAGATTCTCCAAGTAACATTCCTTTACAGTCTGTTGTATAGGTCCAATCATATGGTTTAATCACTTCTTTGGAGTGTTCACCTTCCACCCTACTTTCCTGCCACTCTTCAGCACAAGCTACTTGAAGCATTCCTTGGTAGTTGTTTACACATCTTAGCGCATCTGTAGCATTGAACTCAATCCCAAAGCCTGAGCCATGCTGGATCTTTAAATCGTTGTCTCCAAACATCATTTCAGGGAGAGATGGCATGTGCAACTCATCAGCTAACCCTTCAATTCCAGGCCAACAGTTCTCCAAACACACAGCACAGCTCTCACTCTCCCAGCCACCCTGCAAACTTCTGTGCAGATTCAGCTCAGCATCGCAAACAGCTCAAAGCTCACTTTCCCTTGCTGCTGGCTTTAACTACACACCCGGTGCCCTGACTTGATCATCCCAAAGCCTCGGGTGCTCTCTCTGCACCCTTAGAGAAATCTCCTAGGACTCTGTGTATCTTTCTTCATCCTGAACAGCGCCTGCCATGCTAAAGACGAAGCATACACCCCCGCTCCATCATTCACCCCTAAGGAACCAGATCCGCGGGCGCAGAGGAGCCGCAGGCTCATAGCAGGAAAGGGGAAGTGAAGACAAGACTACCAAACCAGGTATGCTCAGCTCAACCAGGTGAGGCGCCGGTGTCCTCAGGGCCGCGGTGCGAGCCTCCACCAACGGCCAGAGCTGGCGACTGGACCGTGGACGGAAGTTGTCTATCGATAGCCCAGCCCTGAGCAACCAAGCCTGCGCCCCGCGGAGCCTGCCCGCCTGGCCCCAGGCCAGCCCCGCAGCCTCACTTCCCACCAAACTGTCTTTCCAGCCCTGGCGATATATTTTATTTATTTATTTATTTATTTATTTATTTATTTATTTATTTATTTATTTAAGAGAGATAGAAGGAGGCAGAGAGAGAGAGAAAATGGGCATGGCAGGGTCTCTAGCCATTGCACATGAACTCCAGATGCATGCACCACCTTGTGTACCTGGTTTATGTGGGTACTGGGAAATCAAGCCTACATCCTTAGGCTTCCCATGCAGGTGCCTTAATCGATTACACATCTCCCCAGCCCTGACGTTTTCTAAATTTTTTTTTTCGAGGTAGGATTTCACTTTAGCTCAGGCTGACCTGGAATTCACTCTGTAGTCTCAGGGTGGCCTTTAACTCATTGCAATCCTCCTACCTCTGCCTCCCGAGTGCTGGGTTTAAAGGCATGTGTAACCATGCGTGGCTACATTTTCTAAATTTTTTTATTTATTTGAGAGAGAAAAATGCTCAGAGAGGCAGGGGGGGAGAGGTTTTTATTTTATTTTATTTATTTGAGAGAGAGAGGGAGGGAGAGAGAGAGGAAGGAAGAGGGCCTCCAGCCACTTGCAAATGAACTCTAGACACATGTGCCACCTTGTGCATCTGGCCTATGTCAGTCCTGGGGAATCGAATCTGAGTCCTTTGGCTTTGGAGGCAAGTACCTTAACTGCTAAGCCATCTCTCCAACCTCCTGGCAAAATATATATATATTTTGTTGTTGTTATTGTTTTTGTTATTTTTCGAGGTAGGGTCTCATTCTAGCTCAGGCTGACCTGGAATTCACTATGTAGTATCAAGGTGGCCTCAAACTTATGGCAATCCTCCTACCTCTGCCTCCCGAGTGCTGGGATTAAAGGCGTGTGTCACCACACCTGGCTCAGTGATATTTTTTAATGACTATAAATTATCCACATCATAAAACAAACTTACTTCTGGTTAACAAAAATATAATTCACATAACCCTAAGTATTCAACATACCTATAATTTTGAAGACAAAAGCACATCACTAACATAGTATTTCTCCAATTGGGATAAAAATAGGACAAAAGCTAGAAACAGCAATATATAAAATGTATCTTCCCTCTTCCAATTAACATGTATTTATCAGCCTACTGACACATCTCCTTCAGGGGATATAATCCCAGGACAACTCTGAAATAATACCCAGTGAATCTGTCTTTGCAATTACCTGAATATACTGTACAATGTGGCCCCATAAATGCCAAGTGGTCAGTCTCACCTGAACGGCAGCAAGGCTCTGGAGCTGAGAGCTGCTCAAATGCTGCTGTTGGAGAGCTGCGGTGTGCAGCATAAGGTGCTGCTGCTGAGCTGCATACATCTGCTGAAGGTACTGTGCAGCTGAGCTGGGCGGGCGATGCAAGGCCTGCTGAATTACCTGTAGTAAGACAATTGAACCAATGTCAAACACAAAGTGGTACACATAGTTGGAGTTTGTCAGCCGCAACTGGAGGCCCAGGTGCATCCATTCTCTCTGTCTGTCTCTTCTCTCCATCTCTCTGCTTGCAAATAAATACAAATATTTTTAAAGGCCGAGCATGGTGGGACATGCCTTTAATCCCAGCATTCAGGAGACAAAGGTAGAAGGATTGCTGTGAGTTAGAGGCCACCCTGAGACTACATGGTTAATTCCAGGACAGTGTGGGCCAGAGTGAGACCCTACCTCAAAAAAAACAAAAATAGGGCTGGAGAGATGGCTTAGCGGTTAAGGCGCCTACCTCCTAAGCCTAAGAACGCTGGTTCCAATCTCCAGTGGTTCCAATCTCCAGGTCCCACATTTAGCCAGATGCAAAGGGAGCACTGCCGCACTTGACCACAAGGGGGTGCACGCATCTGGATTTCGTTTGCAGCAGCTGAGAGGCTGCTGGCATGCCCATTCTCTATCTGTCTTCCTCTCCCTCTCTCTGTCTCTCTCTGTGTCTCTCCCCCCAAAAAAATAAATAAATAAAAAACAAAAATAAAAATAAAATAAAATAAAAAGTCTGGAGCTGGAAAGATGGCTTAGCAGTTAAGGCTCTTGTTTGCGAAGCCTAAGGACCCAACTTTGATTCTCCAGGTCCCACATAAGCCAGATGCATAAGATGGTGCATGCGCCTGGAGTTTGCAGTGGCTAGAGGCCCTGGCATGCCCATTTTCTCCCTCTCTCTCTCTCTGTCACTACTAAATAAATATAAAAACTTCAATGAAAAAAAAAGTCGGGCTGGAGAGATGGCTTAGCGGTTAAGCGCTTGCCTGTGAAGCCTAAGGACCCCGGTTCAAGTCTCAATTCCCCAGGACATACATAAGCCAGATGCACAAGGTGGCGCATGCATCTGGAGTTCGTTTGCAGTGGTGGGAAGCCCTGGCATGCCCATTCTCTCTCTATCTGCCTCTTTCTCTCTGTGCTCTCAAGTAAATAAATAAATAAATAAACAGGAGCTGGGGAGATGGCTTAGCAGTTAAGGTGTTTGCCTGCAAAGCCTAAGAACCACAGTTCGATTCCCCAGGACCCACATAAGCCAGATGCACAAGGGGGCACATGTGTCTGGAGTTCGTTTGCAGCGGCTGGAGACCCTGGCACTCCCATTCTCTCTTTCTCTCTCTCAAATAAATAAATAAATATTTTTAAAAAATTTTTTAAAAAGAATGCCATTGTGAAGGGCTTGCAATGTTGTTCAATGGAAGAACAACTGCCTAGTACAAGGACTTGGGTTTGATCCCCAGCATTGCAAAAAAAAAATTAATTTAATTAAAATGTTCAAGATTGTAATTATAAGGATCCTAGAAAAAAGCAAGCAAAACAGAAAACCTTGTGCAAGAACTCAAAGTGGTTTCAGTACAAATGTCTGAAGTCAGAAAACCTACTAGCTTTGTCAGTATGGAAATGTCATTTGGCCTATTTAAAGGACTGATTTTCCTATCTGTAAAGTGGAGATAATAACTATTCCGATCTGGTAAAGATTTCACAAAGTACTCCACATGGAGCACAAAGAAACTGTTCAAGAGATACAATTATGATTTAGTGGATACCTATTACATACCCTACACACTTCTGGATGCTACATTTAATTCTCATAGAAACTAATGAAGTAAACAGTATTATCCTCATTTCACTGTTACTGAGACTGAAGAAAACTATAACTTTTCACCAAGGGCCACATACATACTAACAATAATGAAAACACAATTCAAAGAGCCTTATCAGATTGCAAGTCTCATGCCCTTCTAAACAATCTGTATTGACTCCATTATTATAAAGTTCAACTAAGTAAAACTCACTTCTTCAACTTAGTGATCAAGAGAAGACTCTTCCTAGATACTCCCTTGCCCTCACCTCCCCCAATAGCTGTGGAATGATCTTCTGTCTTAGGGTTCTTTGGTCCCCTGATTTAATTCTCCCTGGATTTAAAATGAAACTCTAGGGCTGGAGATATGACTTAGCGGTTAAGGTGTTTGCCTGCTAAGCCTAAGAATGCCCGTTCAATTCTTCTGGTCTCATGTTTAGCCAGATGCAAAGTGACACAAGGGCGCAATGCCGCACTTGCTCACAAGGGGGTGCACGCATCTGGAATCTGAGAGGCTGCTGCCGTGCCCATTCTCTATCTGCCTGACTCTCTCTCTCTCTGACCCTCTCCAAAAAAAAAAAAAAAAATGGAACTCTAGGGACTGGAGAGATGGCTTAGTGGTTAAGGTGCTTACCTATGAAGCCTAAGGACATAGGACATAGGTTAGATTCCCCAGTACCCACATAAGCCAGATGCACAAGGTAGCACATGTCTGAAGTTTGTTTGCAGTGCCTAGAGGCCCTAGTGTGCCCATTCTCTATCTGCCTCTTTCTCTCTTTCTAATAAATAAAATAAAATAAGCTAAAAACAAAACAAAAATTAAAATGAAACTCTAACACATCTACAGACTTGAAAAGCTCTCCATAAGTCTGTATTTCGGATTCAAAGATAAAATAGCCCAGAAAAACCTAGAACTATTCTATGTATCTCACAAATAGTAGCTTAACTCTTTTTTTTTTTTTCCTTAAAAAGCCCCTCAAAGCCGGGTGTGGTGGCCTTTAATCCCAGCACTCAGGAGGCAGAGGTAAGAGGATCACCATGAGTTCGAGGCCACCCTGAGACTACCTAGTGAATTCCAGGTCAGCCTGAGCTAGAGTGAGACCCTATCTCAGAAAACCAAAAAAAAAAAAAAAAGCCCTTCAATCTCCAAATGCTAGAGAATACTGTCAATTACTATAAAGGGTCAGGACTTTCATGGCATGAGGCTTTTGTGTCTTTGTTTGTTTGTTTGTTTGTTTGTTTGTTTGTTTGTTTGTTTGTTTGTTCAAGGTAGGGTTTCACTCTAGCCCAGGCTGACCTGGAATTCACTATATACTTTCAGGGTGGCCTCGAACTCAGGGTGATCCTCCTACCTCTGCCTCCCAAGTGCTGGGATTAAAGGCATGTGCCACTAAACCTGGCAATATCTTAACTTCTATAGCAGCAACTAAAGACCTTCAATTAAATTTTACACACATAGTCTCATGAGCTTCATGCTGACAAATGGAAAGCCTCTCATTAGTATGATTATTAAACAATTTTATTACTTCAATTATTTAAAAAATTTTTTAGGGCTGAAGAGATTATTCAACAGTTAAGGCATGCTTACCTGCAAAGCCTAATGACCTGGGTTTGATTCCCCAGTCCCCATATAAAGGCAGATGCACAGTGGCCCATACATCTAGTTTGTTTGCAGTGGCTGGAGGCCCTGGTTTACTCATTCTCATTCATTCTCTCTCTTTCTCTCTCTCTTCTATATCTGCTTACAAATAAATACATTAGAACAATTTTTAAAAATTGTTTTGTATTCCTTTTTTTTCTTTTAGCATTGGCAGGGCTCAAGCATAGGAATTTGCACATATTAGCAAACACTCTACTGAGCTATATCCCAGCCTGAACATTTATAATTCTTTTTTTTATTTTTTTTGTTTATTTTTATTTATTTATTTGAGAGTGACAGACAGAGAAAGGGGTAGAGAGAAAGAGTGTGAAAGAATGGGCATACTGGGGCCTCCAGCCACTGTAAACGAACTCCAGATGCATGTGCCCCTTTGTACATCTGGCTTACGTGGGTACTGGGGAATCAAACCTTGAACCAGGGCCCTTAGGCTTCACAAACAAGCGCTTAACCGTTAAGCCATCTCTCCAGCCCTGAACATTTATAATTCTAATTCTATTATTTGAGGATGAGTCAATATGCGTAGTTGACTTAAGCATACAATAATATGACATCCCAAGTCTTAGCCTTCCCGTCAGTTCAGCTGAAATACCTGTACGGCATGTCGGTCAGAGCCACTGTAGACAGAGATCTGTGGCTGCTGCATTCGAGAGGAGGAAGTGGTGATGGTGGTGGTAGTGGTGCTACTGGCTGTTGTCGACACAGAAGATGCTCCAGAGTTTGGTTCAGTATCCATAGCTGCACTGTGGTCCTTAAATCTGGTAGATAACAAAAATTATCTATATTAGCAAAAGCACTATCTGAGCAACTTTAAAGAACACTCATTCCAAAGAAATAACCAGTATTAATAAAATACAGCTAGCAAACAATCACCCAAAAAAAAAGAAAAAAACAGGAAAGGCCTGGGGCGATGGCTCAGTTTTTAAAGCCTACCAGCCTAGGGTTCCATTCCCAGTTTCATATGGAGAGTATACTTAATACCTGCTGATTCAAATTCAAATGATTCAGGATAGTAACTCAGACAAAGCTTAGCCTGACGCTTATGCTTGCACTATTAAAAATGTGTAGGATCTGAAACCAAAAGAAAGGGTAGTTATGAAAATATTATACTACCTAAGAGGGAAAAGGTAAACAGTATAAGAGCACTTTAAAGACTTTTTTTTTTTTTTTTTTTTTTTTTTTTTTTGGTTTTGAGGTACGCTCTTGCTCTAGCTCAGGCTGACCTGGAATTCACTATGTAGTCTCAGGGTGGCCTCCAGCTCATCACAATCTTCAATCCACCTAACTCTGCTTCCAGAGTGCTGGGATTAAAGGCATGCACCACCACACCTGGCTAAACCCAGTTTTTTTTTTCCTTTTTTTTTAATTATTCTTTTTTTTTATTGACAACTTCTATAAAACCAGTTTTTGATATACAGTCATTCTTATCTATAAATTAGAAAAGAGCTGGAGAGGTGATTTAGTGGCTAAGCCAAAGGACCAAGGTTCGATTCCCTAGGACCCATGTAAACCAGATGCACACTGTGGCACATGCACCTGGAGTTCATTTGCAGTGGCTGGAGGCCCTGGAGTGCCCATTCCTTCTCTCTCTCTCTCTCAAACAAATTAAATATATATGTTTTTTTAAAACGTCAGGCATGGTGGTACATGCCTTTAATCCCAGCACTCGGATGCAGAGGAAGGAGGACTGCCATGAGTTCAATGCTAGAATGAGTTCCAGGTCAGCCTCAGCTAGAGTGAGAACCTACCTCCAAAAAAAAAAAAAAAAAAAAAAATGGGCGTGGTGGTGCACACCTTTAATCCCAGCAGGGGGGAGGCAGAGGATTGCTGTGAGTTCAAAGCCACCTTGAGACTACATAGTGAATTCTGGGTCAGCCTGAGCTGAGCTACAGTGAGACCCTACCTCGAAAAAACAAAAAGAAAAAAAGACAGGCATGGTGGTGCATGCCTTTAAGCCCAGTAGTTGGAAGGCTGAGGTAGGAGGATTGCTATGAGTTTGAGGCCAGCCTAAGACTCCACAGTGAATTCCAAGCCATCCTGGGCTAGAGCAAGACCCTACCTCAAAAAGAAAAAAAAAAAAAAAAGCAGCTGGGCATGGTAGAGCACGCCTTTAATCCCAGCACTCTGGAGGCAGAGGTAGGACGATCGTCAAGAGTTCAAGGCCACCCTGAGACTACCTGGACCAGATTGAGACCCTACCTCGAAAAAAAAAAAAAAAGCTATATATTAGAAATGAATGGCAAAGAACTTATGTTCACTTGATTGCCATACATACTTTAATTTAAAAATAAAGTATCAACATCAAGAGGCAATATACTCTCTCCCTCTATCTGTCTCTGTCTCAAATAAATAAATGAAAATATATAGCTGGGTGGGGTGGTGCATACCTTTAATTCCTACACTCAGGAGACAGAGGTAGGAGGATCGCCATGGGTTTGAGGGCACTATGAAACTACATAGTGAATTCCAGGTTAGCCTGGGCTACAGCAAGACCCTACCTCAGAAAACAAAACAAAAAAAAATGTTTAGATACTAATAATAAGGTATCGGCTGGGCATGATGGCACATGCCTTTAATCTCAGCACTTGGAAGGCAGAAATAGGTTCACCATGAGTTTGAGGCCAGCCTGAGACTACAGAGTGAGTTCCAGGTCATCCTGGGTTTAGTGTGAGACCTTACCTCGAAAGAACAAAAAATAAATAAACAAATAAAAATAAGCTGGGCATGATGGCGCATGCCTTTAATACCAGCACTCGGGAGGCAGAGGTAGGATTATTTGAGTTCAAGGCCACCCTGAGACTACAGAGTGAATTCCAGGTCAGCCTGAGCCAGAGTAAGACCCTACCTCCAAAAACAAACAAAAGAAAAAGAAAGAAAGAAAGAAAGAAAGAAAGAAAAAGAAAGAAAGAAAGAAAGACAGACAGACAGACTGACTGGAGGGATAGCTTAGTGGTTAAGGCGTTTGCCTGCAAAGCTAAAGGACCCAGGTTCGATTCCCCGGGACACACGTTAGCCAGATGCACAAGATGGCACATGCATCTGTAGTTCATTTACAGTGGCTGGAGGCCCTGGTGTGCCCATTCTCTCTCTGTCTCTCTCCCTCCCTCTCTCTGTCAAATAAATAAGTAAATAAATAATAAAAGAAAAGAAAAGAAAAGAAAAGAAAAGAAAAGAAAAGAAAAGAAAAGAAAAATAAGGGTTGGAGTGTTGGCCCAGTGGTTAAAGGCACTTGCTTGCAAAGCCTGATGACCCTGGTTCAATTCCCCTGTACCCAAGTAAAACCAGATATAAAGTGGTACATGTGTCTGGAGTTCATTTGCAGTGGCAAGAGGCCTAGTGGGCCTATTCATTCATTCATTCATAGTCTCTCTATTTCTCATTCTCTCTTCTTGCAAATAAATAATCAACAATAATATTTTTAAAGTAGCCTATCATGGTAGCAAGACATCTTTTAATCCTAGCACTCAGAAGGCAAAGGTAGGAGAGTTGCCATGAGTTTGAGGATACCCTGAGACTACATAGTAAATTCCAGGTCAGCCTGGGCTACAGTGAGACCATACCACATAAAAAGGGGGGGGGGGCTGGAGGATGGCTTTACAGTTAAGGCACTTGCTTGCAAAACCAAAGGACTTAGGTTCAATTCCCTAGGACCCACATAAAGCCAGATGCCCAAGACAGCGCATGCATCTAGAGGTTGCAGTGCTGGAGACCCTGGCATGCCCATTCTCATTCTCTCTCTCACTGCCTCTTTATTTCAAATAAATAAATAAAAATAAAAATATTTTCAAAAAATTAAATAAATAACATAAAAGTAAAAATAAGGGGCTGAAGAGATGGCTTAGAGGTTAAGGCACTTGCCTGTAAAGCCAAAAGACCCAGGTTCCATTCCCTAGGATCCATATAAAGTCAGATGCACAAGGTGGCACATGCATCTGGAGTTCATTTGCAGTGGTTGAAGGCCCTGGTGTCTCTCTGTCTCTTTCGAACTGCCTCTTTCTCTCCCTCGCAAATAAATAAACAAACTATTTTTTAAAATAAAAATAGGTGGGTTGGAGAGATGGCTTAGCGGCTACGGCGCCTGCCTGCTAAGCCTAAGAACACTGGTCCCAATGTCCAGCGGTTCCAATCTCCAGGTCCCACGTTTAACCAGATGCAAAGTGAGGTAAGGGCGCAATGCTGCACTTGCCAACAGGGGGGAGCACACATCTGGATTTCGTTCACAGCAGCTCAGAGACTGCTGGCGCGCCCATCTCTGTCTCCCTCTCCCTCTCTGTCTATCTCTCTGTCTCTCTCTCCAAAAATAAATAAAAAATAATAAAAAATAATTTTTTAAATAAAATAAAAATAGGTATTAGGTCATTTTGGCTTTTCACTTTTCCTGAACTTCCAGCTCCCTGCCATGTAACCCCCCTCATCTTGGCCCTGCTGGACTTGAGATGGGGAGGGAGAGATCCCTACTCCTGTTCCTACGTAGGCTCTCTACTCCTTCCTGCCAGCCACATAGCAGGAACTCTCTGTACTTTTGTTCTCTCTCCTTTTTTGTTTTGTTTTCCGAGGTAGGGTCTCACTCTTGCTCAAAAAAAAAAAAAAAAAAAAAAAAAAAAAAAAAGTAAATTAGCCAGGCATGATAGTGCATGCTGCCTTTAATCCCAGCACTCGGGAGGCAGAAGTAGGAGGAGGATCGTTGTGAGTTTGAGGCCACCCTGAGACTACATAGTGAATTCCAGATCAGCCTGGACTACAGTGAGTCCCTACCATGAAAAAGAAAAACTGTTAATAACAGCTGGAGAGATGGCTCAGTAGTTAAGGTGCTTTCCTGCTGCGTAACACCCAGGTTGGATTCCCAGTACCCACGTAAAGCCTGATGCACAGAGTGGTGCATGCATCTGGAGTCAGTCTGCAGTGGCTAGAGGCCCTGGCATACCCATTCTCTGTCTCTCCGTTTGCAAATAAATAAATAAACAAAAAAAAATTTTGTCAAAAATGGCCAAGCTAGGCATGGTGGCACAAGCCTTTAATCCCAGGACTCAAAAGGCAGAAGCAGGAGGATCCCCATGAGTTCGAGGACACTCTGAAACAACAGAGTGAATTCTAGGTCAGCCTGGGCTAGAGTGAGATCCTACCTGGTGGGGAGAAATTAACTGGGCATGATGGCCCATCATGCCCATACCTTTAATCCCAGGCTATGAATTCAAGGCCAGTCTTGAGACTACATAGTGAATTCCAGGTCAGCCTGAGTTAAAGTGAGACCCTACCTTGAGAAAAATAAAAAAAGTTCACTTTAAATCCGACTGCCAGCAGGTCTGCCATGGCTCAGGGAACCCTGCAGAAGAGGGACAGCAAGATTGTCAGAGCCACAGAGTGGATAAGAATGCCCTGATGGCCGGGCGTGGTGGCGCACGCCTTTAATCCCAGCACTCAGGAGGCAGAGATAGGAGGATGGCCAGTGAGTTAGAGGCCACCCTGACACTACATAGTGAATTCCAGGTCAGCCTGAGCTAGAGTGAGACCCTACCTCGGAAAACCAAAAAAAAAAAAAAAAAAAAAAGAATGCCCTGATGCATACTTCCTAGCACTCCAGAGGCAGAGGTAGGAGGATCGCTGTTCGTTCGAGGCCACCCTGAGACTACATAGTGAATTCCAGATCAGCCTGGGCTAGAGCAAGACCCTACCTCAAAAAAATAAAAACAACAAAAAAAATTTTTTTGCTAGTTACTACTTTTTTATTGCTTTTTAAAATTTTTTGTTGTTGTTGTTTTGTTTTGTTTTGTTTTGTTTTTTTTGAGTTAGGGTCTCACTCTAGCCTAGGCTGACCTGGAATTCACTATGTAGTCTCAGGGTGGCCTCAAACTCACCTACCTCTGCCTCCCGAGTGCTGGGATTAATGGCATGTGCCACCACGCCTAGATGCAAAAAAACTTTTTTTTTTTTTTTGGTTTTGCAAGGTAGGGTCTCACTCTGGTCCACGCTGACCTGGAATTAACTATGTAGTCTCAGGGTGGCCTCGAACTCTCTGCGATCCTCCTACCTCTGCCTCCCGAGTGCTGGGATAAAGGCGTGCGCCACCATGCCTGGCCAAAAAAACTTTTTTAAAGCTCAGTAGCTTCTTCTCTAATTAGCCTATAACACTGTTGTAAATTTTACTTATTAGCAGATTAGTCCAACTGGGGAAATAGAGTAGCAGTCAAAAGCAACTTCTCACATCCTTACAAAAATCTTTTTCACAAACAATTGTTCTAAAATTGAAAACAGAATAACTAGTTCACTTTTTTCATGTATATACAGTGAAGTACATTTTTGTACCAAACTATATTTTTCCTCCAGTATTACAATCGTTTTTAAAATATATATTTTGGGCTGGAGAGATGGCTTAGTGGTTAAGGTATTTGCCTGCAAAGCCAAAGGAACCTGGTTCAATTCCCCAAGACCCATGTGAGCCAGATGCACAAGGGGGCGCACGCATCTAGAGTTCATTTGCATTGGCTGGAGGCCCTAGCGCTCATTCTCTCCCTCTCCCACCCCCACCTCTTTCTCCCAAATAAATTAATTAATTATAAAAAATATGTATTTTATTTGCATTTATTTATTAGAGAGAGAGAGTATGGACACCCTGGGGCCTCTAGCCACTGCAAAGGAACTCTAGATGAATGCACCACCATGTACATCTGGCTTACATGGGTTATGGGAAGTCGAACCTGGGTTCTTGGGCTCCACAGGCAAGCGCCTTTACTGCTATAGCATCTCTCCAGCCCTTATAATATTTTTAACAAATATACTTAGGGCTGGAGAGATCACTTAGTATTACGGTGCTAACTGGAAAAGCCAAAGGACCCAGGTTTGATTCCCCAGTACTCACATAAGCCAGATGTATAAGGTGGTGCATGCACCTGGAGTTCATTTGCAGTGGTTAGAAGCCCTGTTGTGCCCATTCTTTCTCTGTCTCTATCTTCCTCTTTCTCTCTCAAATAAATATTTATAAAAATCATACACAGCCTGGCATGGTGGTGCACACAGAGGTATGAGAATTGCCATAAATTCAAGGCTACCCTGAGACTACATAGTAAACTGTAGGTCAGCCTGGGCTAGAGCGAGACCCTACCTTGAAAAACCAAGCAAATATATTATGTATATATATATATATGGTGGATGGAGCGATGGCTTAGCAGTTAAGGCACATGCCTGGAAAACCAAAGTACCCAGGTTCGATTCCAAAGGACCCACATAAGCCAAATGCACAAGGGGTCACATGCACCTGGAGTTCATTTGCAAGGGCTATAGGCCCGGCAAGCCCATTCTCGCTTGCTCACTCGCTCACTCTCTCTCAAATAAATAAAATAAAAATAAAACAAAAAGCCAGGCATGGTGGCACATGCCTCTAATCCCAGCACTCGGGAGGCAGAGGTGGGAGGATTGCCATGAGTTTGAGGCTACCCTAAGACTACACAGTGAATTCCAGGTCAGCCTGGACCAGAGTGAGACCCTACCTTGGAAAACAAATAAATTAATTAAAATGAAACAAAAAATTATATACATATACATGCGAGGGGATGAGCCTGAGTCTCTTGCTGCTGCTGCAAACCTCTATCAGATGCTTGCACCACTATTTGCATGTGGTCTTACATGGATAGTGGAGAACTGAGCCCAGGCCAGTAGACTTAGTAAGAACTGCCTTTAACGACAGAGCCACCTTCCCAGACCCTAGTATTATAATCTTACACTGTTTATGTTGTTGTACAAAATTTGAATCAATAAACAATCTCTTTTAATAAATTTAAACATTTAAAGTCAATTCTAAGGGCTTTAATATTGTTAGAAACTAGAACTATGAGAGCTATTGTAGAGTTAGAAATATACAAAGCAGCCAGCCATGGCGGTGCACCTTTATCTCAGCATTTGGAAACCTGTGGTACAAGGACGCCGCAAGTTCAAGGCCAGCCTGAGACTACATAGTGAATTCCTGGTCAGCCTGGGCTAGAGCAAGACCTTACCTTGAAAACAAACAAACAAGCAAGCAAACAAACAAACAAAAAAAAAAAAATATATATATATATATATATCTTTTTTGATGTAGGTTTTACTCTAGTAAAGCAGAGGCCTCCTGAGTGCTGGGATTAAAAGCATGCGCCACCATGCCCAGCTATATATATATTATATATGTGTGTAATATATGTAACATATATGAATATATATTATATATAAATAATATATATTATTATATATGACATATGCAGTGTGTGTGTGTATGTGTGTGTGTATACATATATGTGTGTGTGTGTGTGTATATATATATATATATATATATATATATACATACATACATCATCATAGTGGTTGTGCCATTTCTTATGAGTCTTTTCTCCTAAGAAACAAAATTTAACCCAACTCACATTTAGCACTGACTAGAATGTCCCCTCTTTTTTATTTGTTATTGTTGTCTGGCTAGGTAGCTCTAGCTGGTCTGGAATTGTAGACCAAGATGGCGTTGAATGTACAGCAATTCTGCTTCTGCCTCCCAAGGATTGGGTACAGTCATGAGCCACCACACCTGGCACGAGGACATTTTCTATTTTGTAAAAAAAAATTTGGGGCACTAATTGTGCATGCATATGTAAACCACCCTAGAGTTCTCTTTATATAAAAGGTTTTCTTTGGGGCTGGAGAGATAGCTTAGCAGTTAAGGTGCTTGCCTGAAAAGCCTAAGGACTCAGGTTCAATTCCCCAGAACCCACGTAATCCAGATGCACATGGTGGTGCACACATCTGGAGTTTGTTTGCAGTGGCTGGAGGCTCTCTCTGCCTCTTTTCTCTTTTTCTTCACCATGAGTTCAAGGCCACCCTGAGACTACATAGTGTATTCCAGGTCAGCCTGGGCTAGAGTGAGACCCTACTCTAAAAACCAAATAATTTTTTAAATTATTTTTTAAGTATTTTTAAAGCTTTCTTTTTATGTATCAGCATATGTAAACAGTATTTGTAGGCTCTGGGAACCAAACGTAAAAATCTTGCAATCTCAGATGCACAAGGTGGTGCATGTGTTTGGAGTTGCAGTGGCTAGAGGCTCTGGCATGCCCATTCTATCCTAGCAAGGCGCCTGCCCATGTTTCCAAGAACACTGTCCCAACCAGCGGGTTCAACTTCCAGGTCCCACGCCTAAACAGATGCAAGTGAGGTAAGGGCTGCCATCGCTGCACTCACAACAGGGGAGCACACATCTGATTTCACTACAGCAGCTCAGAGACTGCTGGCGCCATCTCTGTCTCCCTCTCCCTCTCTGGGTCTATCTCTGTCTCTCTCCAAAAAAATAAATAAAATAATAAAAATAATTTTTTAAATAAAATAAAAATAGGTATTAGGTCATTTTTTGGCTTTTCAATTTTCCTGAACCCCAGCCCCTGCCATGTAACCTCCCCTCATCTTGGCCACCCTGCTGGACTTGAGATGGGAGGGAGAGATCCCTACCCTGTTCTCACGCAGGTTTCTACTCCTTCCTGCCAGCCACATATAGGAACTCTCTGTACTTTTGTTCTCTCCTTTAGTTTTTGTTTTCTCCGTAAGCAGTAGGGTCTCACTCTGCTCAAAAAACCAAAAAAAAAAAAAAAAAAAGTAAATTAAAGCCAGGCATGATAGTGCATGCCTTTAATCCCAGCACTCGTGAGTGAAGAGAGGAGAGGAGATCGCCAGAGTTTGAGGCCACCCCTGAGACCACATAGTGGCTCCAGATCAGCCTGGACTACACAGAGTCCCTACCATGAAAAGAAAACTGTTAATTAACAGCTGGAGAGATGGCTCCAGTAGTTAAGGTGCTTTCTGCAACGCCAACACCCAGGTTGGATTTCAGTACCTAATGCAGCCTGACGACAGAGTGGCATGCATCTGGAGTCAGTCTGCAGTGGCTAGAGGCCCCAGCATACCCATTTCTCTGTCTCTCCATGGTAATAACAAATAAACAAAAAAAAATTTTTGTCAAAATGCTTAGGCATGTGGCACAAGCCTTAATCCCAGGACTCAAAAGGTGTGAAGCAGGAGGATCCCATGAGTTCGGAGACACTCTGAAACAACAGAGCACTTAGGTCAGCCTGGGCCAGAAGGAGATCCTACCTGGTGGGGAGAAGATCTGGGCACAGGATGGCCTTCTCCACTGCCCATAGTCTTAATCCCAGGCTATGAATTCACGCTGGTCTTGAGACTACATAGTGAATCTTGGTGGTCAGCCCACTTGGAGTTAAAGTGAGACCCTACCTTGAGAAAAATAAAAGTTCACTTAAATCGATCACAGCAGGTCTGCCACATATTCAGAACCCACAGAAGTTAGTGACAGCAAGATTGTCAGAGCCACAGAGTGGATAAGAATGCCCTGATGGCTGGCGCTGGTATGACGCCATCTCAGCACTGTGAGAGTAAGAGGAGAGATAGAGATTGCCAGTGCCTGAGGCGCCACTATCACTACATAGGACCCAGGTCACTGAGCTGAGTGAGACCCCACTGAAAACTGAAAAAAAAAAAAAAAAAAAAAAAGAATGCCCTGATGCATACTCCAAAGAGCACCAGAGAAGAGGTAGGAGGATTGCCAAACATTACCCTGACAGCAGTTGACTCAGATCAGCCTGCCAGAGGCACCCTACCAAAATAAAAACAACAAAAATTCTTTTGCTAGTTACTACTTTTCTTTTATTGCTTTTTAAAATTTTTTGTTATGGTTGTTTGTTTGTTTTGTTTTGTTTTTTTGAGTTAGGGTTCACTTCAGCCTAGGCTGACCTGGAATTACTCAGTAGTCTGTAGGGTACTCAAACTCACCTACCTCTACTAGTGCTGGGATTAAATACATGTGCCACTCACCCAGATGCAAAAAAACTTTTGGCTTTGCAAGGTAGGGTCTCACTTCTGGCCCACGCAGACCTGAATTAATTCATATGTAGTTCCCATAGGGTGGCTCTCAAACTCTCTACAATCCTCCTACTCCTGCCTCCCGCGCTGGGATACACGCGCCATGCCTGGCTAAAAACTTTAAAGCTCAGTAGCTTCTTCTAATTTGAGTTTATAACACACTGTTGTAAATTTTACTTATTAGCAGATTAGTCCAACTGGGGAAATAGAGTAGCAGAAATAAAAGCAATCTCTGCTCACATCCAAAAACACAAACAATTGTCAAAATTTAACGCCAGTCACAGTCATCGTTATACAATAAAAGGTTTTGTACCCAAACTACAATTCTTTCCTCCAGGTTGCATACCCAAAGCAAAACATATATATTTTGGGCTGAGAGATGGCTTAGTGGTTGCTGTATTTACCAAGCCAAAGGAACCTGCTAATTCTCAAGACCCATGTGAGCCAGAGGATGCACAAGGGCTTACTAGCCTTAGAGTTCATTTGCATTGGCTGAGCAAGCACCTGGCGCTCATTCTCTCCTCCCCTCTCCCACCCCACCTCCTTTCTCCCAAATAAATAATTAATATAAAAAAAGGTGTATTTATTTTGCATTATTTATTAGGAAGAGAGAGAGTATGGACACCCTGGTGTTTTTCTAGCTAATGCATGAACTGATGAATGCACCACCATGTACATCTGGCTTACATGGTTATGGGAAGTCGAACCTGGGTTCTGGGTCCCACAGGCAAGCGCTTTATTACTATAGATTCTCCAGCTCCCTATAATATTTTTAATGTAAATATACTTAGGGTCGAGAGATCACTTAGTATTACGTGCTAATCAAAAGTCTAAAGGACCCAGGCCTGATTCCCCCAGTACTCACATGCGGCAACACAGAGTGTGGTGTGCATGCACCTGGAGTTCATTTGCAGTGGTTAGAAGCCCTGTTGTGCCTATGTATTCTTCAGTCTCTATCTTCCTCTTCTCTCTCAAATAAATATTTATAAAAATCATACACAGCCTGGCATATGGTGCACACAGAGGTACAGAGAATTGCCATAAATCAAGGCTGGGCTGTACCCTGAGACTACATAAACTCAGGCCGCCTGGGCTAGCAAGACCCCTACCTGAAAAACCACAAATATATTAGTATATATATATATGGTGATGGACAATGGCTTAAAGGTGTTGGTATGTACAGCCTGGAAAACCAAAGTACTCCAGGTTCGGACCCAAAAGACCCACATACTACAAATGCACAAGGTCACATGCACCTGAGTCTTACTCTGCAAGGGCTATCTGTGTGCAGTTTCACTCGCTGCTCACTCACTCACTTTCTCAACAAATAAAAATAAAAATACAAAAGCCATGGTGGTGCACATGCCTCTAATCCCAGCACTGGGAGGCAGGAGAGGTGAGGATTGCATGAGTTTGGAGGCTACCCTAAGACTACACAGTGAATTCCAGGTCAGCCTACCAGAGTGAGACTCACCTTGGAAAACAAATAAACTAATTAAAATGAAACAAAAATTATATACATATACATGCGAGGGATGAGCTCGAGTTCGTTGCTGCTGTGCAACTCCTATCAGATGCTTGCACCAATTATTTGCATGTGTATCTTACATGAGCAGGTGGAGAACTGGAGCCCAGCCAGTAGACTTCTGGGTGAACTGCTTTAACGATACAGAGCCACCTTCAGACCCAGGCATATAATCTTACACTGTTTATGTTGTTGTACAAAATTTGAACTAATAAACAATCTTTTTGAATAAATTTAAAATATTTGTCAATTCTAAGGGCTTTGAAGACAGTTAGAAACTAGAACTACATGAGAGCTATTGTAGAGTTAGAAATATACAGCAGCAGCCATAAGTACACCTTTATCTCAGCATTTGAAATCCTGTGGTAATACAAGGACGCCGCACCAAGTGCCAGCTCTGAGACTAGCATAGTGAATTCTGGTCAATGGGCTAGGAGCAAGACTCATTTTGAAAATAAACAAATACAGCAACAACAAATAAAAATATATATATATATATATCTTTTTTGATGTAGGCTTTACTTATAGTAAAGCAAGGACTTATAAGCTGGATTAAAAGTGCATAAAACACCATGCCTAGCTATATATATTATATATGTGTGTAATATATGTAATATATATGAATATATATTATATATAAATAATATATACAGTATATACATATGCAGTGTGTGTGTATGTGTGTGTGTATACATATATGTGTGTGTGTGTGTATATATATATACAGGTATATATATATACACATACATCATCATAGCGGGTTGTGCCATTTCTGAGTCTTTTCTCCTAAGAAACAAAATTTAACCCAAACCTGGGCACATTTAGCACTGACTAGAATGTCCCCTCTTTTTATTTATACAGGTTCACTAGGTAGCTCTAGCTGGTCCCGTGGGAATCACAACCAAGATGGCATTGACTGCACAGTGCATACTCCTCTGCTTCTGCTCCCAAGGATTGGTACAGTCACATGAGCCACCACACTCAAGGTCGAGGACATTTTCTATTTTGTAAAAAAAATTTGAAGCAATTAATTGTGTATGCATATGTAACCACCCTAGAGTTCTCTTTATATAAAAGGTTTTTCTAGCTGAGAGATAGCTTAGCAGTTAAGGCGCTTAATGAAAAGCTCAAGGACTCAGGTTCAATTCCCCAGAACTCCACGCAATCCAGATGCACATGAAGCGCACACACTGGAGTTTGCTTGCAGTGGCTGATACTCTCTGCCTCTCTCTTTTTCTTTTTCTCACTCAGGAGTTCAAGGCCACCCTGAGACTGCAGAGAAGGGCTCCAGGCCAGCCCAGCTAGGAAAGTGAGACCCCACTCTAAAAACTAAGTAATTATTTTTAAGTATTTTCTTAAAGCTTTCTTTTGGTGTATCAGCATACGAAACAGTATTTGTAGGCCTGGGAACTAAACGCAAAATCTGTAACTCAAGATGCACAAGGTGGCTTTGATGTGTTTGGAGTTTGCAGTGGCAGGCCCCAGGCCCATTCTATCCTCTCTCTCAAATAAATAAAAACAAAAATACTTAAAAAAAAAAAAAAGCCGGGCGTGGTGAAACGCCTTTAATCCCAGCACTCCGGGAGGCAGAGGTAGGAGAGTTGCCATGAGTTCAAAGTACCTGAGACTACATAGTTAATTCCAGGTCAGCCTGGACCAGATGAACCCTACCTTGAAACAAAAAAATAAAAATTTAAAAAAATCTTGCAATCTCTCTTCTCCCACTACCATAACCCCACCCCGCTTTTGTTTGTTGTTTGTTTGTTTGTTTGTTTGTTTGTTTGTTTGTTTTTTGAGACATGGTCTCAACTATGTATGCCAGGCTGAGCTCAAACACAGGATCTTTCAGACCCCGCCTCCTCCTGAGGTATATAAGAAGTATGCCCACCACACTTTGTTTAAACATCTCCAATTTATGAGGAAGGTGAAAGGAGAAACAGGAGGGTGGGCTGGAGAGATGGCTTGGCGGTTAAAACGCCGGCTTGAGTATAGGTTGGGTTTCCAAGGTAGAGTCTCACTCTGGCTCAGGCTGACCTGGAATTTACTATATAGTCTCAGGATGGCCTCAAGCATGGTGATCCTCCTACCTCTGCCTCCTGAGTGCTGGGATTAAAGGAATGTGTGCCCACCATGCCCCGCTCTTCACTGTTTTTGTTGTTATTGTTTAGAAAATGAATCACAACATATTTATGCTTCCTGTTATTTTTTCCAAACTGCCTTCAGTCACCAAATCACAGACAGTATCATGTGGTACGTGCTCAATATTATACAGAATCGGTAGAAAATAAGCAGCTGAACTTTTTTTAACCAAAGTACTGCCTGTATAATACTTCTGCGCCAGGTTTCGTGATATGCAAAGTGCCATCTTAAAAGTGCTGCTCTTAAAAGTCTTAATTCTGTCCGGCTGTGCCCTGAAACAGATCCAGCAAGCAGTTCTAACTACTAACCAAAATGGGCAACAGGGCATCGATTGCACGCATTAAGTCTAAACATCAGCATGAAGCCTGAACAAACCCATCGCGCAACATTTCCCCGCTTTGGTACTAAAGAACAATTTTGCTTAAAACTTCACGGTCACAGAGCGAGAAATACCCGCAACAAAGTCATCCGTCGGTGCCGGAGTCCCGCCGCCCCAGAGGCCTGCACCCGCGAGCAGCGCGTTCGGGCGGCGCAGGAGCATGCCGTCACACGCCGCGGACGTGGCCTCGGGAGGCATGCACGCGGCTGCAGAGCCGAGGACCGCGATCCGGTCCCGGCGGGCGGGCGTGTCGGCCCTGGCCCGGCCCGCGCGCGGACACGTCCCAGTCCTGAGGAGGCCGGCGGGAGCTGGAGGAGGCTCCGTGGGGAATGGGGCGGCGCCGGGCCGGGCAAGGCAGCCCAGGAGGCCCCTTGGCAGCGCCCCGTCCGGCCCACCGGCCGGGATGACAGGCTCCGGAGGACCCCGGGAGGGCTCGTTTCAGCCGAGCCCCGGGGACGGCGAGCGGGAGGGTCACCCAAGGTGCGCGCGCGCCGGGCCTGGACGATCGCGGAGCACACGGCGCACGCACGGACGCCTGCCTGGACCGTGCCGCCCGCCGCCCTCCGCCCGCCCCGCCGCCAGGGCCAGGCGCGCTCCTCCACGACACCGTGACATTCGGTTCTGCTCTTCCCTGCACTGCCCGCCAAGAGCCCTTGAGCTCTCCCTCGGGAAAACGTGTCACGCCGCCCCCTCGTCCCCCACCTCCTGGCTACGACATCAGTCAGCAGCTAAGTCACTCCTCCGCTTCCGCCATCTTCTCTCCTCCATCACTAACGTGAGCTGCGCATCAGCTCCCCCGGAGGCTAACAGGAGGGCTCGGTCGGCTGGGCCCCGGGGCCCTGAGGTCACGTGGGGTCCCCAACCTGCCAGTCCCTCTTCCACCTCAGCCCTCGATCTCTGCGGGAAGGGACCCTGCCGGCGTGTGCCTGCAAGGCCCCTCTCTTTCTGTTGCCAGGATTTTTGTCTTAGGGGCTCTGGTATAAAGTTTCTGCTTGGGGCTGGGCATGCGGATTGATGCTTGCCTCGCATGGGCAAAGCTGTGGGATCGATTTTCAGCACCACATGAACCTGGCCTGGTCGTGCAGACAAGGAGGTTCAGAAGTTCAAAAAGTTATCAGGCTATATAGAAATTTTAAAGAGGCTGGCCGGAGAGATGGCTTAGCGGTTAAGATGCATGCCTGCAAAGCAATATGCAGGTTCAGTAGCAGGTCCCATAAGCCAGCTGCACAAGGTGGCACATGCATCTGGGTTCTTTTGCAGTGGCTAGAGGCTGCTTGCGCCCATTCTCTCTCTCTCTCTTTCTCTCTCTCTCTCTCTCTGTCTCTCTCTCTTAGCTCTCTGTCTCTAATAAATAAAATAATAAAATCTTTAAAAGAAAGAAAAATTGAGGCCATCCTGGGCAAAAAAAGGTACTTTTAAATTTCTTTTCTTTCTTTTCTTTTCTTTTCTTTTCTTTTCTTTTCTTTTCTTTCTTTCTTTCTTTCTTTCTTTTTTTTCCCCCGAGGTGAGAGTCTTACTGTGGCCCAGGCTGACCTAGAATTCACTATGTAGTCTCAGAGTCGTCTTGAACTCACAGTGATCCTCCTACTTCTGCCTCCTAAGTGCTGGGATTAAAGGCGGGCTTCAGCAGGTGAATTTGTTGTACAAGCGTGACCTATGTTCAATTCCTGCACCCACAAAAAAACTCAAACAGTCCATGCATGCCGCTAATCCCAATCCTAAATGGGAAGAAACAGGAGGCTCCCTGGGACTGCCATATCAGCCACTAGCAGAAAAACAGAGCTCAGGGTTCAGTAAACTAAGGGAAAATGGGCTGGAAGATGGCTTAGCGGTTAAGGTGCTTGGCTGCAAAGCCAAGGCGGAGGTTTGATTTCCCAGTACCCATAAGCCAGATGCACAAGGTGGCATGCATCTGGACTTTATTTACAGTGGCCAGATGCCTGGTGTGCCCATTCTCTTTCTCTATCTGCCTCTTTATCATTCTCTGTCAAATAAATAAAAATATTTTAAAATAAAAATAAGTTATCTTAAAGTATATTGTGATTGAGTGAAAAGCATAGTTAACCTTGGAGAGAAACACTTCACAATTCCTATGTAAGCATAAACTGTCCTTTACTGTCCTTCCTATTGTATAGTATTGTGAGTTTTCTTTTTCTATTTTGTATTTCTATCTGATTGTAGTGCCCAGCTTCTTACAACTCCTAGGAACTCATCAAGAAAGACCACTAGGTGTGGTGAAGTGCCTTTAATCCCAACACTCAGGAGGCAGAGGTAGGAGAATCACTGTGAGATCAAGGCCACCCTGAGACACATAGTCAATTTAGGTGAGCCTGGGCTAGAAGCCAAGACCCTACCTCAAAACATTGAAACAAAAAAAAGAAGAAATAGCCGGACGTGGCGCACGCCTTTAATCCCAGCACTCGGGAGGCAGAGGTAGGAGGATCACCCAGAGTTGTAGGCCACCCTGAGACTACATGGTTAATTCGAGTCAGCCTGGACCAGGAGTGAGACCCTACCTCACTTAAAACCAAAAAGAAAAAAAGAAGAAGAAGGAGAAATACCCCTTGGGCTGGAAAGATGGCTTAGCAATTAAGGTGCTTACTTACAAAGCCTGATGATCCAGGTTTAATTCCCAGTACCCGTAAAAAGCCATATGCACAAGTGGTGCATGCATGTGAGTTCCATTTGCAGTGTGGGGAGGCCCTGGGCATGTTTCGTTCTGCTTCCTCTCCCCACCACTTCCACCTCTCCTTACAAATAAATAAAATAAAATTTTCAAAAAATAAGAACATAAATTACATATTTAACATAACATAATAAAAATGCGTACATACCAATATTGTTTTAGAAAAAGGATTTTTGTTGTTGGTTTTCGAAATGAGGTCTCACTCTGGCCCAAGCTGAACTATTCTCAGGGTGGCCTTGAACTCACAGTGATCCTCCTACCTCTGCCTCACAACTGTTAGGTTTAAAGGTGTGTGCCATCATGCCTGGTCTTAGAGATTTTTAAAATATTTTATTTGTTGCAAGCAGAGATACAGACTCAGAGGAGAAGGGAGAGATATTTGGGTGCACCAGGGCCTCCAGCCACCAAACAAACTCAGATGCATGTGTCCTCTATTGCATCACAGCCTCTTGGAAATACTGAGGAGTGAACAGGTCATTAGATTTGGCAGGCAGTGCCTTAACCACTAATTCATCACTCCAGCCCCAAATACTTTTTTTTTGGTTTTGAGGTAGGGTCTCCTCTAATGAACACAAATTCACTCTGTATTCTCAAGGGTGGCCTTCCTGTGGTCCTCCTCTGCCCTCCTAGTGCTGCAGGATCAAATATATCTCACATGCTACAACTTTTAAGTCTATACATGGTGGTACATGCCTTTATTTTTAAATTTTATTATTTTTTATTAACTTCTTTAATTATAGACAATATCCATGTTTGTTTCCTCCCTCCCCCACTTTCCCTTTGCAACTTCACCCTTCATCATATCCCTCCCCCTCTCAATCAATCTCTCTTTTCAGTTTGATGGTACATGCCTTTAATCCCAGCAATCAGGAGGCTGAGATAAGAGGATTGCTGTGAGTTCAAGACCACCCTGAGGACACATAGTGAATTCCAGGTCAGGTCAGCCTGGGCTACAAGTGAGACCCTACTTGGAAAAAACAAAACAAAAAAAGAAAGAAGAAAGAAAGAAAGAAAGAAAGAAAGAAAGAAAGAAAGAAAAGAAAAGAGGAAAAGTATTTGAGTATTTGGGCTGTAAACATGGCTTAATGGTTAAAGGCACTTGCTTTGACCTGCTGGCCCAGATTAATTCCCCAGCACTCCAGGTCAGCCTGAACAGGTGAACCCTACCTTGAAAAACCAAAAAGAAAAAGAATAAAAGAAAAAGAAAAGAAAGAGAAGAAGAAAAAGTATTTAAATGACATGCTATTGGGTTGTACTTCTAAGCTTTTCAGGAAATGGGGATCGTATCTGCTTTTAGAAGAATCCATTGCCTTTTGAAGGACATTCTGGAAGAAAGTAAAGCAGGAGACAGGAAAACTACTTGGAGACTGCATTCATTCTTGAGGAAATGATATGGGCAATAAAGAAAAGGGCTAAATTAAAATGTACTTCCAAAGGAGGCACAGGCCATACCCTGGGGTCCCAGCTACTGAGGAGGCTGAGGCAAAAGGATCACTAAACTCAACATGAACACCATAGTAACCTCATCTCAAAAAATATAAAACATTTAGTATTATTGGCTGTAGGTTTGTCATAAGCCAAAGCTTTTATTATGCTGAGATATGTCCCTTCTGTAATACTTTCACCATGAAGGGATGTTGGATTTTGTCAAATGCCTTTTCTGCATCTATTGAGATGACCATGTAGTGATTTTTTGTCCTTCCAGACCATTTATATGGTGTATTACATTTATGGATTTGCATATGTTGAACCATCCCTGCATTTCTGGGATAAAGCCTATGGTCAAGGTGAATAATCTTTCTGATATTTTCTTGTATTCTGTTTGCCAGTATTTTGTTGAAATTTTTGCATCTATGTTCATGAGGGAGATTGGTCTGTAATTTTCTGTTTTTGTTCTGTCTTTGTCGGTTTGATATTAGGGTGATGCTGGCTTCATGAAGGATTTCAGTAGAGTTCCTTTCCTTTTTCTGACAATAAGTGTTGGCATGGATGTGGAAAAAGAGGAACACTTCTACACTGTTGGCAGGAATGTAATCTGGTCAGCCATTGTGGAAATCAGTGTGGAGGTTCTTGAGACAGCTAAAATAGATTTACCATATGATCAGCTATAGCACTCCTAGGCATATATCCAGAGGGACTCTTCTCACTACCTTACAGATACTTACACAACCATCAATTTTTATTGCTGCTCTATTCACAATAGCTGGAAATGGAACCAGCCTAGATATCCCTCCACAGATGAATGGATAATAAGATGTGGTACATTTTACAATGGAGTTCTATTCAGCGGTTAAAAGAAAAGAAAGAAAGAAGAAGAAAGAAGTATGAAATTTGCAGGGAAATGGATGGATCTGGAAAGGATTATGCTAAGCCGCCGGTAGCCCAGGCCCAGAAAGCCAAGCCGTTGCATGTTCTCTCTCATAGGTGGATCCCTATTTACAAATGTGTAGACTTGTGTGTGAGCTGGAACCAAAAATGGTACCAGAAGCCAGTAAGCTGGTAAAAAGGCTATAAGGGAGGGAGAGAGGAAGGAAGGGGTTAAGTGGAAACTCTATTGTATATATGTAGTAGAAAACAGATTACAGGGAGGAAAGGCCTAAATGAGGCCAGGGGAAGAGAATGTGTAAAAAAAGAAGGGCAGATGCAGAGGGTCCATCAAAATTCAAAATATTCTAGATAAGACTTATGTAAACCTTCTTTTTGAATGGCACTTCAGAAGCTATAGACTGTTACTAGAAAATTTTCAGTGCCTGGGATGGGATACCTTCCAGTGAGTTTGCCAAGGAGGTCCCAGTAGCCTCCAAAACATTAAAGGCTATTGCCAAGCCATACAGGCCCAATGACTGAACGGGTGCAATAGTGGCATGTCTGCTCTTGGGGTAACCAACTGCTCCTAATTGGACTGAAGGCCCTCTCTATGGGAGGAATACATACCTGGTACTGAAACCCTAAGCAAAAGTCTATGGCAGGGAGGTCATGAGCCTTAGGGGTATAAAGCCTGCTCTTGTCTGGCTAAATGTATATATTATTCCACCAAGCTGCCCTGAAAGCACTACACTTAATGTTCATATTCACATATTAATGCTACTCTCACTTCTGGTTAGAGAAGCTTCTCTTTTCAGATGGCGATGACCACTGGGATGACCCAAAAGGCAACATAGTGCTGAGAAGGGATGGATGGAGTGCCCAGCACTGAAACATCTCTGTCACACCCTCCAGGCTCAGGGACCATTGCAGAAGAGGGGGCAGAAAGAATGGAAGAGCCAAGGAAGGGTATGACTCCTTACAATGCAACTGTCAGACAGAAATTGGCCTCGATATCCATGACCTTACAGTGCCTAGCAATAAACAGCCAGCATGGTGGCGCACACCTTTAATCTTAGCACTTTGGAGGTATAGTGAATTCCAGGTCAGCCTGTACTAGAGTGAGACCCTACCTTGAAAAACAAAAACAAAACAAAAATATATTTTTGTAGCAATTGTTGCAATGGTAAATTCAGATTCAGGGTTCACAAAGTTATTTTTAGAATATAGTCATGCTTTCGTTACTTTGAGGTTTTGTTGTTGCTTGTGTGGGGTGGGGAGTATGGCACCCTACATGCTTACGCATGCAGAGGGGGTAGAGGAGCTGGCCTAGAGTGGCACAATGAGCATCTGATGTCTCATTCCATCACTCTCCCACATGGTCTTGAGTTTTTGTTGTTGTTTGTTTGTTTGTTTGTTTTGTTTGAGATCTCACTTTAGCCCAGGCTGACCTGGGAGATTCACTATGTAGTCTCAGGGTGGCCTTGAACTCATGGTGATCCTCCTACCTCTGCCTCTCCTGAGGCTGGGATTGCAAGTGTGTGCCGCCCACCATGCCCCGCTCTCACAGAGCTGTTGTTATTGTTTAGAAAATGAATCACAAATATATTTATGTTTCCCTTGTTATTTTTTCCAAACTGCCTTCCAGTCACTAAATCAACAGACATCATGTGGTACAAGCTCAATATTATACACAGAATCGGTAGAAAATAAGAAGGAATTTTTTTTAACCAAAGTACTGTGCCTTGTATAATATTTCAAAAAACAGCTTCGTGATATGCAAAATGCCATCTTAAAGTGCTGTCTAAAGTTCATTCTGTCCGGCTGTGCCTCAAGAACAGCAAGCAGTTCTAACTACACGCCAATCCAAAAATGGGGCAATATATATCCTGATTGCGTCGCATTAAGTCTAAAACATCACATGGAAGCTCAGACAAAACCCATCGCATAACATTTCCAAAGCCGGTACCAAAGAACAATTTGCTAAAATCATACGGTCCAGTGCAGAAATACCCGCAACAGTCATCCGTCAGTGCGGAGTCCGCCCGCCCCAGAGGCTCCAAGCGAGCAGCGCGTTCCGAGCGGCGCGGCAGGAGCATACCGTCACGCCGCGCGAGGACGTGGCCCTCCGGGGGAGGTGATGCACGCGGCTGCGCGGCGCCGAGGGACACGCGATCGGTCCCGGCGGGCGGGCGTGTCCGAGCCTGGCCTCCGCCTGGGCGCGCGCACACACGTCCCCAGGTCCCGAGGAGGCCGGCAGGCCGGAGGGAGGCCCGTGGGGAATGCGGGGCGGCGCCGGCCGGAGCAAGTGCGCCCAGGAGGTCGGTGGCAGCGCTCCCGTCCGCCCACCGGCCGGCGACAGAGCCGGAGGACCCCGGGAGGGTCGTTTCCGGCCAGGTCCAGGGACGGCGCGAGCGGTGGGTCACCAAGGCGCGCGCCGGGCCTGGACGATCGCGAGCACATGGCGCAACGCACGGACGCGCGCCTGCCTGGAGTCCCGTGCCGCCCGCCGCCCCGCCGCCCCACAAGGTCGCCAGGGGCCAGCGCGCCTCCAACACAAACGGCCATCTGTTCTGCTCTTCCTGCACTGCCCGCCAAAGAGCCCTGAGCCTCCCTGTGGTGGTAACGTGTCGCCGCACGGTCCCCACCTCCCGGCTACGACATCAGTCAGCAGCTAAGCCACCCACCCGCTTCCGCCATCTTCTCTCCTCCATCACTAACGACGCACGCTCCCCGGAGGCTACAACGGGAGGCCGGTCGGCTGGGCCGGGGCCCTGAGGTCACGTGGGTCCCTAACCTGCCAGTCCCTCTTCCAACACCTCAGCCTGACCAGGTGGGAAGTGTGGACCCCAAGCCGGCGTGTTACCTGAGGCGGCCCTCTCTCTGGCTGCCCGTGATTTTTGTCCCAGCTCAGCATAAAAGCTGCTTGAAGGCATGTGGATTGTGAGTGTTTGCCTGGCATAGTAAAGCCAGGATCGATAGCACCACACATGAACTGGCCTATCGTGCAGACAAGGAGTGTTCAGAAGTTCGCATATCCAGAGCTATATGAAATTTTGAGGCTGTCAGAGATGGTATTTAGTGGCCAAGATGCATGCCTGCAAAGTTTAATGTCCCAGGTTCCATTAGCAGGTCCCACAGGCGCCAGCTGGGCCAAGGTGGCACATGCATCTGAGTTCTTTGCAGGCTAGAGGCCCTGGCACGCCCAGTCTCCTCTCTCTCTTTCTCTCTCTCTGTCTCTCTCTCTCGCCTCTGTCCCTAATAAACAAATAAAGAAAATCTTTTAAAAAGAAAAGAAAAATTGAGGCCATCCTGGGCAGGTACTTAAATTTCTTTTCTTTTCTTTTCTTTTCTTTTCTTTTCTTTTTCTTTTCTTTTCTTTTCTTCTTTCTTTCTTTCTTTTTTTTCCTGAGGTGGGGTCTACTGTGGCCCAGGCTGACCTAGGAATTCGTACTATGTAGTCTCAAGTCCGTTCTTCAAACTCGTTGCTACAGTGATCTCCTACTTCTGCCTCCTAAGTGCTGGACAAAGGGCTTCAGCAGTGAATTTGTTGTACAAGCATGATGACCGCAGTATGTTCAATTCTCACCCACTGAAAAGCCAGCAAGATCATGCCCTTAACCCAATCCTAAATGGGAAAGAGAAAACAGAGGCTCCCCTGGGCTGCCATATCAGCCACTAACTGAAAAAACAGGAGCTCAGGGTTCAGTAAACTAAGGGAAAATGGGCTGGAAAGATGGCTTAGCGTTAAGGTGTGCTTGGCTGCAAAGCCAAAGGGCGAGGTTTGATTTAGTAACTGGCATAAGCCAGATGGGTACAAGGTGGTACATGCATCTGGACTTTATTTGCGGCCAGATGCCCTGGTGTGCCCATTCTCTTTCTCATCTGCCTCTTTATCGGCCTCTGTCAACAACAAAAAGACATTTAAAATAAAAATAAGTTATCTTAAAGATATTGTATTTATGAAAAAGCATAAGGTTAACCTTGGAGAGAAACACTGCCAATTCCTATGTAAGCATAACTGTCTACTTGTCCTTCCTATTGTATAGTATTGTGAGTTTTCTTTTTCTATTTTGTATTTCTGGACTTATCGTAGTGCCCTTCTGTAACCTTCCTAGAACTCATCAAGAAAGACCACCAGGTGGTACATGCATTTCAATCCCAACACTCAGGAGGCAGAGGTAGAGAATCACTGTGGAGATCAAGGCCACCCTGAGACACATAGTGAATTCCAGGTGAGCCTGGGCTAGAGCGACCCTACCTCAAAACATTGAAACAAAAAAAGAAGAAATAGCCGGACGTGGCGCACGCTTTACATCCCAGCACTGGGAGGAGGAGGATCACCCAGAGCAGGCCAAATTCTGAGATCGCATAGTTAATCTCGGCCACCGGACCAGAGTGAGGAGAGACCCTACCGTGAAACTAAAAAGAAAAGAAGAAGTGAGAAATACCCCTTGCCAAAGATGGCTTAGCAATTAAGGTGCTTACTTACAAAAAGCCTGATGATCAGAGAAAGCAATCGTATTTCCACGTGAGCCATATGCACAAAGGGGGTGCAGATACATGGAGTTCATTTGCAGTAGCAGGAGGCCCTGGGCATGCCTATTCTCTTCCTCTCCCATCATTTACCTTTCTCATAACAAATAAATAAAATTTTCAAAAAATAAGAACATACAGTACTAATTTAAAGTCACAATATACAAAATGCATACATACTACAATAGCTGTTTTTTAGAAAGGATTTTTGTTGTTGTTTTCAAATAGGGTCTCACTTGTGCCCAAGCTAGAAATCATTCTCAGGGTGGCCTTGAACTCTAAGAAAGTGATCCTCCTACCTCTGCCTCACAAAACTGTTAGGTTTAAAGGTAGCCATCATGCCTGGTCTTAGGAGAGATTTTTTAAAATATTTTATTTATTTATTTGCAAGCAGAGAGATACAACAAGACTCAGAGGGAGAATATGTAGAGAGAGATATTTGGGTGCACCAGGGCCTCCAGCCACCGTAGGCACAAACTCCAGATGCATGTGTCCTCTGTGCATCTGGCTTGGTGTAGATACTGGGAATTGAACTTAGTCATTAGATTTGCAGTAAGTGAGGCCTTAACCACTGAACCATCACTCCAGCCCCAGAAATACTTTTTTTTTTTTTTGGTTTTTTGAGTGTAGGGTCTCACTTCTAGCCCAGACTCAACCACTCTGTATTCTCTTTTACAGGGTGGCCTTGAACTCACTGGGTGATCCCCTTCCTCTGCCTCCTGGAGTGCTGGGATTACTAAAGGTACGCCACTACCGCCCAGCAACTTTTTTTTAAGTCTATATGCAAAGATGCCTTTATTTTTAAATTTTATTATTTTTTATTAACAACTTCTTTAATTATAGACAATATCCCATGTTATTTCCTCCTTCCCACTCTTCCCCTGCAACTTCACCTTCTTGATCATATCCTCCTCCTAACTTCAATCTCTCTTTTCAGTTTGATGGCATATGCCTTAATCCCAGCAATCAGGAGGCTGAGATAAGAGGATTGCCAGGGCAGCCTGCTAAGACCACCCTGAGACTACATAGTGAATTCCAGGCAAATGGCCTGGGCGTGCAGAGACCCTACTAAAAAAAAACAAAACAAAAAAGAAAGAAAGAAAGAAAGAAAAGAAAGAAAGAAAAGAAAAAGGAAAGAAAAAGAAAGAAAGAGGGAAAGTATTTGAGTATTTGGAGCTGTAAATATGTGCTTAATGGTTAAAGGCACTTGCTTCGTGTGCCCGCTGGCCCAGATTCACTCTCAGCACTCCAGGTCAGCTCTACCAGAGCGAGACCCTACCTTGAAAAACCAAAAAGAAAAAGAATAAAAGAAAAGAAAAGAAAGAGAAGAAAAAGAAAGGTTTAAATGATACGTTATTGGGTTATGGTATTTTCTAAACTTTTCTTAGAAATGGGGGATCGTGATTCGCTTTTTAGAAGAACTGCATTAGCTTTTTGAAGGACATTCTGGAAGAAAGTGCAGAGACAGGAAAACTACTTGGGAGACTGCATTCATTCTTAGGGAAATGATATGGGCAATAAGAAAAGAGGGGCTAAATTAAAATGTACTTCCAAGGGAGGCAAATATACCCTGGGGTCCCAGCCACTGAGGAGGTTGAGGCAAAAGGATCACCTAAGCTCAACATGAACACCATAGTAACCACTCATCTCAAAAAATATAAAACATTTAGTATTACATTGGCTGTAGGTTTGTCATAAATAGCTTATTATGCTGGAGATATAACCTTCATTCTGTTTCTGTAATACTTTCACCATGAAGGGATGTTGATTTTGTCAAATGCCTTTTCTGCATCTATTGAGATGACATGTGATTTTTTGTCCTTCAGACCATTTAGGTGCGTATTACATTTATGGATTTGCATATGTTGAACCATCCCTGCATTTCTGGGATAAAGCCTACTTGGTCAAGGTGAATAATTTTTCTGATATTTTCTTGTATTCTGTTTGCCAGTATTTTGTTGAGAATTTTTGTATCTATGTTCATGAGGAGATTGGTCTGTAATTTTCTGTTTTTGTTCTTGTCTTTGTCCGGTTCTTGATATTAGGGTGATGCTGGCTTCACAGAAGGATTTGTGTAGAGTTCCTTCCTTTTTCTATTTTATGGAAAAGTTGGAGAAGCATTGGTGTTAGTTCTTCCATGAATGTCTGGTAAAATTCACCAGTGAATCTATATCTGGGCCTGACTTTCCTAGCCATCAGGGAATGCAAATTAAAACCATTTGAGATTCCATCTTACCCTGTCAGAATGGCTACCATCAAGAAACAAATGACAATAAGTGTTGGCATGGAGGAAAGAGGAACACTTCTTACACTGGTTAGGAATGTAATCTGGTCCAGCCATTGTGAAATCAGTGTGGAGGTTCTTGAGACAGATAAAACAGATTTACCTATGTGATCCAGCCATAGCACTCCGAAGCATATATCCAAAGTGGACTCTTCTCACTGCTCAGAGATACTTACACAACCACGTTTATTGCTGCCTTTATCTGGGTTAAATAGCTAGGAAATGGAACTACCTAGATGTCTCTGGTTAGATGAATGGATAATAAAGATGTGGCACATTTACACAATGGAGTTCTATTCAGCGGTAAAGAAAATGAATGCAAATTTGCAGGGAAGGGATGGATCTTGGAAAGGATTATACTATGAGGTAACTCCAGGCCTCAAAGCCAAACGTCACATGTTCTCTCTCTCACATGATCCTCACAAATGTATAGGACTTGTGTGTGAACTGAACTAAAAATCAGTAGCAGTAGTTTCAGTGTTGCAAAAGGCCAGGCAAGTAAGTGAGTGGGAGGGATAGGGTTACTTCTATGAATGGAATAGACATATGTAAGTAGAAGAACAGATTGTTGTGAGGGAAAGGCCCAAGCGAGGCCAGGGGAAGAGTAGAATGTGTAAAGCATGGGCAGGGAGGTCAATCAAAATTCAAGATAGTCTGAATAAGACTTCTGGCGTAAACCTGCTTTTGCACAACAAGTACATCCAAAGCTAGGATTGTTACTTAGAAATTTTCAGTGCCTGGGATAAGCCTCCAGTGAGTTGTTGGCCAAGGAGTCCTGTAGTATCCAAAGACAAAGGCTATTGCCAAGGCCCTTGGCTTCTTAAACAGATGCCAGGTAAGACTTATTGCTGAAGATATCTCTTTGTCCTGAGAAAGTCACTGGAGTAGCAAGCTGGTGCTGAGCAGAAAACCTTCTCCCCTTGTGTGACCAGCCAACTGAAAAGTTGGAAAACTACACTGCATGCAGCTACATATGGGAGATGGGTCATCAGCAGTGAAAACAGTGGACACTGAATATTCAAGTTTCTGGCCACACAGGCCCAATGACTGAACGGGTACACAGTGGCAGCTGCCTGCTCTTAAATCAACTGCCTCCTTAATTGGACTGAAGACCTCTCATGAGGGAATACATGCTCTGGTACTGAAAAAACTAACACCAAAAGTCTATGGCAGGAGGCCATGAGCTCTTATAGGGTATAAAGCCTGCCTTTGTCTGGTTAAATGTACATATTATTCCCACCAAGCTGCCCTGAAAGCACTACACTTAATAACTATTCTAATATTATTAATGCTACTTTCACTTCTGGTTATAGTCACCTTTCTGATGCGGCGACCACTGGGATGACCCAAAAGGCAAAGATGAGTGCTGAGAGAAGAAGGGACGAGGAGAGTGCCCAGCACTGAAACATCTCTGTCACACCCCCTGCTGCCCAGGGTCCATTGTAGGAAAGTTGTGGCAGAAAGAATGTAAGAGTTCGAAGGAAGTGTATGTGACTCTCACAATGCAACCTGTCCAGACAGAAACTGGCCTCGATATCCATGACCTTGCAGGCCTAGAGCAATACCTCTCACATGGACCTCATATAATAGAAAAAGATTAGCTATTGATCAAATTAAAGAGAGACCAATGGAGAGAGGAGGGATAAGGACAGATATCGGAGTTTTTCCAAGGAGAATGGAGGGAGGGAGAGGAAAGGTTTGGTTTTTGTCTGTGTTAGTAAGAGTTATCAATAAAAAATATTTGAAAAATATAAAACATCAGCCTGGGCCAGAGTGACACCTCATAATTCTGAAAAAAATAAAGGTATGTATGTGTATGTATGTGTATGTATGTATGTATATAAAATACAGCATGGTGGAAGTATACACCTTAATCTTAGCACTTTGGAGGCATAGTGAATCTGGTGTCAGCCTGTACTAGAGTGATCTCTACCCTTGAAAAAAACAAAACAAAACAAAAAAATATGGTAGCAATTGTTGCAATGGTAAGAAATTCAGATTCAGGGTTCACTAAAAGGTTTTGTATCATAGTCATGTCAAGTATTTGAGGGTTTCACATGGTTGTCAGTGTGGGGTGGGGGGTGAGCATGGCACCCCACATTACCTTGCATGCAAGAGGGGTAGAGGAAGCTGGCTCAGAGTGGCACAAGCAGAGCATCTGATGTCTCATTCTCACCGCTTCCCTGGCTAAGTATCTCTGAGTTTTTGTTGTTGTCGTGTTTTCTGTTTGTTTGTTTTGTTTGAGATCTCACCTTATCTAGGCTGACCTGGAATCTACCAGTGGTCTCAGGGTGGCCTTGAACCAAGTGAGATCCTGCCTCTGCCTGCCAAGTGCTGGGATTAAGGTGTGCGTCACACCATGCCCGGCTGGTCTTGATTTTGAGCTGGAGTTTCTTTACTGTTTCTAGAGCTTGCAGGGCTCCAACAATGCTAGGGTCTGTATTCTCCTATTGGCTGAGTTACACAGGCACAGGTGGCCCATGCCCAGCTGTTCATGTGGTATCTGGAGATTTGAACTCTCTAAGTCTCAGGCCCTCTTGCTTGTGCAGGAAGCACACTTAACTACTGAGCTATATCTCAGGCCCTCGTTTGGGTTTCATCTGTGCTGCTGTTGTGCTACAAAGGGTAGCATAGGAGTAGTTGTGACAGACATTTACAGTCCACAAAAGCTAACAGATGTACCATCTGTGGTCTTTAACACCAGGTTGGCTAACCTCTTCAAGATGAGATCATTCTGCACCTTGCCTGACTCATTTCACCTAGTGATACACTGATTGTCACAATATGTAGTCTCAGGGTGGCCTCAAACTCACAGCAATCTTCCTACATCTGCCTCCTGAGTTCTGGGATTGAATTAAAAGTGTGGATCACCACACCCAGCCTTTTGAAACTTTCTTTCTTTCTTTCTTTTTGTTTTGTTTTGTTTTGTTTGTTTGTTTTGTTTTCACAGGTGGGTCTCCTCAAGCCCCAGATGGACCTGGAGTGCTATGTAGTCTTGAACTCATGGCGTCTCCTACCTTGGCCTCCAGTGCTGGGATTAAATTGGGATTAAGTGTGCACCACTATGTCCAGCTTTTCTTTACTCTGCCTCCTCACTCCACTCCTTCTCTCTCTCTCTCTTTTTCTTTTTTCCAGGTAGGGTCTCACTCTAGTCCAAGCTGACCTTGAATTCACTGTCTTAGTCTCAGGGTGGCCTCAGACTCACAGTGATCCTTCCGCCCTTTGCCTCCCTGAGTGCTGGGATTAAAGGCATGTGCCACCACCTCTTGGCTTTAAACTTTTTTAATCGAGGTTTCTTCCTTCATCTAATTTTCTAAATATCATTGAATATGTCTAAAATCCATGGGCTTTAAATGAGTGGTTGAGAAGAATAAATGGTTGGCTATTTGGAAGGATGAGGCATAAATTCGAAGTGTAGTTTGTAAGCCAGAATGACATAATGTAAAGACTTGCTTTCTCTTTTACCATAAGTAATATGCTATGAACTGGAGCAATGGCTCAACTTGGTTAGGAACACAGTTGCTTGCAAATCCTGCTGGCCAGGCTCATTTCCCCAGCACTCACAAAGTGGCACATGCATCTGTGATCTAATACACTTAGGTCAATGGGAGGCAAAGCCAGAGAATCCAAAGCTTGTTGATAATTTCCTTAGCCTGGTACTTGATCGGCAGCATCCAGAAACCTTGTCTCAAGAAGGAGTAGAGGCCTGGTTAAGGTGTCAAAGCCTGAGCCAGAGTAAGACCCTACCTCCAAAAACAAACAAAAGAAAGAAAGAAAGAAAGAAAGAAAGAAAGAAAGAAAGAAAGAAAGAAAGACAGACAGACAGACAGACAGACTGACTGGAGGGATAGCTTAGTGGTTAAGGCGTTTGCCTGCAAAGCTAAAGGACCCAGGTTCGATTCCCCGGGACACACGTTAGCCAGATGCACAAGATGGCACATGCATCTGTAGTTCATTTACAGTGGCTGGAGGCCCTGGTGTGCCCATTCTCTCTCTGTCTCTCTCCCTCCCTCTCTCTGTCAAATAAATAAGTAAATAAATAATAAAAGAAAAGAAAAGAAAAGAAAAGAAAAGAAAAGAAAAGAAAAGAAAAATAAGGGTTGGAGTGTTGGCCCAGTGGTTAAAGGCACTTGCTTGCAAAGCCTGATGACCCTGGTTCAATTCCCCTGTACCCAAGTAAAACCAGATATAAAGTGGTACATGTGTCTGGAGTTCATTTGCAGTGGCAAGAGGCCTAGTGGGCCTATTCATTCAGTCATTCATAGTCTCTCTATTTCTCATTCTCTCTTCTTGCAAATAAATAATCAACAATAATATTTTTAAAGTAGCCTATCATGGTAGCGCACATCTTTTTAATCCTAGCACTCAGAAGGCAAAGGTAGGAGAGTTGCCATGAGTTTGAGGATACCCTGAGACTACATAGTAAATTCCAGGTCAGCCTGGGCTACAGTGAGACCATACCACAAAAAGGGGGCTGGAGGATGGCTTTACAGTTAAGGCACTTGCTTGCAAAACCAAAGGACTTAGGTTCAATTCCCTAGGACCCACATAAAGCCAGATGCCCAAGACAGCGCATGCATCTAGAGGTTGCAGTGCTGGAGACCCTGGCATGCCCATTCTCATTCTCTCTCTCACTGCCTCTTTATTTCAAATAAATAAATAAAAATAAAAATATTTTCAAAAAATTAAATAAATAACATAAAAGTAAAAATAAGGGGCTGAAGAGATGGCTTAGAGGTTAAGGCACTTGCCTGTAAGCCAAAAGACCCAGGTTCCATTCCCTAGGATCCATATAAAGTCAGATGCACAAGGTGGCACATGCATCTGGAGTTCATTTTGCAGTGGTTGAAGGCCCTGGTGTCTCTCTCTCTTTCGAACTGCCTCTTTCTCTCCCTGCCAAATAAATAAACAAACTATTTTTAAAATAAAAATAGGTGGGTTGGAGAGATGGCTTAGCGGCTACGGCGCCTGCCTGCTAAGCCTAAGAACACTGGTCCCAATGTCCAGCGGTTCCAATCTCCAGGTCCCACGTTTAACCAGATGCAAAGTGAGGTAAGGGCGCAATGCTGCACTTGCCAACAGGGGGGAGCACACATCTGGATTTCGTTCACAGCAGCTCAGAGACTGCTGGCGCGCCCATCTCTGTCTCCCTCTCCCTCTCTGTCTATCTCTCTGTCTCTCTCTCCAAAAATAAATAAAAAATAATAAAAATAATTTTTAAATAAAATAAAAATAGGTATTAGGTCATTTTGGCTTTTCACTTTTCCTGAACTCCAGCTCCCTGCCATGTAACCCCCTCATCTTGGCCCTGCTGGACTTGAGATGGGGAGGGAGAGATCCCTACTCCTGTTCCTACGTAGGCTCTCTACTCCTTCCTGCCAGCCACATAGCAGGAACTCTCTGTACTTTTGTTCTCTCTCCTTTTTTGTTTTGTTTTCCGAGGTAGGGTCTCACTCTTGCTCAAAAAACCGAAAAAAAAAAAAAAAAAAAAAAAAAAAAAAAAAAAAAAAGTAAATTAGCCAGGCATGATAGTGCATGCTGCCTTTAATCCCAGCACTCGGGAGGCAGAAGTAGGAGGAGGATCGTTGTGAGTTTGAGGCCACCCTGAGACTACATAGTGAATTCCAGATCAGCCTGGACTACAGTGAGTCCCTACCATGAAAAAGAAAAACTGTTAATAACAGCTGGAGAGATGGCTCAGTAGTTAAGGTGCTTTCCTGCAACGCGTAACACCCAGGTTGGATTCCCCAGTACCCACGTAAAGCCTGATGCACAGAGTGGTGCATGCATCTGGAGTCAGTCTGCAGTGGCTAGAGGCCCTGGCATACCCATTCTCTGTCTCTCCGTTTGCAAATAAATAAATAAACAAAAAAATTTTGTCAAAAATGGCCAAGCTAGGCATGGTGGCACAAGCCTTTAATCCCAGGACTCAAAAGGCAGAAGCAGGAGGATCCCCATGAGTTCGAGGACACTCTGAAACAACAGAGTGAATTCTAGGTCAGCCTGGGCTAGAGTGAGATCCTACCTGGTGGGGAGAAATTAACTGGGCATGATGGCCCATCATGCCCATACCTTTAATCCCAGGCTATGAATTCAAGGCCAGTCTTGAGACTACATAGTGAATTCCAGGTCAGCCTGAGTTAAAGTGAGACCCTACCTTGAGAAAAATAAAAAAAGTTCACTTTAAATCCGACTGCCAGCAGGTCTGCCATGGCTCAGGGAACCCTGCAGAAGAGGGACAGCAAGATTGTCAGAGCCACAGAGTGGATAAGAATGCCCTGATGGCCGGGCGTGGTGGCGCACGCCTTTAATCCCAGCACTCAGGAGGCAGAGATAGGAGGATCGCCGTGAGTTCGAGGCCACCCTGACACTACATAGTGAATTCCAGGTCAGCCTGAGCTAGAGTGAGACCCTACCTCGGAAAACCAAAAAAAAAAAAAAAAAAAAGAATGCCCTGATGCATACTTCCTAGCACTCCAGAGGCAGAGGTAGGAGGATCGCTGTTCGTTCGAGGCCACCCTGAGACTACATAGTGAATTCCAGATCAGCCTGGGCTAGAGCAAGACCCTACCTCAAAAAAATAAAAACAACAAAAAAAATTTTTTTGCTAGTTACTACTTTTTTATTGCTTTTTAAAATTTTTTGTTGTTGTTGTTTTGTTTTGTTTTGTTTTGTTTTTTTTGAGTTAGGGTCTCACTCTAGCCTAGGCTGACCTGGAATTCACTATGTAGTCTCAGGGTGGCCTCAAACTCACCTACCTCTGCCTCCCGAGTGCTGGGATTAATGGCATGTGCCACCACGCCTAGATGCAAAAAAACTTTTTTTTTTTTTTTGGTTTTGCAAGGTAGGGTCTCACTCTGGTCCACGCTGACCTGGAATTAACTATGTAGTCTCAGGGTGGCCTCGAACTCTCTGCGATCCTCCTACCTCTGCCTCCCGAGTGCTGGGATAAAGGCGTGCGCCACCATGCCTGGCCAAAAAAACTTTTTTAAAGCTCAGTAGCTTCTTCTCTAATTAGCCTATAACACTGTTGTAAATTTTACTTATTAGCAGATTAGTCCAACTGGGGAAATAGAGTAGCAGTCAAAAGCAACTTCTCACATCCTTACAAAAATCTTTTTCACAAACAATTGTTCTAAAAATTGAAAACAGAATAACTAGTTCACTTTTTCATGTATATACAGTGAAGTACATTTTTGTACCAAACTATATTTTTCCTCCAGTATTACAATCGTTTTTAAAATATATATTTTGGGCTGGAGAGATGGCTTAGTGGTTAAGGTATTTGCCTGCAAAGCCAAAGGAACCTGGTTCAATTCCCCAGATGCACCAGGGGGCGCACGCATCTAGAGTTCATTTGCATTGGCTGGAGGCCCTGGCGCGCTCATTCTCTCCCTCTCCCACCCCCCACCTCTTTCTCCCAAATAAATTAATTAATTATAAAAAAATATGTATTTTATTTGCATTTATTTATTAGAGAGAGAGAGTATGGACACCCTGGGGCCTCTAGCCACTGCAAAGGAACTCTAGATGAATGCACCACCATGTACATCTGGCTTACATGGGTTATGGGAAGTCGAACCTGGGTTCTTGGGCTCCACAGGCAAGCGCCTTTACTGCTAAGGCATCTCTCCAGCCCTTATAATATTTTTAACAAATATACTTAGGGCTGGAGAGATCACTTAGTATTACGGTGCTAACTGGAAAAGCCAAAGGACCCAGGTTTGATTCCCCAGTACTCACATAAGCCAGATGTATAAGGTGGTGCATGCACCTGGAGTTCATTTGCAGTGGTTAGAAGCCCTGTTGTGCCCATTCTTTCTCTGTCTCTATCTTCCTCTTTCTCTCTCAAATAAATATTTATAAAAATCATACACAGCCTGGCATGGTGGTGCACACAGAGGTATGAGAATTGCCATAAATTCAAGGCTACCCTGAGACTACATAGTAAACTGTAGGTCAGCCTGGGCTAGAGCGAGACCCTACCTTGAAAAACCAAGCAAATATATTATGTATATATATATATATGGTGGATGGAGCGATGGCTTAGCAGTTAAGGCACATGCCTGGAAAACCAAAGTACCCAGGTTCGATTCCAAAGGACCCACATAAGCCAAATGCACAAGGGGTCACATGCACCTGAGTTCATTTGCAAGGGCTATAGGCCGGCAAGCCCATTCTCGCTTGCTCACTCGCTCACTCTCTCTCAAATAAATAAAATAAAAATAAAACAAAAAGCCAGGCATGGTGGCACATGCCTCTAATCCCAGCACTCGGGAGGCAGAGGTGGGAGGATTGCCATGAGTTTGAGGCTACCCTAAGACTACACAGTGAATTCCAGGTCAGCCTGGACCAGAGTGAGACCCTACCTTGGAAAACAAATAAATTAATTAAAATGAAACAAAAATTATATACATATACATGCGAGGGGATGAGCCTGAGTCTCTTGCTGCTGCTGCAAACCTCTATCAGATGCTTGCACCACTATTTGCATGTGGTCTTACATGGATAGTGGAGAACTGAGCCCAGGCCAGTAGACTTAGTAAGAACTGCCTTTAACGACAGAGCCACCTTCCCAGACCCTAGTATTATAATCTTACACTGTTTATGTTGTTGTACAAAATTTGAATCAATAAACAATCTCTTTTAATAAATTTAAACATTTAAAGTCAATTCTAAGGGCTTTAATATTGTTAGAAACTAGAACTATGAGAGCTATTGTAGAGTTAGAAATATACAAAGCAGCCAGCCATGGCGGTGCACACCTTTTATCTCAGCATTTGGAAACCTGTGGTACAAGGATCGCCGTAAATTCAAGGCCAGCCTGAGACTACATAGTGAATTCCTGGTCAGCCTGGGCTAGAGCAAGACCTTACCTTGAAA
>JAEOAD010000008.1:17460000-17710000 GCA_036365145.1 Orientallactaga sibirica
GGCGCCGGGCCGGAGCAAGGCGGCCCAGGAGGCCTTGGCAGCGCCCCGTCCGGCCCACCGGCCGGGATGACAGAGCCGGAGGACCCCGGGAGGGCTCGTTTCCGGCCAGGCCCCAGGGGACGGCGAGCGGGGAGGGTCACCAAGGTGCGCGCGCGCCGGGCCTGGACGATCGCGGAGCACACGGCGCACGCACGGACGCGCCTGCCTGGACCGTGCCGCCCGCCGCCCTCCGCCGCCCCGCCGCCAGGGCCAGGCGCGCTCCTCCACGACACCGTGACATTCGGTTCTGCTCTTCCCTGCACTGCCCGCCAAAGAGCCCTTGAGCTCTCCCTCGGGGAAAACGTGTCGCCGCCCCACTCGTCCCCCACCTCCTGGCTACGACATCAGTCAGCAGCTAAGTCACTCACTCCGCTTCCGCCATCTTCTCTCCTCCATCACTAACGTGAGCTGCGCATGCGCTCCCCCGGAGGCTAACGGGAGGGGCTCGGTCGGCTGGGCCGGGGCCCCTGAGGTCACGTGGGGTCCCCAACCTGCCAGTCCCTCTTCCACCTCAGCCCTCGATCTCTGCGGGAAGGGACCCTGCCGGCGTGTTACCTGCAAGGCCCCTCTCTTTCTGTTGCCCAGGATTTTTGTCTTAGGGGGCTCTGGTATAAAAAGTTTCTGCTTGGGGCTGGGCATGCGGATTGAGTGCTTGCCTCGCATGGGCAAAGCTGTGGGATCGATTTTCAGCACCACATGAACCTGGCCTGGTCGTGCAGACAAGGAGGTTCAGAAGTTCAAAGTTATCCAGAGCTATATAGAAATTTTGAGGCTGGCCGGAGAGATGGCTTAGCGGTTAAGATGCATGCCTGCAAAGCTTAATGTCCCAGGTTCCATTAGCAGGTCCCACATAAGCCAGCTGCACAAGGTGGCACATGCATCTGGAGTTCTTTTGCAGTGGCTAGAGGCCCTGGCACGCCCATTCTCTCTCTCTCTCTTTCTCTCTCTCTCTCTCTGTCTCTCTCTCTCGCTCTCTGTCTCTAATAAATAAATAAATAAAAATCTTTAAAAAGAAAGAAAAATTGAGGCCATCCTGGGCAGGTACTTTTAAATTTCTTTTCTTTTCTTTTCTTTTCTTTTCTTTTCTTTTCTTTCTTTCTTTCTTTTCTTTCTTTCTTTCTTTTTTTTTTTTCCCCCGAGGTGGGGTCTTACTGTGGCCCAGGCTGACCTAGAATTCACTATGTAGTCTCAAGTCCGTCTCGAACTCACAGTGATCCTCCTACTTCTGCCTCCTAAGTGCTGGGATTAAAGGCGGGCTTCAGCAGGTGAATTTGTTGTACAAGCATGATGACCTATGTTCAATTCCCTGCACCCACTGAAAAAGCCAGGCAAGACCATGCATGCCTTTAATCCCAATCCTAAATGGGAAAGAAACAGGAGGCTCCCTGGGGCTGCCATATCAGCCACTAACTGAAAAACAGGGAGCTCAGGGTTCAGTAAACTAAGGGAAAATGGGCTGGAAAGATGGCTTAGCGGTTAAGGTGCTTGGCTGCAAAGCCAAAGGGCGGAGGTTTGATTTCCCAGTACCCACATAAGCCAGATGCACAAGGTGGCACATGCATCTGGACTTTATTTGCAGTGGCCAGATGCCCTGGTGTGCCCATTCTCTTTCTCTATCTGCCTCTTTATCATTCTCTGTCAAATAAATAAAAATATTTTAAAATAAAAATAAGTTATCTTAAAGTATATTGTGATTGAGTGAAAAGCATAGTTAACCTTGGAGAGAAACACTTCCACAATTCCTATGTAAGCATAAACTGTCCCTTTACTGTCCTTCCTATTGTATAGTATTGTGAGTTTTCTTTTTCTATTTTGTATTTCTATCTGATTGTAGTGCCCTTCTTACAACTCCTAGAACTCATCAAGAAAGACCACTAGGTGTGGTGGCGTGCCTTTAATCCCAACACTCAGGAGGCAGAGGTAGGAGAATCACTGTGAGATCAAGGCCACCCTGAGACACATAGTGAATTCCAGGTGAGCCTGGGCTAGAGCGAGACCCTACCTCAAAACATTGAAACAAAAAAAAAGAAGAAATAGCCGGACGTGGCGCACGCCTTTAATCCCAGCACTCGGGAGGCAGAGGTAGGAGGATCACCCAGAGTTGTAGGCCACCCTGAGACTACATAGTTAATTCCGGGTCAGCCTGGACCAGAGTGAGACCCTACCTCGCAAAACCAAAAAAGAAAAAAAGAAGAAGAAGGAGAAATACCCCTTGGGCTGGAAAGATGGCTTAGCAATTAAGGTGCTTACTTACAAAGCCTGATGATCCAGGTTTAATTCCCCAGTACCCACGTAAAGCCATATGCACAAAGTGGTGCATACATGTGGAGTTCATTTGCAGTAGCAGGAGGCCCTGGGCATGCTCATTCTCTTCCTCTCCCCACCACTTCCACCTCTCTCCTTACAAATAAATAAATAAAATTTTCAAAAAAATAAGAACATAAATTACATAATTTAACATAACATAATAAAAATGCATACATACCAATATTGTTTTAGAAAAAGGATTTTTTGTTGTTGGTTTTTCGAAATAGGGTCTCACTCTAGCCCAAGCTGAACTATTCTCAGGGTGGCCTTGAACTCACAGTGATCCTCCTACCTCTGCCTCACAACTGTTAGGTTTAAAGGTGTGTGCCATCATGCCTGGTCTTAGAGATTTTTTAAAATATTTTATTTATTTATTTGCAAGCAGAGAGATACAGACTCAGAGGGAGAAGGGAGAGAGATATTTGGGTGCACCAGGGCCTCCAGCCACTGCAAACAAACTCCAGATGCATGTGTCCCTCTGTGCATCTGGCTTATGTAGATACTGGGGAATTGAACTTAGGTCATTAGATTTGGCAGGCAGTGCCTTAACCACTGAACCATCACTCCAGCCCCAGAAATACTTTTTTTTTTTTTTGGTTTTTTGAGGTAGGGTCTCACTCTAGCCCAGACCTGGAATTCACTCTGTATTCTCAGGGTGGCCTTGAACTCACTGTGATCCTCCTCTGCCTCCTGAGTGCTGGGATTAAAGGTGTACGCCACCACGCCCAGCAACTTTTTTTAAGTCTATACATGGTGGTACATGCCTTTATTTTTTTAAATTTTATTATTTTTTTATTAACAACTTCTTTAATTATAGACAATATCCCATGTTATTTCCCTCCCTCCCCCCCCACTTTCCCCTTTGCAACTTCACCCTTCATCATATCCCCTCCCCCTCTCAATCAATCTCTCTTTTCAGTTTGATGGTACATGCCTTTAATCCCAGCAATCAGGAGGCTGAGATAAGAGGATTGCTGTGAGTTCAAGACCACCCTGAGACTACATAGTGAATTCCAGGTCAGGTCAGCCTGGGCTACAGTGAGACCCTACTTCGAAAAAACAAAACAAAAAAAGAAAGAAAGAAAGAAAGAAAGAAAGAAAGAAAGAAAGAAAGAAAGAAAGAAAGAAAGAGGGAAAGTATTTGGAGTATTTGGAGCTGTAAACATGGCTTAATGGTTAAAGGCACTTGCTTGCAAAGCCTGCTGGCCCAGATTCAATTCCCCAGCACTCCAGGTCAGCCTGGACTAGAGCGAGACCCTACCTTGAAAAACCAAAAAAGAAAAAGAATAAAAGAAAAAAGAAAAGAAAGAGAAGAAAGAAAAGTATTTAAATGACATGCTATTGGGTTGTACTTCCTAAACTTTTCAGGAAATGGGGATCGTATCTGCTTTTAGAAGAATCCGTATTGCCTTTTGAAGGACATTCTGGAAGAAAGTAAAGCAGGAGACAGGAAAACTACTTGGGAGACTGCATTCATTCTTAGGGAAATGATATGGGCAATAAGAAAAGAGGGCTAAATTAAAATGTACTTCCAAGGGAGGCACAGGCCATACCCCTGGGGTCCCAGCTACTGAGGAGGCTGAGGCAAAAGGATCACCTAAGCTCAACATGAACACCATAGTAACCACTCATCTCAAAAAAATATAAAACATTTAGTATTACATTGGCTGTAGGTTTGTCATAAATAGCTTTTATTATGCTGAGATATGTCCCTTCTATTCCCTGTTTCTGTAATACTTTCACCATGAAGGGATGTTGGATTTTGTCAAATGCCTTTTCTGCATCTATTGAGATGACCATGTGATTTTTGTCCTTCAGACCATTTATATGGTGTATTACATTTATGGATTTGCATATGTTGAACCATCCCTGCATTTCTGGGATAAAGCCTACTTGGTCAAGGTGAATAATCTTTCTGATATTTTCTTGTATTCTGTTTGCCAGTATTTTGTTGAGAATTTTTGCATCTATGTTCATGAGGGAGATTGGTCTGTAATTTTCTGTTTTTGTTCTGTCTTTGTCCGGTTTTGATATTAGGGTGATGCTGGCTTCATAGAAGGATTTCAGTAGAGTTCCTTCCTTTTCTATTTTATGGAAAAGTTTGAGAAGCATTGGTGTTAGTTCTTCCATGAATGTCTGGTAAAATTCACCAGTGAATCCATCTGGGCCTGGACTTTCCTTAGCCATCAGGGAAATGCAAATTAAAACTACTTTGAGATTCCATCTTACTCCTGTCAGAATGGCTACCATCAAGAAAACAAATGACAATAAGTGTTGGCATGGATGTGGAAAAAGAGGAACACTTCTACACTGTTGGTGGGAATGTAATCTGGTCCAGCCATTGTGGAAATCAGTGTGGAGGTTCTTGAGACAGATAAAAATAGATTTACCATGTGATCCAGCTATAGCACTCCTAAGCATATATCCAAAGGACTCTTCTCACTGCCTTAGAGATACTTACACAACCACGTTTATTGCTGCTCTATTCACAATAGCTAGGAAATGGAACCAGCCTAGATGTCCCTCCACAGATGAATGGATAATAAAGATGTGGTACATTTACACAATGGAGTTCTATTCAGCGGTAAAGAAAAATGAAATTATGAAATTTGCAGGGAAGTGGATGGATCTGGAAAGGATTATACTAAGTGAGGTAACCCAGGCTCAGAAAGCCAAACGTCACATGTTCTCTCTCATATGTGGATCCTAGCTACAAATGTATAGACTTGTGTGTGAACTGGAACCAAAAATCAGTAGCAGAAGCCAGTAAGCTGGTAAAAGGCTATAAGGGAGGGAGGAGAGGGAAGTACTTAAGTGAATGGTATTGTACATATGTAAGTAGAAGAACAGATTACAGGGAGGGGAAAGGCCTAAGCGAGGCCAGGGGAAGAGAATGTGTAAAAGAAGGGCAGGGGGAGGGTCAATCAAAATTCAAGATAGTCTGAATAAGACTTATGTAAACCTGCTTTTTTGTACAATGGCACATCCAGAAGCTATAGACTGTTACTAGAAAATTTTCAGTGCCTGGGATACCTTCCAGTGAGTTGTTGGCCAAGGAGGTCCCTGTAGCATCCAAAACATTAAAGGCTATTGCCAAGGCCCTTGGTTTCCCTTAGAAACAGATGGTAAGACCCTATTGCTGAAGATATCTCTTGCCTGAGAGGCAAAGTCACTGAGAAAGCAAGCTGGTGCTGAGCAGAAAACCTTCTCCCTGTAGACCAGCCAACTGAAAGCTGGAAAAAACTACACTGCATGCAGCCATATGGGAGACAGAAGTCATCAGCAGTGAAAACAGTGGACACTGAATATTCAAGTTTGGCCATACAGGCCCAATGACTGAACGGGTACAATAGTGGCATGTCTGCTCTTGGGGTAACCAACTGCTCCCTAATTGGACTGAAGACCCTCTCTATGGGAGGGAATACATGCCTGGTACTGAAAAAACTAATCAAAAGTCTATGGCAGGTGAGGTCATGAGCCTTAGGGGTATAAAGCCTGCTCTTGTCTGGCTAAATGTATATATTATTCCCACCAAGCTGCCCTGAAAGCACTACACTTAATGTTCATATTCACATATTAATGCTACTTTCACTTCTGGTTAGAGAAGCTACTCTTTTCAGATGGCGATGACCACTGGGATGACCCAAAAGGCAACATAGTGCTGAGAAGAAGGGACGGAGGAGTGCCCAGCACTGAAACATCTCTGTCACACCCCCCAAGGCTCAGGGTCCATTGTGGAAAAGGTGGCAGAAAGAATGTAAGAGCCAAAGGAAGTGTATGACTCCTTACAATGCAACTGTCCAGACAGAAATTGGCCTCGATATCCATGACCTTGCAGTGCCTAGCAATACCTTCACAAGACCCTCATAATAGGAAAAAAAAGATTATGACATCAAATTAAAAGAGAGACTAATGGAGAGAGGGAGGGGATATGACAGAGAATGGAGTTCTGAAGGAGAATGGAGGGAGGGGAGAGGAAATATCATGGTTTTTTGTCTGTAAGTATAAGAGTTATCAATAAAAAATATTTGAAAAATATAAAACATCAGCCTGGGCTAGAGTGATACCCTACCTTGAAAAAAAAATATGTATGTATGTATGTATGTATGTATGTATGTATGTATAAAACAGCCAGCATGGTGGCGCACACCTTTAATCTTAGCACTTTGGAGGCATAGTGAATTCCAGGTCAGCCTGTACTAGAGTGAGACCCTACCTTGAAAAACAAAACAAAACAAAAATATATTTTGTAGCAATTGTTGCAATGGTAAGAAATTCAGATTTCAGGGTTCACAAAGTTATTTTAGAATATAGTCATGCTCGTTACTTTGAGGGTTTTGTTGTTGCTTGTGTGGGGTGGGGGAGTATGGCACCCTACATACTTGCATGCAAGAGGGGGTAGAGGAAGCTGGCCTAGAGTGGCACAAGCAGAGCATCTGATGTCTCATTCCATCACTCTCCCACATGGTCTTGAGTTTTTTGTTGTTGTTTGTTTGTTTGTTTGTTTGTTTGAGATCTCACTTTAGCCCAGGCTGACCTGGAATTCACTATGTAGTCTCAGGGTGGCCTTGAACTCATGGTGATCCTCCTGCCTCTGCCTGCCAAGTGCTGGGATTAAAGGTGTGCGTCACCATGCCCGGCTTTGGTCTTGATTTTGAGCTGGAGTTTCTTTACTGTTTCTAGAGCTTGCAGGGCTCCAACAATGCTAGGGTCTGTATTCTCCTATTGGCTGAGTTACAGGCACAGGTGGCCATGCCCAGCTGTTCATGTGGTATCTGGAGATTTGAACTCTCTAAGTCTCAGGCCCTCTTGCTTGTGCAGGAAGCACACTTAACTACTGAGCTATATCTCCAGGCCCTCGTTTGGGTTTCATCTATGGCTGCTGTTGTGCTACAAGGGTAGCATAGGGTAGTTGTGACAGACATTTACAGTCCACAAAAGCTAACAGATGTACCATCTGGTCTTTAACACAGAGTTGGCTAACCCCTCTTCAAGATGAGATCATTCTCACCTTGCCCTGACTCATTTCACCTAGTGATACACTAGGTGTCACAACCTATGTAGTCTCAGGGTGGCCTCAAACTCACAGCAATCTTCCTACATCTGCCTCCTGAGTTCTGGGATTGAATTAAAAGTGTGGATCACCACACCCAGCCTTTTGAAACTTTCTTTCTTTCTTTCTTTTTGTTTGTTTGTTTGTTTGTTTGTTTGTTTTTCTGAGGTAGGGTCTCCCTCTAGCCCAGATGGACCTGGAATTCACTATGTAGTCTTCGAACTCATGGCAATCCTCCTACCTTGGCCTCCCGAGTGCTGGGATTAAATTGGGATTAAAAGTGTGCACCACTATGTCCAGCTTTTCTTTACTCTGCCTCCCTCCCTCCCTCCTTCTCTCTCTCTCTCTTTTTCTTTTTTTCCAGGTAGGGTCTCACTCTAGTCCAAGCTGACCTTGAATTCACTATGTAGTCTCAGGGTGGCCTCGAACTCACAGTGATCCTTCCACCTTTGCCTCCTGAGTGCTGGGATTAAAGGCATGTGCCACCACCTCTGGCTTTAAACTTTTTTAATCAGGGTTTTCTTCCTTCATCCTAATTTTCTAAATATCATTGAATATGTCTAAAGTCCATGGGCTTTAAATGGTGGTTGAGAGAATAAATGGTTGGCTATTTGGAAGGATGAGGCATAAATTTCAGTGTAATTTGTAAGCCAGAATGACATAATGTAAAGACTTGCTTTCTCTTTTACCATAAGTAATATGCTATGAACTGGAGCAATGGCTCAGCAGTTAAAGACAGTTGCTTGCAAATCCTGCTGGCCAGAGCTCATTTCCCCAGCACTCACAAAGTGGCACATGCATCTGTGATCCTAATACACTTAGGTCAATGGGAGGCAAAGCCAAGAGAATCCAAAGCTTGTTGATAGTTGTAGCCTGGTACTTGATCGGCAGCATCCAGAAACCTTGTCTCAAAGAAGGAGTAGAGGCCTGGTTAAGGTGTCAAAACTTAGCGGTTAAGGTGTCAAAGCGTTTGCCTTCAAAGCCTAAGGACCCAGGTTGGATTCCCCAATACCAACGAAAGCCAGATGCACCAGGTGGCATATGCATCTAGAGTTCGTTTGCAGTGACTAGAGGACCATTCTTTCCCCCTCTCCTCTCTCTCTCTCTCTCTCTCTCTCTCTCTCTCTCTGTCTCTCTCTCGAATAAATAAATTATTTTTTTTTAATTTAAGGTCAGATATGGTAGCATATGCCTTTAATCCCAGCCCTTGGGAGGCAGAGGTAGGAGGATCGCTGAGAGTTTGAGGCCACCCTGAGACTACATAGTGAATTCCTTCAGGTTAGCCTGGGCTAGAGTGAGAACCTACCTCGGAAAAAAAATTTTTTTTTTTTCCAAAAAAGGAGCACAGGGCTGGAGATATAGCTTAGCGGTTAAGGCACTTGCCTGAGAAGCCTGAGGATCCAGGTTCGATTCTCCGGATGCACATGATGGCACATGCATGTGGAGTTCATTTGCAGTGGGTAGAAGCCCTGGCACACCCATTCTCTGTCCTCTCTCTCTCTCTCTCTCTCTCTCAAATAAATAAATAAATAAATAATAGAATATTAGCCAGACATGGTGGCAAACGCCTTTAATCCCAGCACTCAGGAGGCAGAGGTAGGAGGATCACCACGAGTTCAAGGCCACCTGAGACTACATAGTGAATTCCAGGTCAGCCTGGGCTAAAGCAAGACCCTACCTCGGAAAACCAAAAAAATAAAATAAAATATTTTTTAAAAGGCACACAGACACCTAGAAGTTGTCCTCTGACCTCCACATGCATGCCCATACATACACACACATATAAAGTAATTAATTTGCAAACTAATATGCAATAATCAAATACTTTTATTAAATTGAATACCATTGAAACAGAAAACATAACCACTAGCTGCTACCTCTCACCCACTCTTGCAAATGACCAGTGTGTTACTCATATGCTTATCAGTTTTATCTCCCTTGTATACCTGGGAGTGGCATTATACACAGTGGGCTTTATTTTCCCGGGTGCTGAATAGTGACAGCATAGAGCACTAACGCTGAAAGAGCTCTTAGATGTTGTGTGACCCACCCTAAGGAAAAAGCCATGACAATATAGAATTTGGACTCTGACCTTTCTATCAATCCACTCCAGAGATTTTTGCTGCAAGGCCTCAAGTACAGGAAGGCAGGTGCTCAAGAAACACTTGAAGATGCTCTGGACCCTCATTTCCGTTCTGCCTTCATGCTTTGTGCTTGCTTAGCATTTTGGCAGCCTAGACAGTTGGGAGAAGTTGGGCTTTAGAATCTAGCACACTAGCACATCAGCACAGCTGGTCCCATGTGGAACTCTCAGGGGGGGTTCTTAGCTTTTCTTCCTTCAGAAATGCCCATGGTGTTTAGGTTTCTTTCAGACTCTGCACCAAAGTCCCCTGCCCCAAAAAAGATTCTCTGCACTCATTTCCCTTTTCTCATATGAGAATGAATCCTGGTTATAACCAGATTCAGAAGAATTCCAGAACTTAGATGATTCTCACTCTGTCTGGGTTGACTACTGCCTCAGCCACAAAGGCGGTACACCCCCATAGCACACTCATTTTATTTGTCAAAAATAAAATTACACCATCTGCAACTTTGCAAGTTAACTGGGAATGTGAAGTTCTTGGAACAGTCTGTCTCTACCCACACAATTATCATCTTCCAGGCCCTACACATAGCTCTCAAAACGCTGACTGGGCCATTGAAGAAGCCAGATATCCAGGCCAAGTGTGGTAGCACACACATTTAATTCCAGCACTCGGGAGGCAGAGAGGCAGAGGTAGGAGGATCACTGTGAGTTCAAGGCCACCCTGAGACTACATAGTGAATTCCAGGTTAGCCTGAGCTAGAGACCCTGCCCTGGAAAAAAAATAAAAATAAAAATGAAAAGCCAGGGATCATGCTCTCCTCCATTACCACATCCCACAAGTTGAAGCCAGACCTTGATTTCAGTACATCTCACAGAGCCGAGAGTTCTACGCCACCAGCCTCAACCCTGCTTGTCAGGTTATCCTTGGTGCCTGTGGTACAGCTGGGAAGACTCACTACTATCCTTCAGCACTTTTACAGGAATCTCCTAGAAGAAAGAGCCATCCTCCAACCTAAGTCACTGCCCAAAGTCCCTCCACTCCCCTCCACCAGGACCTCTACTGAGTGAGTAGCCCTCAGAGTGTTCCTTAGAACTGGTGCACTGGGCCGGTGTGGTGGCATACACCTTTAATCCCAGCACTTGGGAGGAAGAGGTAGGAGGATTGCTGTGAGTTTGAGGTCAGCCTGGGACTTCAGAATGAATTCCAGGTTAGCCTGGGCTAGACTGAGACCCTATCTTGAGACAAAAAAAAAAAGAAGAAGAAGAAGGAAGGAAGGAAGGAAGGAAGGAAAGAAGGAAAGAAGGAAGGAAGGAAGAAGGAACTTGTGAACCAGGGAAGGAATCTAAGGAATTAGGAGGTGTGATGGGATATATTCTGAAAAGATGTGTCTGTTTTTAGCCAATGGCCAAGCCAAGGAGGAAATGACTGTTGTTGAAGGGAACAAATAACATTTGAGGTTGACAGAGGGCAGTGTGCATGCATATGAGAAACTCTGACCCCTATGTATGCACTCACCATTCTGTCACTGTTTCATACTTCTACCAACTCAGTTCTTCCATAATAAGGCTATAGCATATCTGAGAAAGGAAGAGGGAGGAGGAGAGAAGAGGAAGGAGAACAAGAAGCAGGTGGCAAATGGAATCTTCACTCTGCCCTACCATCACTCTGTGACCTCAAACCTTTTAACTCTATCTTCAAAATATAAGATCCATATATTTATATATGCTGGGGGAACTGGAGAGATGGTTTAGCAGTTAAGGCATTTGCCTGCAAAGCCAAAGGACCCAGGTTTGCTTCCCCAGGACCCACATAAGCCAGATGCACAAGGTGGCACATGTGTCTGGCATGCTCATTGTCTCTCTTTTCTCTCTCTCAAATAAATAAAAATTTTAAAAAATCTTTAAAAAATATATTTAAGCTCCAGCCAGGGCAGCCAGACACAGTGGTGTACACCTTTAATCCCAGCATCAGGAGGCAGAAGTAGGGGGATTGCTGTGAGTTCGAGACCAGGTGGGACTACAGAGTGAGTTCCAGGTCAGCCTGGGCTAGAGTGAGACCCTACCTCGAAAAAATTGTGTGTGTGTGTGTGTGTGTGTGTGTGTGTGTGTGTGTGTGTAAGCTCTGACTGGAGAGGTGACTCAGCAGTTAAGGCGCTTGCCCCAGTACCCACATAAAGCCAGATGCACCAAGTGGCACATACATCTGGAGTTCATTTGCAGTGGCTAGAGGCCCTGGCATGCTCTCTCTCTCTCTCTCTCTCCATCTTTCTCTGAAATAAATAAATAAATAAATAAATAGCCAGGTGTGGTGGTGCATGCCTTTAACCCCAGCACTTGGGAGGCAGAGGTAGGAGGATCACTGTGAGTTCAAGGCCACCCCGAGATTATAGTGAATTCCAGGTCAGCCTGAGCTAGAGTGAAACCCTACCTGGAAAAAAAAAAAAAAAAAAAAGCACAAAAATAACAGTGTTGAAGACACTTACTTACCACCATGGCTTCTGACGCTTTGGCAAAACCTCAGATGTGAGGTTTTCTGGCCAGGCGTCTACAGTTTCATATCATTGTAGCATTCATCGTCACTCTAGGAGTTGCATTTTCCTATAAGTTTGGTGTGGTTGAACAAAGAAGGTGTATGCAGATTTCTACAGAAATCACGATTCCATGAAAGATTTTAACGAGATGAGAGCTGGTATCTTCCAGAGTGCAAAATGATTTTGGAATATAGAGTTACTTTGCATTGAATTCCATAGAACTGTGAATATGTGGGTTAAAGAATAGTTTCTCTCAATAAATAACAATAACTATGGAAAAAATAAATCAAATCTATTAAAAATAATTTTTAAGCAGGGCGTGGTGGCACATGCCTTTAATCCAAGCATTTGGGAGGCAGAGGTAGGAGGATTGCTGTGAGTTTGAGGCCACCCTGAGAACACACAGTGAATTCCAGGTCAGTCTGAGCTAGAGTGAGACCCTACCTCGGAAAAACCAATATATATATAAAATAATAATAATTTTTAAAAGTATTCAGAGCAGGAAAATCTGTAGAAACAGAAAGTAGTTTCCAGGGGTTACAAAATAGAATTACCACAAAATGAACATGGGCTGTTTGGGGGGGGGGGTAATGAATAGGTGCTGGAATGAAGTAATGATAGTTGAGCAACAATATGCAAATACTAAAAACCACTGAATTGTACAGTTCAGGTAGATTAGTTTTTTAATTTTATTTATTTGCAAGCACAGAGAGATACAGAGAGAGAGAGAGACAGATAAAATGGGCATGCCAGGGCCTCCAGCTACTGCAACCAAACTCCAGATCCATGTGTCACTTTGTGCATCTGACTTAACGTGGGTACTAGGGAATCAAATCTGGGTTGTTGGGCATTGCAGAAAATCACCTTAACCACTAAACCATCTCTCCATCCCCCAGATATATTCATTTTTATCATGAATTATTGCTATATAGTATGTATACAAGGCATTTGTACAAGGCACAGTATGGTATACTTTCATTACAGAATGGTCTCACTGTGATGATTTAATACATTTATATTCAGCTTTATTTAAATAATTTGCATCATATTTGTATGCTTATTTTGAGGAACATTTGTGTTACTTATTTGAAATAGCTTCATAGAAATAAATTCAAACATTTGCAAGCTTGATCATCTTCTCTTTGACAGGGCTACATGTTATGATTTGGATATGAAATGTTCCCAAAAGCTTTTGTGCAACATTGTATAGAAGTAGGGCCTGTGGTAGGTGATCATAAGGTCTCTGTCTTCATCAAAAGGTTAATTCATGGCTAGAGAGACAGTTTAGTGGTTAAGGCAATTGCCTGTGAAGCCTAAGGAAGCAGGTTTGATTCCCCAGTACCCATGTAAGCTAGATGCACAAGGTGGTGCATATGTCTGGAGTTCATTTGCAGTGGCTGGAGTCCCTGGAACACCTGTTCTCTATGTGCCTCTTGCTTTCTCTCCCTCCCTCTCTCTCTCAAATGAGTAAATAAATAAATAATTTGTTTTTATTTTTTTCAGGTAGGGTCTTGCTCTAGCCCAGGCTAACTGGAAGGTACTCTGTACTCTCAGGCTGGCCTTAAACTCACAATGCTTCTCCTACCTCTGCCTCCTGAATGTTGTGAGCCACCACACCATCCCTTTAATCCCAGCACTCGGGAGGCAGAGGTAGGAGGATCGCCATGAGTTCAAGGCCACCCTGAGACTGCATAGTGAATTCCAGGTCAGCCTGGGCTAGAGTGAGACCCTACCTCGGCAAAAAAATAAAAATAAAAATAAAAATAGGGCATTGGAGCCATGCCCTTGAAGATATGTTTTTCAGACAAGATCTCACTGTTTCCCAGGCTACATTTCACAATTTTCCTACCTCAGTCTCCCTAATGCTGCCATTACAGGACTGTCACCACTCCCAGACTGATTAGTATGTATTTGGTTCCTGATGTCCCCTCCCCCTGTCAACACACACACACAAATACACCAGCCATCATTAGGTGAACAGTTTTCCTCTACCACTCCTACCGTAGTGTTCTGCCTCACCATAGTTCTAAGGACATCTTGGCTGTGGTGATTAATGTGATTGTCAACTTGATTGGCTCAGAATCAGCTCTAGGTAGGTCTTTGAAGATCCTTTCCAGAAAGGATCAACCAAGTGCAGAAGGCTCTCCTTCAGAGTGGGGGCCCAGATACAATCAATATAAAGATGGCTGAGGAAAAAGCAGTGTTACTTGTTTGCCCCCATTTTGCTTCTTTTAAATTTTTTTTTGTTTTTTTTTTGTTGTTGTTGTTGTTGTGATTGTTTTTGTTTTTGTTTTTGTTTTTTGAGATAGGGTCTCACTCTAGCTCAGGCTGACCTGAAATTCACTATGTAATCTCAGGGTGGCCTCAAACTCATGGCGATCCTCCTACCTCTGCCTCCTAAATCCTGGGATTAAAGGCATGCATGACCATGCCTGGCATTTTTTTTTCTTTTTTTTTCTTTTTAAATTTTTTTCTTTTTTTTTTATTGACAACTTTCATAATTGTAAACAATAACCCATGGTAATTCCCTCCCTCCCTCCCTCCCTGCACTTTCCCCTTTGAAACTTCACTCTCTAGCATATTCTCTCACCCTCTCAATCAGTCTTTATTTTATTTTGATGTCATCATCTTTTCCTATTATGATGTTCTTTTTTTAATTTAATTTTTTTTTTTTTGGTTTTTTTTGAAGTAGGGTTTCACTCTAGCCCAGGCTGACCTGGAATTCACTATGTAGTCTCAGGGTGGCCTCGAACTCATGGTGATCCTCCTACCTCTGCCTCCCGAGTGCTGGGATTAAAGGCGTGCGCCACCACGCCCGGCTTTAATTTAATTTTTTATTGACAACATCCATAATTGTAGACAATGTCCCATGATAATTCCCTCCCTCCCCCCATTTTTCCTTTGAAACTCCACTCTCCATCCTATCCCCTCCCCCTCTCAATCAGTCTCTCTTTTATTTTGATGTCATGATCTTTTCCTCCAATTATGATGTTCTTGTGCAGGTAGTGTCAGGCATGGCAAGGTCATGGATATCCAGGCCATTTTGTGTCTGGAGGAGCACATTATAAGAAGTCCTACACTTCCTTTTACTGTTACATTCTTTCCACCACCTCTTCCACAATGGACCCTGAGCCTTGCAAGGTGTGATAGAGATATTTCAGTGATGAGCAGTCCTCTGTCACTTATTATCAGCACCATGGTGCCTTCTGAGTCACCCCAAGGTTACTGCCATCTGAAAAGAGAAGATTCTCTAACCAAAAATAAGAGTAGCATTAAGCAGGGCGTGGTGGCGCATGCCTTCAGTCCCAGTACTCAGGAGGCAGAGGTAGGAGGATTGCCAAGAATTCAAGGCCACCCTGAGAATACATAGTGAATTCCAGGTCAGCCTGTGCTAGAGTGAGACCCTACCTTGAAAAACCAAAGGAAAAAAAAAGTAGCATTAATATATGGGTATAAACATTAAGAGAAGTGCTTACTGGGCAGTTTGGTGAGCATATATATACATTTAATCAGACAGCAGCTGACATTACACCCCTAGGACTCATGAGTACCCCTGTTGTAGGTTTTTAGTATCAGGGATGTATTCCCTCCCCTGGAGTGTGCCTCCAGTCCAATTGGAGAGCAGTTGGTTTCCCCCATAACAGACATGCCAGTATTGTACCCGTTGGCTCATTAGGCCTGGCTGACCACATTTAAGGCTTGCAGTGTCCATTGTTGAGTATCTCCACTGGTGATTTCTCTGTCCCCATTGCACTGCATGCAGTATAGCTTTTTCTATCTTTCTGCCAGTTGGTCTACATGGAGGAGGTTTTCTGCTCAGCTCCAGCAGGATTTTTCAGGGACCTTGCATCCCAAGTATGTGGAGTCTTCAGCAACAGGGTCTTATCATCTATTCTTGGTGGGAAACCAAGAACCTTAGCCATGGCCTGTAATGTTTTGGGGGTATCAGTGACCTCCCTAGCCAACAACTCACTGGAAAGTATCCCATCCCTGGCACTGAAAATTTTCTAGTTACAATGTATGGCTTCTGAGTGTTCCATTGTCCAAAAAAGAAGGTTTCTATATGACTTATTTATATCCTCTTAGATTTTGATTAGCCCTCCCTCCACCTTTCCTTTACTCAATCTCTTCCCCTTACCTCACTTAGGCCTTTTCACCCCAATTAATCTGTTCTTCTACTTACATATATACAATACCATCCTATTAAGTCCCCCCTCCCTTTCTATTCCCTTTATATCCCCTTTCTAGCTTATTGGCCTTTGCTACTGAGTTTTATTCCTACTCACATAGAAGTCCAATCATTTGTAGCTAGGATCCACATATGAGAAAAAGCATGTGACATTTGGCCTTGTGGGCCTGGGTTACCTCACTAAGTATAATCCTTTATTTATTTATTTATTTTTGGTTTTTCAAGGTAGGGTCTCACTGTAGTCCAGGCTGTCTTGGAATTCACTGTGTAGTCTCAGGGTGGCCTTGAACTCACAGCGATCCTCCTACCTCTGCCTCCTGAGTGCTGGGATTAAAGGCATGAACCACCACACCTTTTTTTTAATTTTTAAAAATATTTATATTTATATTTATTTATGAGAGAGAGAGAGAGAAAGTAGTACAGAGAGGGTTAGGGTTAGGCAGAGAGAGAATGGGTGCATTAGGATCTCAGCCCCTGCAAATGAACTCCAGACACATGTGCCCCTTTGTACATCTGGTTTATGTGGGTCCTGGGGAATTGAACCTAGGTCCTTTGGCTTTGCAGGTGTGGTACTTTGAATTTATGGCCCCCAATATATTCAGTGTTTTATTAGTTTGTTGTTTGCATCTATAGCCACCTGGCTGGAGGCAATGTCACTGAGTGGATCTTAAGGTGTGGTGGTGGGTTTGAGATTCCATTGTAAAGATATGCAAATTCTGTGTGCCTAGCGGGAGTTCCTAAAGTGTGCTGTGCTCTGTGGCTGGTGGCTTTCCTCTCTTGCCTGGTCCTGTAAGAGCAGGCCAGTTCTCCTGCCATTATGGAACTTCCCTGGATCTGCAAGCTTCAATAAATAATATCCCTTCCTCCATAACTGTGCCTGGTCTGGAAGTTCATGATGAACCTGAAGCTGTCTGCTATAGCAGGCAAGCATTTAACTGCTAAGCCATCTCTCCATCCCCTTTTTAATTTTATTTATTTTATTTTATTTTATTTTTGTTTTTTGAGGTAGGGTCTCACTCTAGTCCAGGCTGACCTGGAATTCACTGTGTAGTCTCAGGTGGCCTCAAACTCATGGCTATCTTCCCACCTCTACCTCTCGAGGAGTGCTGGGATTAAAGCGTGCACCACCACGCCTGGCTAATTTAAAAATATATTTATTTAATGGGATGAGGTGGCCAAGTGGTTAAGGTGATGGACCCCAAAAATATTTATTTAAGGGCTGGAGAGTTGGCTTAGCAGTTAAGGCACTTGCCTGCAAAGCCAAAGGATCTCAGTTCGATTCCCTAGAGTCCACCGTAAAGCCAGATGCACAAGGGGCACATGCATCTGGAGTTCATTTGCAATGACTGGAGGCCCTGGCATGCCCATTCTCTCTCTCTCTCTCCCTCTTTCTCTCTGCCTCTTTCACTTAAATAAATAAATTAAAAACATAATTTGTTTATTTAATAGAGAGAGTCCCAGCACTCAGGAGGCAGAGGTAGGAGGATCACCGTGAGTCCACCCTGAGAATACATAGTGAATTCCAGGTCAGCCTGTGCTAGAGTGAGACCCTACCTTGAAAAAAACCAAAGGAAAAAAAAAGTAGCATTAATATATGGGTATAAACATTAAGAGAAGTGCTTACTGGGCAGTTTGGTGAGCATATATATACATTTAATCAGACAGCAGCTGACATTACACCCCTAGGACTCATGAGTACCCCTGTTGTAGGTTTTTAGTATCAGGGATGTATTCCCTCCCCTGGAGTGTGCCTCCAGTCCAATTGGAGAGCAGTTGGTTTCCCCCATAACAGACATGCCAGTATTGTACCCGTTGGCTCATTAGGCCTGGCTGACCACATTTAAGGCTTGCAGTGTCCATTGTTGAGTATCTCCACTGGTGATTTCTCTGTCCCCATTGAACTGCATGCAGTATAGCTTTTTCTATCTTTCTGCCAGTTGGTCTACATGGAGGAGGTTTTCTGCTCAGCTCCAGCAGGATTTTTCAGGGACCTTGCATCCCAAGTATGTGGAGTCTTCAGCAACAGGGTCTTATCATCTATTCTTGGTGGGAAACCAAGAACCTTAGCCATGGCCTGTAATGTTTTGGGGGTATCAGTGACCTCCCTAGCCAACAACTCACTGGAAAGTATCCCATCCCTGGTACTGAAAATTTTCTAGTTACAATGTATGGCTTCTGAGTGTTCCATTGTCCAAAAAAGAAGGTTTCTATATGACTTATTTATATCCTCTTAGATTTTGATTAGCCCTCCCTCCACCTTTCCTTTACTCAATCTCTTCCCTTACCTCACTTAGGCCTTTTCACCCCAATTAATCTGTTCTTCTACTTACATATATACAATACCATCCTATTAAGTCCCCCCTCCCTTTCTATTCCCTTTATATCCCCTTTCTAGCTTATTGGCCTTTGCTACTGAGTTTTATTCCTACTCACATAGAAGTCCAATCATTTGTAGCTAGGATCCACATATGAGAAAAAGCATGTGACATTTGGCCTTGTGGGCCTGGGTTACCTCACTAAGTATAATCCTTTATTTATTTATTTATTTTTGGTTTTTCAAGGTAGGGTCTCACTGTAGTCCAGGCTGTCTTGGAATTCACTGTGTAGTCTCAGGGTGGCCTTGAACTCACAGCGATCCTCCTACCTCTGCCTCCTGAGTGCTGGGATTAAAGGCATGAACCACCACACCTGGCTTAATTTTTAAAAAATATTTATATTTATATTTATTTATGAGAGAGAGAGAGAGAAAGTAGTACAGAGAGGGTTAGGGTTAGGCAGAGAGAGAATGGGTGCATTAGGATCTCCAGCCCCTGCAAATGAACTCCAGACACATGTGCCGCCTTTGTACATCTGGTTTATGTGGGTCCTGGGGAATTGAACCTAGGTCCTTTGGCTTTGCAGGTGTGGTACTTTGAATATATGGCCCCCAATATATTCAGTGTTTTATTAGTTTGTTGTTTGCATCTATAGCCACCTGGCTGGAGGCAATGTCACTGAGTGGATCTTAAGGTGTGGTGGTGGGTTTGAGATTCCATTGTAAAGATATGCAAAGTGTGCCTAGCGGGAGTTCCTAAAGTGTGCTGTGCTCTGTGGCTGGTGGCTTTCCTCTCTTGCCTGGTCCTGTAAGAGCAGGCCAGTTCTCCTGCCATTATGGAACTTCCCCTGGATCTGCAAGCTTCAATAAATAATATCCCTTCCTCCATAACTGTGCCTGGTCTGGAAGTTCATGTCAGCGAACCTGAAGCTGTCTGCTATAGCAGGCAAGCACCTTAACTGCTAAGCCATCTCTCCATCCCCCTTTTTAATTTTATTTATTTTATTTTATTTTATTTTTTGTTTTTTGAGGTAGGGTCTCACTCTAGTCCAGGCTGACCTGGAATTCACTGTGTAGTCTCAGGGTGGCCTCAAACTCATGGCGGTCTTCCTACCTCTACCTCTCGAGTGCTGGGATTAAAAGCGTGCACCACCACGCCTGGCTAATTTAAAAAAATATATTTATTTAATGGGATGAGGTGGCCAAGTGGTTAAGGTGATGGACTGCTAAAAATATTTATTTAAGGGCTGGAGAGTTGGCTTAGCAGTTAAGGCACTTGCCTGCAAAGCCAAAGGATCTCAGTTCGATTCCCTAGAGTCCACGTAAGCCAGATGCACAAGGGGGCACATGCATCTGGAGTTCATTTGCAATGACTGGAGGCCCTGGCATGCCCATTCTCTCTCTCTCTCTCCCTCTTTCTCTCTGCCTCTTTCACTTAAATAAATAAATTAAAAACATAATTTGTTTATTTAATAGAGAGAGAAATCCCAGCACTCAGGAGGCAGAGGTAGGAGGATCACCGTGAGTCCACCCTGAGACAACATAGTGAATTCCAGGTCTGCCTGGACTAGAGTGAGACCCTACCTCAAAAAAACAAAAAACAACAAAGAAAAAAAAGAGAGAGAGAGAATGGGCACACCAGGGCCTCTGGCCACTGCAAATGAACTCCAGATGCATGCTCCACCTCGTGCATCTGACTTATGTGGATACTGGGGAATTGAACCTGGGTCCTTTGGCTTTGCAGGCAAACACCTTAACTGCTAAGCCATCTCTCCAGCCCCCACCTTTGCTTCTTGCTGGTGAGCATATCTATCTCCTGTGCCTACTGCAGCCATAGTTCATGGACATCAGTGCTCAGCTTATTTGGAATCTTCAGGCTTTCATCAGCAGGTTGGAACTGCTGAAGCATTCAGCTCATGAACTACTACTGGGTTCTCAGCCTCTCCAAAGGACAAATAGCCATTGTTGGACTACCCAATCCCTTTTGGTTATAATTCATCCTAGTGGATCAGAGGGAGAAACCGGAACCAGATAGTTTTTTTGTTTGTTTGTTTAGGTAGCCAGCTAAGGAAATGCCCTGAGAGAGGTAATTAAGAGCTGTCCCCCAGCCTGCTTCTGCAGAACCGGAATTCAGCATCTGCTACAGTCTATCCTTCAGCAATAATCCTCAACTTCCCCAATCTTACATTTTTAGGTGTTGATGCAAATGGGGTTCAGTAGGGGTCTCCCAGAATTTATGAACCCTAAGTGTTGGGTTCTGTCCTACCTTTAACAAAGAATTGATAAAGACAGACTCAAGAAAGCTAAATTATGAATTGTTAAGTTTATTTAGGGAGATATCACAAATAGTGGGGCTTAAGGGATAAATCACAAATTGTGAGGTTTAGCAAGCATACTTTCACATGGAAACACTGCATAGTTTATAAGATTTGTTTAAGAGAAATTGAGGGTTTTTTTTTTTTAGGAAACTGGAGTAGAGCCACAAGCACTTAAGAGAAACCGAGGCTTTTTTTTTTTTTAAGATTTTATTTTTATTTATATATTTGTTAGAGAGAGACAGAGAGAGAGAGAATGGGTGCGCCAGGGCCTCTAGCCACTGCAAACAAGTTCCAGATGCATGGGCCACCATGTGCATCTGGCTTACGTGGGACCTAGAGAGTCGAACTGGGATCTTCAGGCTTCGCAGGCAAATGCCTTAACCGCTAAGCCATCTCTCCAGCCCGAAACCGAGGCTTTTAACGACAGGTTACAGTAAGGCTGCTGGCAAGTGGAAAGTAGAATCTAGGAGCGTGTGTAAGGAAGCTTGGGGAAGAACCCGCGTGGCATCTGCCCTGTTTATTTAGAGAAGTCAAGAGGGCAAATGGTGAGGCTCAAGGGAAAAAAAAATGAGAGGGCAGGTATAAAAGCAGAGGCCAAGAGATTCACAGGAGAAATGAGTAATGAAGAAAGTTACACTAATGGTTACCTGAGTTTAAAGAAATAACACAGGAAGCAAGCCTAGAGTTGACCAGAGCACCCACATGGTAGATCTGGAGTGTAAGAAAAATACGCACATGGTAGATTCAGAAACCAGAGGAAAAGCATGTGTGTAATCAAAGAGAGAAGTGACCCCAAAGTATAAAGCAGAGGCAAGCAGAAAAGCCATCCAAACCAAGAAACAGTTTTATGCTCTTCCTCCACCTGGCTGGGTAAGGGGGAAGCCAGACTCATGTATTTCCTGTGAACCCAATGCCAAGCAGAGCCAGAAAAGCAGAGCAGAGCTGACCTGAGCAGGTCCGACAGCAGCCTTTATAAGCAAGGGGAAGATGCCCTTGGTTTGTAGAGGAGGACGGATCCTAGAGCCTGCCCAGTTGGACCACCTATCCAAGTAGTGTGCCAGACTATGGACAGCAGGGGGCGCTGTAGATAAGCCTCCATTAGAGGAGTTCCACTTTTGTGGTGGCATGTAGGGTGGCATCTTATGGTTCTCTTGAGCCTCCATCCCTAACTGAAACTACCATTAAAAAGCTAGCTTTCTCCTATTCTCCTTCAGTATGCTGGTCCCTTTTGGGCCAGCCCCTTGAGTCCAAACCAATCGGCTTTCTCCCAGATTCAAGAGCATGGTGGTAAGGTGCCCCCTAGCCTAGCAATACCATCGCAAGACCCTCAAAATAGAAGAAAAAGATGATGACATCAAATTAAAAGAAAGACTAATGGAGAGAGGGAGGGGATATGGTGGAGATTTGTGTTCTGAAGTGGAATGGGGGGACGGGAGGGGAGGGAAATATCATATGTTTTTTGTATGTAAATATAGAAGGTGTTAATAAAAAATTAATAATTAAAAAGAGAGAGAGAGAGAGGCTTACCAGGTAGGCAAGGACTTCCTGGCTGTTCATTTCTTCTCCCCTGAACCTCAGGACCCTGTTCCCAAAAGGTCTTCCTGCATCCCAGCAGCTGGGATGGGGTGGGGAGGAATTTTCTTTCTTCTCATTTTGTTACTATCTTCTAAGTTATGGGTTCTTTACTAACTGACCCCTTCACTTACTTTTTTTTTTTTTTTTTTTCGAGGTAGGGTCTCATTCTGGTCCAGGCTGACCTGGAATTCACTATGTAGTCTCAGGGTGGCCTCGAACTCACGGCAATCCTCCTACCTCTGCCTCCCGAGTGCTGGGATTAAAGGCGTGAGCCACCACGCCCAGCTTCACTTACTTTACTTTTAATATGAAGGAGAGAGCCTCTTCTTGCTTTTGCTCGTGTATGTGTGTGTGTGTGTGTGTGTGTGTGTTTTCCTTTAAGCTCTGGCCCTTTTTTCAATTTCCCTGGAAAGAAACCTCCTTCACAGTTTACCTCCATTCCCATGCTCAGCTTCCCAGTGGGCTCTTAAGGCCTGCCTCCACATGGGCAGATATTCTAGTTCCAGCCACCTCTCTGGATTCATAATCTCCCCATATACAAATTTAATGACTCATAATTTATCCTTCTCAGTCTATTTATTCAATTCTTATTTTTATTTTGTTAAATATATTTAATTTATTTACTTCTTTGAGAAAGAGAAACAGGCAGAGAGAGAGAGAGAATGGGCACGCCAGGGCCTCCAGCCACTCCAAACAAACTCCAGACACATGCGCCCCCTTGTGCATCTGGCTTACCAGGATCCTAGAGAGTTGAACCAGGATCCTTTGGCTTTGCAGGCAAACTGCTAAGCCATCTCTCCAGCCCCCTTTTATTTCATTTTATTTTGGTTTTTCAAAGTAGGGTCTCACTCTAGCCCAGGGTGACCTAGGATTTACTATGTAGTCTCACGCTGGCCTAGAACTCATAGCAATCTTCCTACCTCAGCCTCCTGAGTGCTGGGATTAAAGGCCTGTGCCACCAGGACTGGCTATTTTTATTTATTTAGTTAGTTTTAGTTTAGTTTTAGTTTTAGTTTTAGTTTTTCGAGGTAGGGTCTCACTCTAGCTCAGGCTGACCTGGAATTCACTATGTAGTCTCAGGGTGACCTTGAATTCATGGCAATCCTCCTACCTCTGCCTCCTGAGTGCTGGGATTAAAGGCATGCGCCTCCACGCCCGGTTGTTTTTTTATTTATTTTTTAAATATTTATTTGAGAGGGAGAAGGAAATTGAGAGAATGGACACACCAGAGCCTCCTGCTGCAACAAACCCCAGATACATATGCCACTTTGTGCATCTAGCTTTATGTGGGTACTGGAAAATCGAACCCAGGCCATCAGGCTTTACAAGCAAGTGCCTGTAGGTGCTCAGCCATCTCTCCAGCCCAATATTATGTATTTTAAAAATATGGCGGGGGGCCTGAAGAGATGGCTTAGCAGTTAAGCGCTTGTCTATGATGTCTAAGGACCCCGATTTGAGGCTCGACTCCCCAGGACCTATGTAAGCCAGATGCACAAGGTGGCGCATGCATCTGGAGTTTGTTTGCAGTGGCTGGAGGCCCTGGCATGCCCATTCTCTCTCTATATATATCTGCTTCTTTCTCCCTCTGTCTGTCGCTCTCAAATAAATAAATAAATAATAAACACAAAATTAAAAAAAATATATGGCTGGGCTGGGCTGGGCTGGGCATGCTGATGCATGCCTTTAATCCCAGCACTCGGGAGGCAGAGGTAGGAGGGTTGCAGAGAGTTCAAGGCTACCCTGAGACTACAGAGTGAATCCAGGTCAGCCTGAGCTAGAGAGAGAGACCTCAAAAAAAAAAAAAAAAAAAAAAAAAGAAAGAAAAAGAAAAAGAAAAAGAAAAACCAAAAAAAAAAGAAAGTGAAAGAAATGTAAAGCCTTGTAGACATACAATGGGCATTTGTTGACATTTTTGTGCATTCAAACAGTTCATCTTTTGTTTCTTTCTTTTATCTTTTTCTCAAATAGTTGATTTTTTTTCAAATAGTTCATTTTTAAGATGTGATACTCAACTAGAGAGGTTAATGGTAGATCATTGGCCAAGCATACATGAGTTCAATGCCCAGCACAATATACAAGTAAATAAAGCTATTAGCTTTAAGTTTATTTCTTTTCCCATTTTCCCATAGAAAGATTGGCTAGTTAAGTCCATAGCCAGTCCACTTTGAACATGCCTGCTTTCTGATCTCAGAAGCTAAGCAGGATTAGTCCTGATTAGTACTCCTGTAAGAGAAAGAAGCTTAGGGTAAGAGGCTCTAGGGAGAAGTACCTTTATTCATTGGGAAATTATTTCTTTTTCAAAAAAAAAATTGGAGGGGGGGTTTCGAGGTATGGTCTCACTCTGGCCTAGGCTGACCTGGAATTTACTATGTAGTCTCAGGGTGACCTCGAACTCATGGTGATCCTCCTACTTCTGCCTCCTGAGTGCTGGGATTGAAGGCATGCACCACCACTCCCAACATTCATTTCTATTTTATTTTATTATTTATTTATTTATTTGAGAGAGAGAGAGAGAGAGAGAGAGAGAGAGAGAATGAGTACGCCAGGGCCTCCAGCCACTGCAAACAAATTCCAGACACATGTGCCCCCTTGTGCTTCTGGCTTACATGGGACCTGGAGAGTTGAACCAGGATCCTTTGGCTTTGCAGGCAAATGCCTTAACTGCTAAGCCATCTTTCCACCACCACCCCCTTACTTATTTATTTGCAAGGAGGGAGAGAGATAGAAGAGAGGCACACAGAGAGAGAATGGGCACACCAGAGCCTCTAGCCACTGCAAACAAACTCCAGATGCATGTGCCCTTTGTGCATCTGGCTTATGTGGGTCCTGGAGAATCAAACTGGGATCATTTGGCTTTGCAGGCAAATGCCTTAACCGCTAAGCCATTTCTCCAGCCCTTCCAACATTCATTTCTTTTAATAACTGTGAAATCTCATTTCTGCCCCTTAAATCTAGTTGGGGCAGTCTATGTGAGAAGGGCACACATGAAACTGACAGGTCAAACATCAGTCAATGAGAAGCAGAGGTAGGAGGGTCACCATGAGATTAAAGCCACCCTGAGACTAAATAGTGAATTCCAAACAGCTGGGCGTGGTGGCACACACCTTTGGGAAGAGGTGGTATCAAAACCTCAACAGTAGTAAAATTAAAAAGGGATGAGCCAGGTGTGGTGGTGCACACCTTTAAGCCCAGCACTCAGGAGGCAGAGGTAGGAGGATCACTGTGAGTTTGAGGCCACCCTGAGACTACATAGTGAATTCCAAGTCAGCCTGAGCTAGAGTAAGACCCTGCCTTGAAAAACCAAAAAAGCAAACAAAAAACAGTTACGACTATATAATAATCCAAAGCAGTAGGGCAGTACCAAAGAAACTAATTTTTTTAAATTGTATTTTAGAGAGAGAAAGACAGAGAGAGAATTGGCATGCCAGGGCCTCAGCCATTGAAAACGAACTCCAGACACTTGCACCACTTAATGGGCATGTGCGACCTTGTGCTTGCCTCACCTTTGTGCACCTGGCTAACGTGGGATCTAGAGAGTCCAACATGGGTCTTGAGGATTCACAGGCCACTAAGCCATCTCTCTAGCCCTGTAAATTTTGTTTAAGAGCAGGTAAGATCTGTAGAAATTGAGAGCAAGGAATAATTATGTACAGCTAGCTTACAGGATTACAAAAAAGATCTCTGATAACAGTTATCTCAGAAGATAAGGGTGGTATGAAACAGACAGGAGGCTAGAGTGAGACTCTACCTCCAAAAGAAAAAAAAGAACTAACTGAAAAAGGTCCTTGGTTGACTTGTAATGGAATGTGATTTCAAAGATAGCTAGGACCCTTATTTTATATATGATAGGCTACAGGCTATTATTTTGCTTTCAAGTTCTGCTTTACCTCACTGGAAAAAGACAGGAAGGGTGACCTTCAAGACCCACCCCTGAGTCAGTAAAATGTTGGGAGTTCCTTGGACATGCTTGATATGGAAAATTCATTAGACTGTCTGCTTCAAATATAAGGCTTTCCTAGCACCTGGCAGAGTCTAGCTTTTGGTATTTATCAGTTAACATTAGAAATCTCCAATCAAGCTGGATGTGGTGGCGCACGCCTTTAATCCCAGCACTTGTGAGACAGAGGTAGGAGGATCGCCCTGAGTTGGAGGCCACCCTGAGACTACATAGTGAATTCCAGGTAGCCTGAGCTAGAGTGAGACCCTACCTCAAAAAACCAAAAAAGAAAAAAGAAATCTCCAATCAGGTTTTCCTTCATCAAATAGGTTTGTTAAAGGTTTATGATGTCATAGTTCCATGCTAGACATTGAGGTAGGAAAACAAAAATCTTATACTCAAAGGACTCACAATATTACTGATGACTCCACATGCTTGGGCTACAAGGTCACTGAGAAATCCTACTGGAGCTGAGCTGAAAACCTCCCTGAAGACCAACTGACAGAAAGCTGGAAAAAACTACGCTGCATGCAGCTCTAATGGGAAAGAGAAGTCATCAGTGGAGATAAACAACAGTGAACACTGCAAGCCTTAAGGCTGCCCAGCAAGACCAAATAAGCCAATGGATGCAATAGTGGCATGTCTGTTATGGAGGTGTTGCAGTCAGGTTGGCATTGCTGGCAGAAAATACCTGACCAAGGGCACCTTGTAGGAAAAAGGGTTTATTTTGGTTTACACACTCAAGGGGAAGCTCCATGATGGCAGGGGAAAATGATGGTGTGAGTAGAAGGTGGACATCACCTTCTGGCATACATCAGATGGACAATAGCAATAGGAGAGTGTGCCGAACACTGGCAAGGGGAAACTGGCTATAACACCCATAAGTCCGCCCCCAACAATACACTGCCTCCAGGAGGCGTTAATTCCCAAATTGCCATCAGTTGGGGGCCTAGTATTCAGAACACCTAAATTTATAGGGGACCCCTGAATCAAACCACCAGTTGGGGGAAAGCAACTGCTCTCTAATTGGACTGGAGGCCCGCTCCATGGGAGGAAATCCATGCCTGACACTAAAAACTTATGACAGGGAATGTCATGAGCCCTAAGGGTGTAACGTTTGCTAGTGTCTGGCTAAATGCATATACTATGCTCACCAAACTGCCTGGTAAGCACTTCTCTTAATGTTCATACACATATATTCTCACTTTTGCTTAGAGAAGCTTCTCTTTTCAGATGTCATTGACCTCTGGGATGACTCAAAAGGCACCATGGTGCTGAGAATTGACAAGAGGAATGCTCAACACTGACACATCTCTACAATACCTTCCAAGGTTTAGGTCCATTGTGGAAGAGAGGGTGGAAACAATGTAAGAACCACAGGGCGTGGTGGCGCACAACTTTAATCCCAGCACTGGGGACACGGATGTAGGAAGATCACCTTGAGTTCAAGGCCACCCTGAAACTACACAGTGAATTCCAGATCACCTCTGAGCTAGAGTGAAACCCTACCTCAAAAAACAAACAAACAAAAACCAAAAATATATATATATAAGAACCAAAGGAAGGGTAGGACTGGTTACTGGTTACAATGCAGTACTCTAGACACAAAATGACTTGGAGATCCACGACCTTACAATGACTGGTTCTACCTACACAGGACCCTCGTAATAGGAGGAAAAGCTGATGACATCAAAATAAAAGAGAGACTAATTGAGAGAGGGAGTATATATGATGGAGAGTGTATTTGTGAAGGGGAAAGTGGGGGAGGGAAAGGAATTATCATGGTTTATTGTTTGTAAGTATGGAAGTTGTCAATAAAGTTAGAAAAATAATAAAATTAAATTTAAAAAAAAAGAACTCACAATAGTAGATCGGTGCCAATATTTACTTAAAGCAATAATATAATTCAATGGGGGAAGTAATTTCACTTTTGTTTTTAGCAAATGATACTGAGACAAGCACATATGCACAAACAAAGCAGTGACTGCACTTCATCAAAGTAAAAACGCTGCAATTCAGAGGACATCATTAACAAAAGCCACCCCACAGAATAGAGGAAAATATCTTTTTAAACGTATTTTAGGGGCTGGAGAAATGGCTTAGTGGTTAAGGCGTTTGCCTGTGAAGCCAAAGGACCCAGGTTCAATTCCCCAGGACCCACATAAGCCAGATGCACAAGGGGCATATGTATCTGGAATTTGTTTGCAGTGGCTAGAGGCCCTGGCATGCCCAATCTCTCTCTTCTCCCACCTCCCTTGCAAATAAATAAATAATTTTTAAAAAAGTATTTTAGGGGCTGGAGAAATGGCTTAGTGGTTAAGGTGTTTGCCTGAAAAGCCAAAGGACCATAGTTTGATTCCCCAGGACCCAGGTAAGCCAGATGCACAAAGGGATACATGCTTCTAGTGTTCATTTGCAGGGGCTGGAGGCCCTAGCACCCATTTTCTCTTTCTATCTGCTTCTTCCTCTCTCTCTCTCTCTCTCTCTCTCTCAAATAAATAAATAAAATATTTTTAAAAACACGGGGGCTGGAAAAATGGCTTAGTGGTTAAGGTATTTGCCTATACAAAGCCAAGGGATTCCCCGTTCGATTCTCCAGGACCCATGTAAGCCAGATGCACAAAGTGGCATATGCATCTGGAGTTCATTTGCAGTGGCTAGAGGCCCTGATATGCCCATTCTCTCTCTGCCTCTCTTTTATCTCTCTCTCTGCTTGCAAATAAATCAATAAATAACGTATTTTAGGAGGGCATGATGGAGCACGCCTTTAATCCCAGCACTCGGGAGGCAGAGGTAGAAGGATCACCATAAGTTTGAGGCCACCCTGAGAATACAGAGTGAATTCCAGGTCAGCCTGAGTGAGACAGGAAGAAAGAGGCAGATAGAGAGAGAGAAAGAATGGACATACCAGAGCCTTCAGCCACTGCAAACGAACTCCAGATGCATGTGCCACCTTGTTTGTTTGTTTCGGTCCTTTCTTTCTTCCTTCCTTCCCTTCCTTCCTTCCTTCCTTCCTTCCTTCCTTCCTTCCTTCCTTCCTTCCTTCCTTCCTTCCTTCCTTCCTTCCTTCCTTCCTTCCTTCCTTCCTTCCTTCCTTCTTTCTTTCTTTCTTTCTTTCTTTCTTTCTTTCTTTCTGTTTGCTTTTTGTTTTTCCAAGGTAGGGTCTCAAGCCCAGCTAAGAAAAGAAAATTATTTGAACCTGGGTTTGGTGGCAAATGCCTTTAATCCCAGCCTTGGCAGGCAGAGGTAGGAGGATTGTTGTGAGTTCCAGGTCACCCTGAGACTACGTAAGAGTGAAACCCTACCTGGAAAAAAAAAAAAAGGAAACTATTTGCCAGGTGTGGTGGCGCACGCCTTTAATCCCAGCACTCGGGAGGCAGAGGTAGGAGGATCGCCATGAGTTCAAGGCCACCCTGAGACTCCACAGTGAATTTCAGGTCAGCGTGAATTAGAGTGAGACCCTACCTCGAAAATCACCCCCCCCCAAAAAAAAACAAAAAACGCCCTATTTGAGCCAGCCTGGGGCTATAGAGCAAGTTCCAGGTTATCCTGGGCTAGAGTGGAGAAAAAAAAAAAAAACTGCGAGGCTTGGTGATACAGGCTTTTAAACCCAGCACTCAAGAGGCAGAGGGATGAGACTCACTGTGATCTGGAATTCAGCATGAGACTACAGAGTGAATTCCAGGTCAGTTTGGGACTAGAGAGACATGCTGCCTAGAAAATACAGAAAAAAGAAGAAAGAAAGAAGAGAGAGAGAGAGAGAGAGAGAGAGAGAGAGAGAGAAGAGAGAGAGAGAGAAAGAGAGAAAATAAATTAAGAAGTGGGCTGAAGAAATGGCTTAGTAGTTAAGGCGCTTGCCGGCAAAGCCAAAGGACCCAGATTCAATTCCCCAGTACCCACATAAAGCCAGATGCAAGAGGTGGCACATGCATCTGGAGTTCATTTGCAGTGGCAGGAGGCCCTGGTTGTACCCGTTGTCTTTCTTGCTCTAGCCCAGGCTGACCTGGAACTCCAGATGCATGAGTCACCTTGTACATCTGGCTTACATGGGTCCTGGGGAATCAAACCTGTGTCTTTTGGCTTTGCAGGCGAGTGTGTTAACCACTAAGCCATTTTTCCAGCTTGCTTTTTCTTTGTTTGTTTGTTTGTTTGTTTGTTTGTTTGTTTGTTTGTCTGAGGTAGGGTTTTACTATAACCCAGGCTGACCTGGAATTCACTATGTATGCTCAGAATGACCTTGAACTCACACCGATCATCCTACCTCTGCCTTTCACGTGCTGGGATTAAAGACATGTGCCACCATGACAAGCCGTATTTATCTCTCCAGCCACTATTTTTATTTATTTACTTATTTTCAAGGTAGGGTCCCACTCCAGCCCAGGTTGACCTGAAACTCTGTAGCCTCAGGGTGGCCTCGAACTCACAGCAATCCTCCCACCTCTGCCTCCCAAGTGCTGGGATTAAAGGAGTGAGCCACCACGCTTGGCTATATTTTATTTATTTAATTGAGAGGAAGGGACAGAGAAAGAAAGAGAGGAAGAGATAAAGAGAATAGGTATGCCAGGGCCCCCGGCCACTGCAAATGAACTCCAGGTACATGTACCACCTTGTGCATCCGGCTGTATGTGGGTACTGGGGAATCAAATCTGGGCCCTTATAATTCATAGTCAAGTGCCTTAACTGCTGAGCCATCTCTCCAGACCTGCTAATCTCTCTTATTGGGAGAAATCATTGACCTAAGTATGATAGTACATCTCACAGTGTTCTATAACTGCAATGCACTAGATGCATGGGTTATAAATTTGCCCGTACTATAAGAAACAACAGGCAGGGCGTGGTAGTGCACATCTTTAATCCCAGCACTCAGGAAGCAGAGGTAGGAGGATCACCATGAGTTTGATGCCCGCCTGAGACTACATAGTGGCCTAGAGCAAAATCCTACCCCAAAAAAAACAAAAGAGGGGGCTGGAGAGATGGCTTAGCAGTTAAGGCATTTGCCTGCAAAGCCAAAGGATCCCGGTTTGACTCTACAGGACTCCTAGCTTCAAATCATTTTCTTGATTGCAGATTGCAAGGTTGTTTGGTAGTATTCAGAAACATCACTTTTTCTTTCCTTTTCTCTAATTTAAGTGATACCCATCCTGTTCATAGTGTAATTCAATAAACTCATGTTGTAGCCTGGCATGGTGTCACATGCCTTTAATCCCAGCATTTGGGAGGCAGAGGTAGGAGGATCGCTGTGAATTTGAGGCCACCCATCGTGCATTCCAGGTCAACCTGGGCTAGAGTGAGACCTTAAACCCAAAACAACAATATACTCATGTTGTGCAGCCTCTAGATGTCAGATGTGGAGCTGCTCCCAATTTGGGCAGGGTGGGGGGATCTCAGAGAGCCATGAGTTGACTTCACTGTCCAAAACAGGAAAAGATCAATAATATTCGAAGTGTCCAAGTAACTTAAAAGGTAAGATTCCTGATCTTTGATGCCCCTAATGAAGGTTATAGCTTGCTTTCAAAGGCTTAGCGTGTGTAACCTTGGCTTGATTTAATTATAGGCTGCTTCATAATTGGTTATTATTATCTTGAGTAGGAAGCCATACTAACTCAGTAATATATCACATGCTTGAGTCACAAGGTGAAAGCACAGCATGTGGTTTTATCTCTAAGTGCCATTCCCATCAACATTGTATAAGTGATAGGCAGCCAAAAATTACCACAGACCAGTCGCCCTGCTTTCTCCCTGATTTATCTGTGGCCCAAAATAGAAGATGGTTTAGTTCTACTCAAGGTCAGTAGAAATTCAGTATGGAAATACTTGAGTCAGGTAGGAAAAGGGCAGAGGTGATGGAGAAGTGAGGCAGTTTGTGAGAGACAGGAGAAGGCTGGCAGTTTTGTGAGGGATAGGAGTTTAAACCAGAGGCTGGGGAACAGAACTGGCTACTGAGGTAGGCCAAGGCTGGATCAGAGACTTTATTAGAATGAGTTTACATTTTCACTGCCAAATGCTATCTTCAACAAAGGTTTGCCTTTGGGTTGGAGAGATGGCTTAGTGACTAAGGCACTTGTTGGCAAAGCTAAAGGACCCAGGTATGATTCCCACATAAAGCCAGATGCACAAGGTGGCTCATGCATCTAGAGTTCCTTTGCAATAGCTGGAGACCCTGACATGCCACTCTCTCTCTCTCTCTCTCAAATAAATAAATAAAATCTTAAAAAAGAAAAAAGAGGCTGGAGAGATGGTTTAACGGTTAAACGCTTGCCTGTGAAGCCTAAGGACCCCGGTTCAAGGCTCATTTCTCCAGGACCCACGTAAGCCAGATGCACAAGGGGGTGCATGCATCTGGAGTTCGTTTGCAGTGGCTGAAGGCCCTGGCACTCCCATTTGCTCTCTCACTACCTGCCTATTTCTGTATCTCTCTCTCTCTCTCAAATAAATAATAAAATATTAAAAAAAAAAAAAGCCAGGCGTGGTGGCACACGCCTTTAATCCCAGCACTTGGGAGGCAGAGGTGGGAGGATCGCTGTGAGATCGAGGCCACCCTAAGAGTGTACAAAGCGAATTTCAGGTCAGCCTGGGCTAGAGTGAGACCCTACCTCCAAAAACCAAAAAGAGAGAGAGAGAGAAAGGGTTGCTTTTGGCAGGCATTGTGGTGCATACTGTTAATCCCAAAACAGGTAGGAGGATCAAAGTGAGTTTGGGGCCAGCCTGGGACTACAGAGTGAATTCCAGGTTGGCCTGGGATAGAGGGAGACCCAACTTTGGGCAGGGGGGGAGGAAGAGGAAAGGTTTGCTTTTCCAAACTGGAAGGCAACTTACATGTTATGATTAATTATTGCTAGTGACAGTGTACTGGTGTGCAAACGTCATTTAGTGAGACTTCTAAGGTTTGAAGGTATAATTTGTCAGTTGAGTGTAGATTTAGCATGTATGAGGTTCTGAGTTCAATCTCTAGCCTCACAAAAGAAAGACAAAAAAAAAAAAAAAAAAAAAAAGAAGGAAGACAGCTACTCAATAAATAAAGCACTTGCCACTTAAACCTGAGTACCCGAGTTCAGTCCTCCCTCAGGCCCACTTACAAAGCTGGAAGAGGCCAAGGCAGGCAGCAATCCCAGCATATGTGACCTGAATGAAATGGGAGGAGATGTTCCCAGAAACAAGGAAAGAGAGAGACTCAGACCCAGACTATATAGTCTCAGGGTGGCCTCGAACTCATGGTGATCTCCTACTTCTGCCTCCCAAGTGCTGGGATTAAAGGCATGCACCACCACACCTGGTTTGTTTTATGATTTTTTAAAAGATATTTTATCAGACAGAAGTAGGAGGATCACCATGAGTGAGTGAGTCCACCCTGAGACTACATAGTAAATTCCTGATCACCCTGGGCTAGAGCAAAACCCTACCTCAAAAAACAAAAACGGGCTGGAGAGATGGCTTAGTGGTTAAGGCGCCTGCCTCCTAAGCCTAAGAACGCTGGTTCCAATCTCCAGCGGTTCCAATCTCCAGGTGGCACATTTAGCCAGATGCAGTGACGCAAGGGCGCAATGCTGCACTTGACCACAAGGTGGCGCACGCATCTGGATTTCGCTCGCAGCAGCCAAAGGAACCTATAAATGTCCCCAGGTTGGGCGTCTGTCTATGTGTAGTTCCCGCTGATCTTGGAATTCACTATGTGGTCTCAGGGTGGCCTTGAACTCATGGTGATCCTCCTACTTCTGCCTCCCAAGTGCTGCGATTAAAGGCGTGCACCACCATGCTTGGCTTCCACTTCTGTCTTTTCATGGGCAGGAGCTTTCTGTCCTCTCTCTTTAAGTTCTGGGCTTTACTCGCTCCTGCCTTTTCATGGGAAGTAGCTCTTCATACTCTCCCTTTTTCCTTCTCATCATCTAATAAAATCTCTCTAAATCCTATCCTCTGGCCTGTGAATTTCAATTCTTAGAGTTCATAAGAATCCCTAGACATTGGGCTGGAGAGATGGCTCAGAAATTAAGGAGCTTGCTTGCAAAACCTAAGGACCCTGGTTCAATTCCTTAGCACTCATGTAAAGCCAGATGCACAAAGTGGTTCATGTGTCTTAAGTTTTACAGTGGCAGGAGGCCCTGACATGCCCATACTCTCTCTCTTTCTCTAAAGAAACCTGAGGCACCCCAAAATTATAGGTGCTTTGGTGTATGTCAGTGCATTGGAAGAGAAACCCCATTTCCTATTTCAGACTGACTAGGGAGCCAAGGCACCTGTAAGTGAATACATAAGTTATGTGACAGGGCCAAGATCCCAGAAAAGTCAGAGAGGAAGTACAAGGCCAATTCTTTCTAATGCTTGATTGGCCAGTGTCAACAGAACAAATACCAATGGACTGAATGGTTGATTAAGTTGTGTACCTGTCAGTGGAATGGCAGTATACAGGGGTTTAGGTATGAGGGCTGTGAAAGAAGAAAAGTAATTTGCTACACATATTACTAATTCTTGCTGGACATGGTGGTGCATGCCTTTAATCCCAGCACTTGGGAGGCAGAGGTAGGAGGATCGCAGTGAGTTCAAGGCCACCCTGAGACTAGTGACTTCCAGGTCAGCCTGGGCTAGAGTGAGATCCTACCTTGGAAAATCCAACAAAACAAAACAAAACAAAACAAAAACATACTATTAATTCTTTCCATAAGAAACTGTACTGAGCAAGTAATCAAATACTTTGTTTGCAAGGAGACAGAATATGAATATGAGAATGAATAGGAACATTGGGCCTCCTGCAACTGCAAACAAACTCCAGATGCATGTGCCACTCTGTGTATCAGGCTTTATGTGGGCATTGGAGAATCGTACCCCAGCCTTTAAGCTTTGCAAGCAAACGCTTAAACTGCTGAGCCATGTCTCCAGCCCCTCAAATAGTTTTCTTTCTTTTTAATTTAATTTAATTTTTAAAAAAGTATTTGTTTTGGGGCTGGAGAGATGGCTTAGTGGTTAAGGCACCTGCCTCCTAAGCCTAAGAACACTGGTTCCAATCTCCAGGTCCCATGTTTAGCCAGATGCAAAGTGACGCAAGGGCGCAATGCCGCACTTGACCACAAGGGGGCGCACGCATCTGGATTTCGTTCACAGCAGCTGAGAGGCTGCTAGCGCACCCATCTCTGTCTTCTTCTCCCTCTCTCTGTCTCTCCCCCCAACCCAAAAAAATTTGTTTTTTAATTTATTTTATTTGAGAGACTGAAAGAGTCAGATAGAGAGGAAGAGGAAGACAGAGAATGGGTGCGCCAGGGCCTTCAGCCACTGTGAACGAACTCCAGACACATGCTCCACCTTGTGAATCCAGCTTACGTGGGTCCTGGTATATGGTTCCTAGGTCCTTTGGCTTCGCAGGCAAATGCCTTAACCACTAAGCCATCTCTCCAGCCCTTTAATTTTATTTTTTATTTGCCAGAAAGAGGGAGAGGAGGAGGAGGAGGAGAAGAGAGAGAATGGGTGCACCAGAGCCTCCAGCGGCTGCAAACAAACTCCAAATGTGCCACTTGTGGATCTGGCTTACGTGGGTCCTGGGGAATCAAACCTGAATCCTTTGGCTTTGCAGGCAAGCACCTTAACCACTAAGCTATCTTTCCAGCCCAAATAGTTTCCTTTTCTGAAAAGAACTCATGTACCCCAGGCTGGCCTTGAATTTGAATCTTACTATGTATTAACCTCAGATCCTCCTGCCTTCACCAGCCAAGTACTGGGATTACTGGAGTGTCCCACCACGACCCGATTTACACTGGGTTTGGAATTAAATTCAGAATTTCGTGCATGATAGGCTAGCACTCAAGCGAGTTACAATCCCATCCCGGGTAGTCAAATCTTTGTACTCGAAAAAGGTACTGCATAATTTAAATGATTTATAAAATTGGCATGTCCACTTAATCAGAAAATAAAAGTTGGGCGTGGTGGCGCACGCCTTCAATATCAGCACTCGGCAGGAAGAGGTAGGAGAGGATCGCCGTGAGTTCAAGGCCACCCCTGAGACTACATAGTGAATTCCAGGTCAGCCTGAGCTAGAGTGAGACCCTATCTCGAAAAACAAAACAACAACAACAACAAAAAATCTAGATCCTGTCCTAGCTGTGATTGCTGGGACCCTAAAATATCCAATCTCTGGAAAAGCATGGTAGCCTCAGACTATCCATACCGAGAGAACAAGTCCCAGAGTTCCACCCGGACTACAAATCCCAGCAACCTGCGGGGCAAGTCTATCCGGGATGCCAAGTAGTGGCCGACGGTGGGCACAACCAAGTCCGGAGACGGAGATGAGGGGTGCCCGAAACATTTATCTTTTACCATTTTTTTCCTGTGAGACCAGTGACTATTATAAACTATAGCTATGAGATACACTGCTCTATTTTCCCATCAAAGTCCTATGTCTGCCTGTTTAGCGATCTGGAGAGAAGCCCTCGCTGGCCGTCCTCCACTCGTCTCCCCCTTCCGTGGGAATGGATCGTCCCGACCCGCGGCTCCTGGCGCCGGCTGAATGGTTGCGCCCGCCCGCCCGGCCGGCCTCGGCCGCGGAATGCGGGCCTTGGGAGCAAGCGGGGTGGGAGGGGCCGCGGCGGCTGGGAGGCGTGCTGGGCCCGGGCGGCGTTAGAGGCGGCGGCGGCGGGCGAGTGGGAGGGGCGGTGCGGTTCCGGCTGTCCCGGCGAGGCGACCCTGTGCTGGGCGCCGCGGCTTGGCCGGCTGGTCGGCGAGCAGGGAGCCGCCGCAGCTCTCGCGCCCGCGGTGCGGCACGCGTGGTCCCCGGCAGCGCGGCCTGCGGCGTCCAGGAGGGGGCGGGCGGGAGGGACGGAGGGAGGCGATGCCGACCCAGAGGGACAGCAGCACCATGTCCCACACGGTCGCGGGCGGCGGCAGCGGGGACCACTCTCACCAGGTCCGAGTGAAAGCCTACTACCGGGGGTGAGTGCGCGCTGCGGGGCGGGGACGGGGACGGGGGCGGCCGCGGAGGGAGGGAGGGAGGGAGGGGAGGCCGGAGTCGGCCCCGCCGGGCAGGAAGGGTGAGGGGCGCGGGGCGCTGCTGGGCGGGGGAGGGGTGCTGGGCGCGGGGGGCCCCCACGTGTGGGCTAGGTCACCGGGGCGCCCGGCGAAGAGAGGAGGTAGGTGCACCTGGTGGGAAAGAGACAAGCTACTGACGGGCAGACCTGCGAGTGGGTCACGTCGTTGGTCCGGGTGATTCGACGTGGAGAGCCGATGCCTCCTCCAGGTCGCTGTGCGCTTCCAAAGACCCCACTGGACTGCTGCAGCTAGCTGGCTCTGTGGATTTCCAGCAGGCCCGAAGCCTCTGATTTTGTAAATCAGGTCTATCCTCTTCTCGGTGGAGAGTTCACGAGTGTAGCTGGACTATGGTCAGATAGCCCCTGGAAGAAGAGTAGTAAGTACTGAACAGTTGACGCGATCGGAAGGATGTGCATTAGGTACTAAGGCAGCGTCAGAATTCAGTGGCAAGTTGTTGATGAGTCTTTTGGGAGCCCTTCTTTGCTAGTGTTGTTTCAACGACCAATCCTGTAGAGTGAGAAATTGTAAGGTTGAGAAGAGGAAGAGAGACATTTAAATTCTGTGATCTTTACTCATATGATTAACCTAAGTTATAACTCCTGTGGCTACTAGGAATTGTCCCATTTCTGAGATCGTCGTGTTAATCACATTCTGTAGAAGGACACTCTCCTTTCTTTGAGATCAATGGTGTTTTGACGTTTCTCTGAGGAAATTATATTTATGAGCATTAGTAAGGTGAAAGGCTAATGTGAGCATAAAGATTGGAGGTGAGGCATAAACAGAAAACCCGACTGCGTTGGCCTTTCTGCTTGTCTAGGCAGAAATAAATTGTTTTTAAAAAACTTGAAGTACTACCAGGTTGAAACTGCAGTGCATACTCTTACATTCCTGAGCGGATCAGTAAAGATAGCAGACTTTGAGATTGCCTCTCTTGTTTTGATTTCAAAGCAAACATTAGCCCTGCATGTCTTCTTGATTACATGTAAGGACTTACAGTTTGTTTGCTATTATAAAGGCATTGTTAACATTTCCTGAATTCAGCAGTAATTTATAGGCCTTATATTGGACAGTGTTAGAATTCATTTTACTTAAAACACAGGTAACAGGCTTTGATTTTTTTGTTTTGTTTTTCGAGGTAGGATCTCACTCTAGCCCAGGCTGACCTGGAATTCACTATGTAGTCTCAGGGTGGCCTTGAACTCATGGTGATCCTCCTACCTCTGCCTCCTGAGTACTGGGATTAAAGGCATTTGTCACCACGCCCGGCTTTATTTTTACTTTTTAAATATATATATTATTTATTTATTTATTTGAGAGGTGTAGGGGGGAGATGCATATATATAGAGGATGGGCATTCCAGGGCCTCTAGCCACTGCAAACTCCAGACACTTGCATTACTTTGTGCAGCTGGCTTTATGTGGATATATGGGGAATCAAACCTGGGTCCTTTGGCTTTGTGGGCAAGCACCTTAACCACTAAGCCCTATCTCCAGTCCTGTTTTTTTTTTTAATGATTATTTTAATTTAATTTAATTTATTTATTTGCAAGCAGAGAGAGATAGAAGAGAGACAGACAGAGAGAGAATGGCCAGCCAGGGCCTCTAGCCACTGCAAACAAACTCCAGATGCATGTGCCCCTTGTACAGCTGGCTTACATGGGTCTTGGGGAATCAAATCTGGGTTCTTTGGCTTCTCAGGCAAATGCCTTACCGCTAAGCCATTTCTCCAGCCCCTGTTTTTTTTTTTTTTTTTTTTTGAGGTAAGTTTTCCCTTTAACTCAGGCTGACTTATGTAGTCTCTGGATGCTGGAATTAAAGATGTGTGCCACCATGCCCGGCTGTTTTTTGGGTTTTGGTTTTTTGAGGTAGGGTCTTGCACTAGCCCAGGTTGACCTAGAATTCACTTGGTAGTCTCTGGGTGGCATTAAACTCAAGGTGATCCTCCTACCTCTGCCTCCCAAGTGCTGGGATTAAAGGTGTGCGTCACCACGCCCAGCTCTTTTTTTGTTTTTTTTGAGGTAGGGTTTCACTCTAGCCCAGGCTGACCTGGAACTCACTATGTAATCTCAGGGTGGGCTCGAACTCGCAGTGCTCCTTCTACCTCTGCCTTCCAAGTGCTGGGATTAAAGGCGTGCGGCACCACGCCTGGCAGCACCTTTTTTTTTTTTTTAAATTATTTATTTATTTGAGAGAGATGAAGAGGCAGAGAGAGAGAGAGAGAGAGAGAGAGAATGGGAACACCAGGGCTTCCAGCCACTGCAAACAAACTCCAGATGCATGTGCCCCCTTGTGCATCTGGCTTATGTGGGTCCTGGAGAGTATAACCAGGATCCTTTGGCTTTGCAGGCAAACGCCTTAACTGCTAAGCCATCTCCAGCCCCACCTTTTTTTTTTTTTCCCCAAGCTTTCACTAAAGAAAACTTCAGCTCTCTAAACTGCACTGATTTCTGTCCTCTGGAATTAGATCTGTTAAGATTATATGGTTATTAACAATAGCTTAAATTGATAGTTATATTACAGTCAGCTGCTTATTAATGTAGATGAAACTAAAATGAGTCACCGACAAGGATAAACAAGTTGGCTCATAAAACATATGATTTGAAAATAGAAAATCCTTCCCTTTTTTTTTTTCCTTCAAGGTAGGGTCTTACTCTAATCCAGGATGACCTGGAATTCACTATGTAGTCTCAGAGTAACCTCAAACTCAAAGCAATTCTCCTACCTCTGCCTCCTGTGTGTTGGCATTAAAGATGTGCACCACCGTGCCTGGTGAAAATCCTTCCTTAATACTAAGAAATAGAGGACATTGTGCATTTGAAAACTTTCTTTAAATTTTTTGTTGATTTTTATTTATTTATTTGAGAGGGACAGACAGAGACAGAGAGAGAATGGGCGCACCAGCCACTACAAACAAACTCCTGATGCATGGGATACCTTGTGCATTTGGCTTAGGTTGGTACTGGGGAATCGAGCTTCAAGCTGGAGTCCTTAGGTTTCACAACCAGGCACTTAACTGCTAAGCCATTTCTCCAGCCCCCTATTTGAAAACTTTCTATCTGATCTTTGGAAGGACTGCTTTTCCAGTACTTTTACCTGCACCCTTCTATTCTTTCTTTTCTTTTCTTTTCTTTTCTTTTCTTTTCTTTTCTTTTCTTTTCTTTTCTTTTCTTTTTGCTTTTTCGAGGTAGGGTCTCAATCTAGCCCAGGCTGATCTGGAATTCATTATCTATCTCAGGGTGGCCTTGAACTCTCAGCAATCCTCCTCCCTCTGCCTCCCAAGTGCTGGGATTAAAGGCGTGCGCCACCATACCCGGCTCTATCTATTTCTTTATAGTGAAGGTTGAATCTTGGAATAGCTCCCTGTTGTAAGTTAACCTCTTTCACATACTTCAGATATACAGTATTCTTGTTCTAAATTTTTTTTTCCTCTGAGATAGGGTTTCACTCTAGCCCAGGCTGACCTAGAATTCACTATGTAGTCTCAGGATGTCCTTGAACTCATGGTGATCCTCCTACCTCTGCCTCCCAAGTGCTGCAATTAAAGGAGTGCACCACCACACCGGCTCTAAGTTTGATTTCTAAGTGTGGTATCTTCCTAGATAGACTGGACATGTTATATGTCTTTTTTCTAGTTTCAAGCAGGAGATTAAGAACACTAGAATCTGGTTTTACTGGAGATCACTTAAGAGTGCCAGTCTATGGTCTGCACTCTGCCAAACACGGGAGCTCTCTATTCAATCATTACCTAATTCTGTTTTGGAGAAAGAGAAACAGGTTTTGTTGGTTTGTGATAGATTGCCATTGTGTATGCTTTCCTTACATAAAGTTACTGGACAGGGTATAATTTAACCAGATATTGTCTGAACTACTATTTTTTTTTTTGAGGTAGGGTCTCACTGTTGCTCAGGCTGACCTGGAATTCACCATGTAGTCTCAGGGTGGCCTCAAACTCATGGCAATCCTTCTACTTCTGCCTCCTAAGTGCTGAGATTAAAGGCATGCACCACCAGAGGATTCCTTCTTCGCTCATGTAGAAATAAAAAGGGATTGTTAGCTGTTTTTGGCAATGCTGGGGTTCCTGACCAGGTCTCGTGCATGCAGCTGCTCTATTACTGAGCCACGTCCACAGCCCAAGATTAACATTGCATGTTTGGAATGTGTAGCTGTTTGCATTTTTTTTTTTTACAGTGAACAAGTCTTAGCAAGACTTGTTTTTAAAGGTATTGCAAAATTATTTTAGCAATATACTTTAGTAATTGGGGCTGAGGATGAAGCTCAGTGGGTAGAGTGTAGGCCTGGCTCACACCTAAGCCCTGGGTTTGATCTCCAGCCCAACATAAACCAGTCACAGTGGGTAGCCTGCACCTGTATTCTCAGCACTTAGAAAGTGGGGTCAGAAAGTCAGCAGTTCAAGGTCATTGTGTCTACATACCAAATTCCAGGCCAGCCTGGGCTACCTGAAACCTTATCTCAAAAAAAAGGGGAGGAGGGGGGGAGGCTGGAGAGATGGCTCAGTGGTGAAAGGCACTTGCTTGCAAAGCTGCCTGCCTGGGCTCAATTTCCCTGTGTACACATAAAGCCAGGGGCACAAAGCAGCACTTGTGTCTGTAGTTCATTTGTAGTGGCAAGAGACCCTGGTGTGCCCACTGTCTGTCTGTCTCTGCTTGAAAATAAATAAGAAAGAATAAATTAATTAATTAAAAAAGGGAAGGGGGGTGCAGCATGGGGAGTGATAGCCAGTGGGTCTTGATGCCTCTGAAATAGCATCAGCCTTAGCACAGTCCATCCATACTGTGGCAAAAGAAATAAAAACAGGACATGTGGCATAGTGCCAAACAAACACTATCTTTTTTTTTTTTTTTTTTTTTTTTTTCCTGAGGTAGAGTCTCACTCCAGCCCAGGCTGGACTAGAATTCACTATGTCATCTCAGGGTGGCCTTGAACTCATGGTGATCCTCCTAGCTCTGCCTTTGCTGGGATTAAAGGCGTGCGCCACATAACCTGACTGAGTAACATTTTGAATTAGTTAGTACTGAGATAAATTGTTTGTCAGCATTGGAGACTGAACTGAGGAGTTGAGAGAGAGACTGGTGATGCCAGAGATGACCATGTGCAAACTAAAGACTGAAGAAGCAGAGGCTGAGGTGAGAAGCACCTGTGCACAGAAAATTCTCCGGAGATAACTGCTTTCTTTTTTCCTTTCCTTTCCTTTCCTTTCCTTTCCTTTCCTTTCCTTTCCTTTCCTTTCCTTTCTTTTCCTTTCCTTTCTCTCTCTCTTTTTTTTTTTTTGAGGTAGGTTTTCATTCTAGCCCAGGCCGACCTGGAATTCACTATGTAGTCTCAGGGTAGCCTTGAACTCACGGTGATCCTGCTACCTCTGCCTCCCAAGTGCTGGGACTAAAGGAGTACACCACCACACCTGCTTTAGTCTCAGGGTGGCTTTAAACTCACAGTAATCCTTCTACCTCTGCCTCCTGAGTGCTGGGATTAAAGGTGTGTGCTACCCCTTCCGGCTCTGTTCTTTTTTAAAAAAAAAAATTATTATTTGAGATAGAATGAGAGAAACAAACATAGAGAGGAAGAGAATGGGTGCACCAAGGCCTCTAGCCATTGCAAAAAAAAAACAGACACTTGTACCACCTTGTCCATCTGGCTTATGTGGGTACTGGAGAATCAAACCTGGGTCCTTAGGCTTCACAGGCAAATGTCTTAACTGGTAGGTCATCTCCCTAGCCCGCCCTTCCTCCTTCCCTCTCTCCCTCCCTTCCTTCTTTCTGCACCATAACTGCTAAGATATCTCTTGAGTCCTCATTTCTTTTCAAGGTGGAGGGGGTCTTTAGCCCAGGCTGACCTGGAATTCACTCTGAGTCTCTTGAACTCAAGGTGACCGTCTTACCTCTGCCTTCTGATTAAAGGTGAATGCCACCATGCTGAGATCACCCCCTATTAATAACTTCCTTATATCAAAATAATTTGTTACGGGCTGGCTGGAGAGATGGCTCAGCAGTTAAGGCACTTGCCTGAAAGAACTTGTTATAAACTATATTTCTCACAATATGCATAAATACTTTTTATTTTGTTTAATTGATTTTGGGGGAGAACATAGCATAATTTGATTATTGTAAAGTTAATTTTTTAAAATATTTATTTCAAGGAGAGACAGAGAACTGGCAAGCCAGGGCCTCTAGCCGCTGCAAATAAACTCCAGATGCATGTGCCACCTTGGGCATCTGAGTTTACATGGGTACTGGGGAATCAAACATGGGTCCTTTGGTTTTGCCAGCAAATGCCTTAACTGCTAAGTGATCTCTCCAGCCCCGTTTTTGCTTTTATTTTTATTTTTTTGAGGTAGGTTCTCTTACTCTAGCCCAGGCTGGCCTTAAACTCACAGTGATCCTCCTACCTCTTCCTCCCAAGTGCTGGGATTAAAGGCCCAGCTATGTAGTTAATATTCATATGTTATGGAAAGTCCAATTTTTTTTTCAAGGTAGGGTCTCACTCTAGCCTAGGCCGACCTGGAAATCATTCTGTATTCTCAGGGTGGCCTTGAACTCATGGCAGTCCTTCTACCTCTGCCTCCCAAGTGCTGGGATTAAAGGCGTGTGCCATCGTGCTCAGCCAATTATTTTATTTTATTTTTTATTTTTATCTTTATTTTTTGGTTTTTCAAGGTAGGGTCTCACTCTGGTCCAGGCTGACCTGGAAGTAACTATGTAGTCTTAGAGTGGCCTCGAACTCTCGGTGATCCTCCTACCTCTGCCTCCTGAGTGCTGGGATTAAAGGCATGTGCCACCACGCCCTGCTCAATTATTTTTTAAATTAATTAATTAATTTATTTGAGATAGAGAGAGAGAGAGAGAGAGAAAATGGGCACGCCAGGGCATCCAGCCACTGCAAATGAACTACAGACACTCCTTGTGCATCTGGCTTACATCCTAGGGAATTGAACCTAGGTCCTTTGGCCTTGCAGGCAAGCACCTTAACCACTAAACCATTCCTCCAGCTCCCAATCATTTTTAAAAATGTATTTATTTTATATTAAAAATTTTTTATTGACAACTTCTATACTTACAATAAACCATAATTCCCTCCCAAAATTTATTTATTAGAGTGAGAAAGAGGTAGTGAGAGAGAAAGAGAGAATTGGCATGCCATGGCCTCCAGCCACTGTAATTGAACTCCAGACACGTGTGCCACCTTGTGCGCATGTGTAGCCTTGTGCACTTGATCACCTTATGTCTGGCTTATGTGGGGCCTGGAGAGTAGAACATGAGTCCTTTGGCTTTGCAGGCAAGTACCTTAACCACTAAGCAATCTCTCCAGCCCCCAATTACTTTCTTGTTCCCAGGTTTTGTTTTGTTTTGTTTTGTTTTGTTTTGATTGGCTGTTGTGCACATGCTAGGATGAATTTCATAAACTGCTTTATTTATTTATTTTTTTTGGAGAGAGACAGAGAGAGAGAGGGAGAGGAAGACAGAGATGGGTGCACCAGTAGCCTCTCAGCTGCTGCGAATGACATCCAGATGTGTGCGCCCCCTTGTGGTCAAGTGCGCCGTTGCGTCACTTTGCATCTGGCTAAATGTGGGACCTGGAGATTGGAACCAGCGTTCTTAGGCTTAGGAGGCAGGTGCCTTAACCGCTAAGCCATCTCTCCAGCTCTTATAAGCTTCTTTTAACTCTTCCCCTCCACTCCCCAGGTCTTACTGACATTTTGATTTTTTTCTTTAATTTAAAAAAATTTTTTTTTTTTTTTTTTTTTTTTTTTGGTTTTTCGAGGTAGGGCCTCACTCTGGCCCAGGCTGACCTGGAATATTAACTATGTAGTCTCAGGGTGGCCTTGAACTCATGGCGATCCTCCTACCTCTGCCTCCCGAGTGCTGGGATTAAAGGCGTGCGCCACCACGCCCGGCATTTTAAAAATTTTTTTAAAAATTATTTTATTTATTTTTGGATAGAGACACAAAGACAGACAGACAGAGAGGAAGGATACAGAGAATGGGCGCGCCAGCAGTCTCCGCTGCTGAGAACGAAATCCAGATGTGTGCGCGCCCTTGCGTCACTTTGCATCTGGCTAAACGTGGGACCTGGAGATTGGAACCGCTGGAGATTGGAACCAGTGTTCTTAGGCTTAGGAGGCAGGCGCCTTAACCGCTAAGCCATCTCTCCAGCCCTCTTTAATTTTTCAAATTAAAGTAAATTAAATTATTTTATTTTAGAGTGAGTGAGAGAGAGAGACAGAGAATTGGTGTGCCAAGGTCTGGGCCACGGCAATCGAACTCCAGATGCTTCCACCACATAGTGGGCATTGCAACCTTATGCTTGTCTCATCTTTTTTTTATTTTTTATTTTTTTAGTCTTTTGAGGTAGGGTCTCACTCTGGCCCAGACTGTCTTGGAATTCACTATGTAGTCTCAGGGTGGCCTTGAACTCCTGGCGATCCTCCTACCTCTGCCTCCCAAGTGCTGGGATTAAAGGCATGCGCCACCACTCCCGGCTGATGTCATCATTTTTTCCTCCTATGTTATGATGGTCTTGTGTAGTAGTGTCAGGCACTGCGAGGTCATGGATATCCAGGCCATTTTGTGTCTGAAGGAGCACGTTGTATGGAGTCCTACCCTTCCTTTGGCTCTTACATCCTTTTTAATTTAATTTTATTTGTTTATTTATTTTTGGATTTTCAAGGTAGGGTCTCACTCTGGCCCAGGCTGACCTGGAATTCACTATGTAGTCTCAGGGTGGCCTCGAACTCATGGTGATCCTCCTACCTCTGCCTCCCAAGTGCTGAGATTAAAGGCGTATGCTACCACACCCAGCTCTTATTTATTTTTCTAAGTTTTATTTATTTATTTATTTATTGGAGTCAGAGAGAGAAACAGAGAGACTGACAGAGAATGGGCACACCAGGGCTTCCAGCCACTGCAAATGAACTCCAGACATATGCTCTACCTTGTACATCTGGGTCCTGGGGAATTGAACCTGGGTCCTTTGGCTTTGCAGGCAAAGGCCTTAACTGCTAAGCCATCCCTCTAGCCCCTTATTTAATTTATTTTTTATTGACAACTTCCATAATTGTAGACAACTCACAGTAATCCCCCCACTTTCCCCTTTGAAACTCCATTCTCCATCATATCCCCTCCAAGTCTCAAGTAGTCTCTCTTTTATTTTGATGTCATGATCTTTCCTCTTATTTTGAGGGTCTTGTGTAGGTAGTGTCAGGTACTGTGAGGTCATGGATATTCAGGCCATTTTATGTCTGGAGGAGTACATTGTAAGGAGTCCTACCTTTCTTTTGGCTCTTACATTCTTTCTGCTACCTCTTCTGCCACAATGGACCCTGAGCCTTGGAAGATGTGATAGAGGCATTTCTTTTAGGGCTGGACAGATGGTTTAATGGTTAAAGTGCTTGCTTGGGAAGTCTAAGGACCCAGGTTTGATTCCCCAGTACTAACATAAGCGAGATGTACAATGTGGCACATGTATCTGGAGTTTGCTTTTAGAGGCTAGAGGCTCTGGAGCACCCATTCTCTCCCTTTCTCTCCCCCCTGAAAAGAAATACATTTTTTTTTTTTTTTTTTTTTTTTTTTTTTTTGGTTTTGCGAGGTAGGGTCTCACTCTGGTCCAGGCTGACCTGGAATTCACTATGTAGTCTCAGAGTGGCCTTGAACTCACGGCAATCCTCCTACCTCTGCCTCCCGAGTGCTGGGCTTAAAGGCGTGCGCCACCATGCCCGGCTAAGAAATACATTTTTTTTTTTTTTTTTTTTTTTTTTTTTTTGAGGTAGGGTCTCACTCTAGCCCGGGCTGACCTGGAATTCACTATGTAGTCTCAGGGTGGCCTCGAACTCATGGCGATCCTCCCACCTCTGCCTCCCGAGTGCTGGGATTAAAGGCATGCGCCACCATGCCCGGCTAAGAAATACATTTTTTATAAAGAATATTTTATTTATTTGCAAACAAGTGAAAGCTAGAGATAAAGAGAGAATATGAATGAATGAATATGAGATTGAGAGAATGCGTGTACCAGGGCTGCTAGCCACTGAGAAGTAACTCCAGATGCATGTGCCACTGTGCATCTGGCTCTGTGTGAGCACTGGGGAATTGAACTTAGGTGATCAGACTTTGCAAGCAAGTTCCTTAAGCACTGACTCATCTTTCCAGCCTGACATTTTGATTTTGAATTATATTGAGTTATATAGATAGTTTGGGAACTGGTAGTGTATAATTTTTAGCCTGGCCGTCTAAATGTGTGATACATGCCCATTTGCTCATTTCCTTCCTTTTTTAAAATCTCTGTGTGGGGGAGGTGGGTATGTGTATATGTATGGAAGCGTGTGTGAATGTAGGCACATGCATGCCACAGCATGTATGTTGAGGTCAGAAGACAACTGTTTGTCCTCATCATCCACCTTGTTTGAGGCAGGTTCCCCTGTTGGGCACCTTTTATCTTGCTATAGGCATGTTGGGTTTAGTTGTAGACGACCTGCCTGGCTTTTATGTGGATTCTGGAGGCATACACTGGGGTCATTATGCTTGCATAGCAAGTGCTTTTACCTACTAGGCCATCTTCCAGCATACCTGTCATTTAAAAAAATTATTTATTTATTTGGGGGGAGCAGATAGAATGGGCGTGGCATAGCCTCTAGCCATTGCAAATGAAATCCAGATGCATGTGCCACCCTATGCATCTGGCTGTACATAGGTACTAGGGAACTGAACCTGGGTCCTTTGGCTTTGCCAGCAAGCTCCTTAATTGCTAAGCCATCTCTCTAGTCCCTCTTTCATTTTTTTTTTTTTTTTTGAGGTAGGGTCTAGCCCAGGTGACCTGGAATTCATTTTGTAGTCTTAGGGTGGCTTCAAACTCACAGCAATCCTCCTATCTCTGTGTCCTAAGTGCTGGGATTAAAGTGTGCACTGCTATGTTTGGTCCTCTTTCATATTTTATAGTAAGATTTTATAGTTTATACTCCATAAATCTTATGTATTTCCTATTAAACATATATATATATATATATATATATATATATATATATATATTTTTTTTTTTTTTTGTGATAGGGTCTCTAAAAAAAAGTTCATGCCCAGTGTGGTGGTGCACGCCTTTAATCCCAGCACTTGGGAGGCAGAGGTAGGAGGACCACCTATTTTTTTTTGTTGTTGTTGTTGTTTTTCAAGGTAGGGTCTCACTCTAGCCAAGACTGACCTGGAATTTACTCTGTAGTCCCAGACTGACCTCGAACTCACAGCATCCTCCTACCTCTGACTCCCAAGTGCTGTGATAAATGGCACGCGTCACCATGCCTGGCTATAAGCCCATTTTCTGTCTTGATTATTCAAAATGGAAATTGTGGGTCTGGGAAGATGACTCAGTAGTTAAAGGCATTTGTTACAAAGTCTGGGGCCTGGGTTCAATTTTCAAGCCACTCACATAACTCTAAGTCCATGAAGGGGTAAGTGTCTGGTGTTTGTTTGCAGCAGCAAGAATCCCTATACTCTATTCTTTCTCTTACATACATGCAAATAAATAAATTTTAAAAAAACAACGGAAATTAAAGAAAAAGACGGGCATGGTGGCAGCATGCCTTTAATCCTCAGCATGTGGTGGCTGAAGTCAGAGAATCACTGTGAGTTGAGGCCAGCCTGAGACTACTTAGTGAATTCCAGTCAGCCTGGGCTACAGTGAGACCCTACCTCAAAAACAGAAAGAAAGAAAGAAAGAAAGAAAGAAAGAAAGAAAGAAAGAAAGAAAGAAAGAAAGAAAGAAAGAAAGAAAGAAAGAAAGAAAAAGAAAAGAAAAGAAAAAAAGAAAGAAAGAAAGAAAGAAAGAAAGAAAGAAAGACAAAAGGAAAGTGCTTTTGGCCTTCTTAATTTTAAATTAACATTCAAAATAATGGCCATTTTTATACATACATGTCACTATACTTTGTTTTTCAAGGTAGGGTCTTAACCTCTTTCTCTCTCTAAAATAAAATATATATAAAATATATTTTAAATTACGTAAAACTATCTAAATTCACAATGTGGGGAATCTTTGTGGCAATAGAACTTTTGCATATGCTGGAGTTAAACAGAAAAGAATCATCTGTGTGTAGTTTATTTCCACCTATACAGTGTACACTCTTCATGGTGCAACTCTTTTTTTATATTTAAGTCTGATTTACTTATTTATTTAATTTATTAGAGAGAGAGGGAGAGAAAGAATTGGCGTACCAGGACCTCCAGCCAGTGCAAACAAACCCCAGATGCATGTGCATCTGGCTTGTGTGGGTAGTGGGAAATTGAACCTGGGTCCTTAGGCTTTGTAGGCAAGCATCTTAACTGCTAAACCATCTCTCCAGCTTGCAGCTAATTTTTTTAAAAAAATTTTATTTATTTATTTGCAAGCAGAGAGAGAGAGAGAGATAGAGAGAGAGAGATAGAAGAGAGGCAGACAGAGAATGGGCATGCCAGGGCCTCTAGCCACTGCAAACGAACTCCAGATACATGTGCTTCTTGTGCATCTGTCTTACGTGTCCTAGAGAATCGAACCGAGATCCTTTGGCTTCACAGGCAAACACCTTAACTGCTAAACCATTTCTCCAGCCCCGGAGCTTTTTTTTTTTTTTTTTTTTTCGAAGTAAGGTCTCACTCTGACCTGGAATTTACTATGTAGTCAGTGTGGCCTTGAACTCACGGCGATCCTCCTACCTCTGCCTCCCGAGTGCTGGGATTAAAGGCGTGCGCCACCACTCAGCCCACAGCTCTTTTTTTTTTTTTTTTTTTTTTTTTTTTTTTCGAGGTAGGGTCTCACTCTGGTCCAGGCTGACCTGGAATTCACTATGTAGTCTCAGGGTGGCCTCGAACTCTCGGCGATCCTCCTACCTCTGCCTCCTGAGTGCTGGGATTAAAGGCATGCGCCACCACGCCAGGCCCCACAGCTCATTTTTTTTGTTTTTGGAGAAAGACACAGAGAGAGGGAGAGGACATCAGATAGAGATGGGTGCGCCAGCAGTCTCTCAGCTGCTGCAAATGAAATCCAGATGCATGTGCCCCCTTGTGGTCAAGTGTGGCATTGCGCCCTTGAGTCACTTTGCATCTGGCTAAACGTGGGACCTGGAGATTGGAACCGGCGTTCTTAGGCTTAGGAGGCAGGTGCCTTAACCACTAAGCCATCTCTCCAGCCCCACAGCTCATTTTTTAACACTGAAGTAGGGGATCTGGTGACTGCAAGGTGTCAGGAGCATGGCATTTCCCAATTAATTAGAGAAGTGTTTACACAAAAGTCCCTGAAATGTTTCCTGGAATTTAAGGAATGGGACTTGATAAATTGCCTCCTTCCTTAAGTCTCTTAAGGAGGTATGTACTTAGGCTTTTAAAATATTACACACATATTTTAAAAACACTTGAACCAGAGCCGGGTGTGGTGGCGCACGTCTTTAATCCCAGCACTGGGGAGGCAGAGGTAGGAGGATGGCCATGAGTTCGAAGCCACCCTGAGAATACAGAGTGAATTCCAGGTCAGCCTGGGGTGGAGTGAGATCCTACCTTGAAAAACAAACAGAAGCTGGGTGTGGTGGTGCACACCTTTAATCCCAGCACTCGAGGCAGAGGTAGGAGGATCACTGTGAGTTCGAGGCCACCCTGAGACTACATAATGAATTCCAGGTCAGCCTGAGCTAGAGTGAGACCCTACCTCGAAAAACCAAAAAAACAAACAAAAAAAAGAAAAACACTTGAACTAGGTGTGCTGGCACATGCCTGTAATCCTACCACTTGGGAGGCTGAGCAGGAGGATTGAGAGTTTAAGGTCAGCCTGAGACCCATAGCAAGGCTTTGTCTCAAAAACCAACAAACAGGCGGGGCATGCCTTTAATCCCAGCACTCCGGAAGCAGTGGTAGGAGGATCGCTGGGCCAGAGTGAGACCCTACCTGGAAAAACAAAAAAACCAACAAAGAGATCTGAGGATAAGGGTCAGTCTTTAAAGGCACTTGCTCTCCAAGACTGTCCCTCCCCCACTCCTAGTTTAATCCACAGCACTCATTTAAAGCTGGAAGCAAAGTGGTGTGTGTATATGTGTGTGTGTGTGTGTGTGTGTGTGTGTGTGTATATGTGTGTATATATATATAATCTTCCAGCGCACCTATGGCAATGGGAGGGAAGCCTGGAGAATCCCAAAGTTTAAGGGCCAGCTGCTCTGGCCTGCCCGGTGACCCAACAACTATGAGGGAGAGCCAGTCTCAGGCAAGGTGGAAGAAGAGAACCAGCACCCCAGGTTGTCCCAGGGTGGTCTTGAATTCACAGAGATCCTTCTACCTCTACCTCCTGAGTGCTGGGACTAAAGGCGTGTGCCACCAAGCCTGGCTGTCTTATTGTGGGTTTTTTTTTTTTTTTTTTTTTTGAGATAAGATCTCACTCTAGCTCAGGGTGGCCTGGAGCTCATGGCAATCCTCCTACTTTAGCCTCCCAAGTGCTGGGATTAAAGGCATGTGCCACCACACCTGATACCACACTTTTTTTTTTTAAATCATTTTATTTATTGATTTATTAGATACAGAGGGAGAGAGAGAAAGAATGGGCATGCCAGGGCCTCGAGCCACTGCAAACAAACTCGAAAGCCACCCTGAGACTCCATAGTGAATTCCAGGTCAGCCTGAGCTAGAGTGAGACCCTACCTCTAAAAAACAAACAAACAAAAAAGATTCTGTCTTGTTGTTTACATTTTAGTTGTAAATGTGTTGCTGGTATATGTGCGTAACAAAATTAAACCATTGTGTGGTTGGCAAATTAAGTGGAAAGTGATGTAGATGGGCCTTAACAGTAGTTTCTCTCAAACAGGGAATGTGAGGATTAGACTTGGCTAAGCAAGATCTCAACTGTGGGGTTGAGTAAACCAGCTGTTTGTAGTAGTGTTTGTGGTGGGAGCAAGTTGAAAAACAAAGCTAGAACCAGACTATCTAAAGTCTTAAATACTGCACAGTTGAAATTACAGGAGATATCTGTGTGGCAATACTATGTAAAACATTCAGTGTGAATTAAATTCCACAGGTGGGATGAGGGGAGAAGAGGGAAAGGAGGAGAGAGAGAGTGTTTATGAATGTAAGAGATGGCATAACAAGTGTATGTGATTGAAGTCAAAAGGAACTTTGGTGTTCAGAATAGCAGAAAGAGAGCCAAGGAAGCATACTGTTAGGGAAGCCAGAGCAAGAGGCTGGAAAATGTGAGATACTTAGAAAAAGAATAACCCAGAAAAGGCTCTGATTTCTGTGCCTTGTCTCTCTGCTTACTCTCTACATAGCTCTTTTTTTTTTTTTTTAGTTTATTTATTAGAGACAGAGAGTGAAAGAGTGTGTAAGAATGGGCGTGCCAGGGCCTCTAGCCGTTGCAAACAAACTCCAGATGCATGTGTCACCATGTGCATCTGGCTTACGTGGGACCTAGAGAATCAAACTGGTGTCCTTAGGCTTCACAGGCATAGCCTTAACTGCTAAGCCATCTCTCCAGCCCCATACATAGCTCTCTGTTAAGAAAAATATTTTATTTTTATGAGAGAAAGAATTGGCGGTCCAGGGCCTACAGCCACTGCAGACAAACTCCAGACACATGTGTTACCTTGTGCATTTGGCTTACATAGGTACTGTGGAATTAAATCTGGGTCCTTATGCTTCACAAGCAAATGCCTTCAGCACTAAGCCATCTCTCCAGCCCCTACATCGCTCTTTAAGATTGCAGTGAAAGGGGCTGGAGAGATGGTTTAGCGGTTAAGGGCTTGCTTATGAATCCTAAGGACCCTGGTTCAAGGCTTGATTCCCCAGTACCCACATAAGGCAGATGTACAAGGTGGTATATACATCTGGAGTCATTTGCAGTGGCTGGAGGCCCTGGTATGCCCATTCTATTCCTCTCTCTCTGCCTCTTTCTTTCTCTCTGTCGCTCTCAAATAAATAAATAAAAATAAACAAAAATTTAAAAAAGATTGCAGGAGAGATGGCTTAGCGGTTAAGGTGCATGCCTGCGAAGCCTAAGGACCCTGGTTTGATTCTCCAGGTCCCATGTAAGCCAGATGCACAGGTGGCGCATACGTCTGGAGTTTGTTTGCAGTGGCTAGAGGCCTTGGCGTGCTCATTCTCATTCTCTCTCTCCCTCTTCCCCTTTCTCTGTCTCTAATAAAAAAAAAAAAAAAAAGATGAGAGCTGTAGTTCTTTTGGCATATGACAAAAATTTTAATTTGCTATGTAAGTTTAGCTGCTATGTGGAGATTATATCTATCATAAAAAGTCTTCCTGCCTGGTGTGGTGGCGTATGCCTTTAATCCCAGCCCTCGGGAGGCAGAGGTAGGAGGATTGCCATGAGTTCGAGGTCACCCTGAGAATAGAGAGTGAATTCCAGGTCAGTCTGGGCTAGAGTGAGACCCTACCTCAAAAAAACAAAACAAAAACAAACAAACAAAAAATTAAAGGTGTGTGCCTGCATGCCCAAGTTCCTTTAAAGAAAACATTTTGGATTGTGGTGGTACACACCTTTAATCCTAGCACTTGGGAGGCAGAGGTAAGAGGAATGCACTTGGGAGGCTGAGCAGGAGGATTGAGAGTTTAAGGTCAGCCTGAGACCCATAGCAAGGCTTTGTCTCAAAAACCAACAAACAGGCGGGGCATGCCTTTAATCCCAGCACTCCGGAAGCAGTGGTAGGAGGATCGCTGGGCCAGAGTGAGACCCTACCTGGAAAAACAAAAAAACCAACAAAGAGATCTGAGGATAAGGGTCAGTCTTTAAAGGCACTTGCTCTCCAAGACTGTCCCTCCCCCACTCCTAGTTTAATCCACAGCACTCATTTAAAGCTGGAAGCAAAGTGGTGTGTGTATATGTGTGTGTGTGTGTGTGTGTGTATATATATGTGTGTATATATATATAATCTTCCAGCGCACCTATGGCAATGGGAGGGAAGCCTGGAGAATCCCAAAGTTTAAGGGCCAGCTGCTCTGGCCTGCCCGGTGACCCAACAACTATGAGGGAGAGCCAGTCTCAGGCAAGGTGGAAGAAGAGAACCAGCACCCCAGGTTGTCCCAGGGTGGTCTTGAATTCACAGAGATCCTTCTACCTCTACCTCCTGAGTGCTGGGACTAAAGGCGTGTGCCACCAAGCCTGGCTGTCTTATTGTGGGTTTTTTTTTTTTTTTTTTTTTTTTTGAGATAAGATCTCACTCTAGCTCAGGGTGGCCTGGAGCTCATGGCAATCCTCCTACTTTAGCCTCCCAAGTGCTGGGATTAAAGGCATGTGCCACCACACCTGATAACACACTTTTTTTTTTTTAAATCATTTTATTTATTGATTTATTAGATACAGAGGGAGAGAGAGAAAGAATGGGCATGCCAGGGCCTCGAGCCACTGCAAACAAACTCGAAAGCCACCCTGAGACTCCATAGTGAATTCCAGGTCAGCCTGAGCTAGAGTGAGACCCTACCTCTAAAAAACAAACAAACAAAAAAGATTCTGTCTTGTTGTTTACATTTTAGTTGTAAATGTGTTGCTGGTATATGTGCGTAACAAAATTAAACCATTGTGTGGTTGGCAAATTAAGTGGAAAGTGATGTAGATGGGCCTTAACAGTAGTTTCTCTCAAACAGGGAATGTGAGGATTAGACTTGGCTAAGCAAGATCTCAACTGTGGGGTTGAGTAAACCAGCTGTTTGTAGTAGTGTTTGTGGTGGGAGCAAGTTGAAAAACAAAGCTAGAACCAGACTATCTAAAGTCTTAAATACTGCACAGTTGAAATTACAGGAGATATCTGTGTGGCAATACTATGTAAAACATTCAGTGTGAATTAAATTCCACAGGTGGGATGAGGGGAGAAGAGGGAAAGGAGGAGAGAGAGAGTGTTTATGAATGTAAGAGATGGCATAACAAGTGTATGTGATTGAAGTCAAAAGGAACTTTGGTGTTCAGAATAGCAGAAAGAGAGCCAAGGAAGCATACTGTTAGGGAAGCCAGAGCAAGAGGCTGGAAAATGTGAGATACTTAGAAAAAGAATAACCCAGAAAAGGCTCTGATTTCTGTGCCTTGTCTCTCTGCTTACTCTCTACATAGCTCTTTTTTTTTTTTTTTTTTAGTTTATTTATTAGAGACAGAGAGTGAAAGAGTGTGTAAGAATGGGCGTGCCAGGGCCTCTAGCCGTTGCAAACAAACTCCAGATGCATGTGTCACCATGTGCATCTGGCTTACGTGGGACCTAGAGAATCAAACTGGTGTCCTTAGGCTTCACAGGCATAGCCTTAACTGCTAAGCCATCTCTCCAGCCCCATACATAGCTCTCTGTTAAGAAAAATATTTTATTTTTTATGAGAGAAAGAATTGGCGGTCCAGGGCCTACAGCCACTGCAGACAAACTCCAGACACATGTGTTACCTTGTGCATTTGGCTTACATAGGTACTGTGGAATTAAATCTGGGTCCTTATGCTTCACAAGCAAATGCCTTCAGCACTAAGCCATCTCTCCAGCCCCTACATCGCTCTTTAAGATTGCAGTGAAAGGGGCTGGAGAGATGGTTTAGCGGTTAAGGGCTTGCTTATGAATCCTAAGGACCCTGGTTCAAGGCTTGATTCCCCAGTACCCACATAAGATTGCAGGAGAGATGGCTTAGCGGTTAAATAAAAATGCATGCTGTTAAGGTGCAAGGAGCCCTAAGGACCCTGGTTTGATTCTCCAGGTCCCATGTAAGCCAGATGCACAGGTGGCGACACGCCTGGAGTTTGTTTGCAGTGGCTAGAGGCCTTGGCGTGCTCATTCTCATTCTCTCTCTCCCTCTTCCCCTTTCTCTGTCTCTAATAAAAAAAAAAAAAAGATGAGAGCTGTAGTTCTTTTGGCATATGACAAAAATTTTAATTTGCTATGTAAGTTTAGCTGCTATGTGGAGATTATATCTATCATAAAAAGTCTTCCTGACTGGTGTGGTGGCGTATGCCTTTAATCCCAGCCCTCGGGAGGCAGAGGTAGGAGGATTGCCATGAGTTCGAGGTCACCCTGAGAATAGAGAGTGAATTCCAGGTCAGTCTGGGCTAGAGTGAGACCCTACCTCAAAAAACAAAACAAAACAAACAAAACAAAAATTAAAGGTGTGTGCCTGCATGCCCAAGTTCCTTTAAAGAAAACATTTTGGATTGTGGTGGTACACACCTTTAATCCTAGCACTTGGGAGGCAGAGGTAAGAGGAATGCTGTGAGTTTGAGGCCACCCTGAGACTACATGGTGAACTCTAGGTCAGCCTGGGGTTGGGATGAAACCCTACTTCAAAAAACCAAAAACAACAAAAACAATTTTTTTGTTGTTAGGCTGCACCACAGGCCTTCATTCCCAGCACTTGGGAGGCTGAGGTAAGAGGATTGTTGTGAGTTCAAGGTCAGACTGGAACTACAGAGTGAGATTCAGGTCAGTCTGGGCTAGAGTGAGACCATACCTCAAAAAAGCAAAAACAAAACCAAAACCATTTTGGCAGACTAATTCTTTTAGGAAAAACCTAAAATGAGGAGAGATTTAGAAATCATGCCGTACCATGCATGGTTAACAGATACATGGTGATTGATCTTTGTAAGTCAGTGGCAAAGGAAATAGGTGATAAAAGGGCAGTATTGGTAGGTGCAGGGTAGACTTTGGTGAGGAAAAATCTGGGGCTGGTGGCTGAAGCAGATTTCAGTTAAATGTAAGGCAGAAGCTTCTTGTGAGTAGTTCATCGGGGGCATGGGGCCCTTCCACAGGAATAAGCTCTACAACTCACATTGAAGCACCTGTTAGAGCAGCAAGGTTGGTCTTCCTCAGTGAGGGGACATTGTGAGTGTAAGAGGGTGGTCTTCCTCAGTGAGGGGACATTGTGAGCGTAGGAGGGTGGTCTTCCTCAGTGAGGGGACATTGTGAGCGTAGGAGGGTGGTCTTCCTCAGTGAGGGGACATTGTGAGCGTAGGAGGGTGGTCTTCCTCAGTGAGGGGACATTGTGAGCGTAGGAGGGTGGTCTTCCTCAGTGAGGGGACATTGTGAGTGTAGGAGGGTGGTCTTCCTCAGTGAGGGGACATTGTGAGCGAAGGAGGGTGGTCTTCCTCAGTGAAGGGACATTGTGAGTGTAGGAGGGTGGTCTTCCTCAGTGAGGGGACATTGTGAGTGTAGGAGGGTGGTCTTCCTCAGTGAGGGGACATTGTGAGCGTAGGAGGGTGGTCTTCCTCAGTGAGGGGACATTGTGAGCGAAGGAGGGTGGTCTTCCTCAGTGAGGGGACATTGTGAGTGTAGGAGGGTGGTCTTCCTCAGTGAGGGGACATTGTGAGCGAAGGAGGGTGGTCTTCCTCAGTGAGGGGACATTGTGAGCGTAAGGAGGGTGGTCTTCCTCAGTGAGGGGACATTGTGAGTGTAAGGAGGGTGGTCTTCCTCAGTGAGGGGACATTGTGAGTGTAGGAGGGTGGTCTTCCTCAGTGAGGGGACATTGTGAGTGTAGGAGGGTGGTCTTCCTCAGTGACTGGACATTGTTAGAGCAAGGGTGGCTTTCCTCAGTGAGGGGATATAGAATTAAGGCTGTTCTTAAGTCCTCATTTAATGCTGACATTTAAACTTTGCCTTTGTACAGGTACTTTCTGGAAGCAATATGTTACTGCACTCAGGACAGCTGAAATATCCCATCATCAGTGTTCATGGTTTTAATAATTTTCAAACAAACTCCTTTTCTTTTCCAGGGATATTATGATAACACATTTTGAGCCTTCCATCTCCTTTGAGGGCCTTTGCAGTGAGGTTCGAGACATGTGTTCTTTTGACAATGAACAGCTTTTCACCATGAAGTGGATAGATGAGGAAGGTGAGTGGTGCCTGTATAAGCATTTGATGTAAGGGATTGTGTCATTTGATGTAAGATACAGGAAGAGTCCTAGTAAAAAAAAATATTTTTTTTTGAGGTAGGGTCTCACTTTAGCCCAGGCTGATCTGGAATTCACTCTGTTGCTGCATACTGGCCTCAAATTCATAACCCTTGTAACTCAGCCTTTGGATGCTATAATTAAAGGCACGTGCCACCATGCCCGGCTGAGTCCTAGTAAATTTAAAGGAGAAGAATATATTAGAAATTTAATACCATTCTTACTGTTTATTTAAATTAAGATAAAATATTAAATCAAAGGGTACAGTCTTTGTTTTGTCTCCTTTATCCCAAAATGTAGTATATAATTAATGGCTGTATTTTTGGGTATTTAGGATTGAACTTGGGTCCTTTAGTTTTGCAGGCAAATGCCTTAAGTGCTAAGCCATCCCTCCAGCCCTTATAATTCATATATATATATATATATATATATATATATATATATATATATATATATATATGTTTTTCAAGGTAGGGTCTTACTCTTCTAGCCCAGGCTGACCTGGAATTCACTATGTAGTCTCAGGGTGGCCTTAAACTCACAGTGATCCACCGACCTCTGCCTCCCAAGTTAATTAATTTTTTTAATGATCCTATTTTGTCATTTTAAAAAATTTTATTTATTTATTTAGAGAGAGAGAACGAAGCAGAGAGAGAGAATGGGAGTGCCAGGGTCTTTAGCTACTGTGAACAAACTCCAGATGTGTATGCCCTCTTGTGCACATGAGCAACATTGCACACTTGTGTCACTGTATATCTGGCTTACATGGGACCTGGAGATTCAAACGTGAGTTCTTAGGCTTTACAGGCAAGCGGCGTGACCACTAAGCCATCTCTAGCCTCTTAGATGCTTCATTTTCTTTCTTTCTTTTTTTGGGGGGTTTTCGAGGTAGGATCTCACTCTAGCTTAGGCTGACCTGGAATTTTGTGGAGTCTCGGGGTGGCCTTTGAACTCACAGTGATCCTCCTACCTCTGCCTCCAGAGTGCTGGGATTAAAGGTGTGCACCACCATGTCCAGCTTTTTGTTTTTTGGTTTTTTTTTTTGGAGAGAGACGGAGAGAGAGAGATAGGTAGAAAATGGGCGCACCAGTGGCCTTTCAGCCACAGTGAATGAACTCCAGACACATTTGCCTCCTTGTGGACAAGTGTGGTATTGCATCCTTGTGTCACTGTATGTCTGGCTACACGTGCAACCTGGAGAATTGAATGGGTGTTCTTAGGCTTAGCAGGCAGGTGCCTTAACCGCTAAGCCATCTCTCCAGCCTAAAAAAAAAAAAAAAAAGATTTATTTTTATTTATTAGAGACAGACAGAGAGAGAGCAGAGTGAGAATGGGCGCAACAGGGCTTCCAGCCACTGCAAACGAACTCCAGACGCAGATGCCACCATGCGCATCTGGCTTATGTGGGACCTGGAGAATCGAACCTGGATCCTTAGACTTGTTAAGGCATGCGCCTACCACTAAGCCATCTCTCCAGCTAAGCCATCTCTCCAGCCCCATAGGTGCTTCTTGATCAGATCGTTACTGATGGACATTTGGCTTCTTTCCAGTTATTTTAAATTTTTACTTATTTATTTGAGAAAGAAAGAGGAAAACAGAGAGAGAGAGAGAGAGAGAGAGAGGGAGAGAAATGGCACACCAGGGCCTCTAGCTACTGCAAAGGAACTCCAGATATATGTGTCACCTTGTGCATTTGGCTTCTGTGGGTACTGGGGAATTGAACCTAGGTCCTTAGGCTTCGCAGGCAAGCATCTTAACCACTAAGCCATCTCTCCAGCCCTCTAGTTTCTTTTTTGTTCACTGTCAGCAGTATATAGTGAATGTAATTTGCATAGTCATATGGGACTTTGTAGCAAATATGTAGAATATATATATCATGAGTTTTTGTTTTTTTTTTTTTTTCGAGGTAGGGTCTCACTCTGGCCCAGGCTGACCTGAAGTTCACTATTTAGTGTCAGAGTGGCCTCTAACTCAAGGCAATCCTCCTACCTCTGCCTTCCGAGAGCTAAGATTAAAGGCATGCGCTACCATGCCTGGCCTCATCATAAGAATTTGTCAAAAATGTTAAACCATAAACTGTCATTAGTTTTGTAGGCAAATGTCTTAACCACTAAGCCATCTCTCCAGCCCTGTTTATTCTTATTTTTTTCTTAAAAGTAACAGCATATTTTAGTTAAAGATTTATGCAATAAATTAATTTTTTTATGGAATTCAGTTCTTATTTCTTTCTTCTTGAATAGCTGTTGTAATCACCCTGTGTTCTAGTTTGAATGTGAAACACCCCCTACAGGCTAATGTGTTTGAACAATTGGTCCCTAGGTGGTGGCCCTGTTTGGAGAGGTTGTTGAGCTTTTAGGAGGTTGGGCCTAGCTGGAGGAAATGAGGGTTTATAGCGTAGCCTCACTTCTGGTAGAATGCTCTGCTCACTTGTGAGGAGTCCCAACCACAGGTACCCTCTCAAACCAAGTCCTTCCTCCCTTAAGTTGTTTCCTGTCATATACTTGGTCACAGCAAGAAAGGTTACGGGGTTGGTCATTAGCACTTAGTTCTAATTGGAACCTTGTGTTCTTTGACAAAATGTCCCCTCTTTTCCAGCCTTTGATGACCATCATTCTACTCTCCACTTCTATGAACTTCACTTTTTTAGATTCTACATGCTCCTGGCTTACTATTTCATTCTTGGTATTTTTCTCTGTCCATATCTATGCAGGTAATTGAGAGAAACCATGGGATTTTTGAACATTCTGCCTAGTGATTATAATTGTTTTTACCATAGCTATTGTTTTATATTTTCTATATTGTGTTCAACAACAGTGTTGTCCATTATTATACAATCTACAAAATCAGTTTTCTCTTTGTCTTCTAGCTTTCACAGAGTCCGTGATTAGTAATTCTGATATGCTAGAGAAGCTATAAAATGCTTTGCTTAACCTAGGTGTGATGGAACATGCCTTTAGTCCCAGCAGAGGTAGGAGGATCCCTGGCAGTTCAAAGCCAGCCTGAGACTACATAATGAATTCCAGGTCAGCCTGGGTTAGAGCGAGACCTTGCCTCAAAAAAAAAAAAAAAAAAGAAAAGAAAGAAAGAAAAATTTAAAAGGGGGCTGGAGAAATAGCTTAGCGGTTAAGGCACTTGCCTGCAAAGCCTACATGGACCCAGGTTCGATTCCCCAGTACCCATATAAGCCAGATGCACATAGTGACTTATACATCTGGAATTTGTTTGCAGTGGCTACAGGTCCTGGTGTGCCCATTCTTTCTCCATCTGCTTCTTTTTGTCTCTCTCTTTCTCAAATAAAATTAAAAAAAAAATTTAACCTTTTTTTTATTTGTTAGAGAGAAAGAGTCTGAATAGGGATGTCAGGGCCTTCAGCCACTGCAATTGAACTCCAGTTACATGCACCATCTTGTGCATCTGGCTCATGTTGGTCCTGGAGAATTGAACCTAGGTCCTTTGGCTTGTAGGCAAGAAGTGCCTTATCTATCAAGCCATCTCCCAGTCCAGACTTTTTTTTTTGTTTTTAGAGGTAGGGTCTCATTCTAGCCCAGGCTTTTGTAGTCTCAGGCTGGCCTTTAACTCACAGTGATCCTCCTACCTCTGCCTCTTAAGAGCTGTGATTCAAGGTGTGTACCACCATGTCCAACTTCCAAATTATTTTTTTTGTTAATTTTTATTTATTTATTTGAGAGCAACAGACAGAGAGAAAAGAGGCAGAGAGAGAGAGAGAGAATGGGCACACCAGGTCCTCCAGCCACTGCAAATTAATTCCAGATGCATGTGCCATCTTGTGCATCTGGCTTTTGTGGGTACTAGGGAATTGGACCTTGAACCAGGGTCCTTAGACATCACAGGCAAGCAAGCGCTTAACCACTAAGCCATCTCTCCAGCCCCAAGTTATATTTTAAAGTTAAAATCCAAAGGTGATGCCTCTTCCCTTTGCTTTTCTCCCTACCTGTTTCATTCTTGCAAGGGAGTGGCACCTTTAAGTGGGAAAAAGACTTGAGAGAGACTAAGAACACCTTTGCTGAGAAGAGCTGGTGCAAGGAAAGAAAGAGGAGTGGAACTGAGGAGGACGAAGACACTAATGTCCCCAGATGATAAAAGGAAGTAGGGGGCACATGCATCTGGAGTTCACTTACAGTGGCTAAAGGACCTGGCATGACCATTCTCTCTCCCTCAATATACCTTCTCCCTTTCTCTCTTTCAAATAAATAAAATTTAAAAGAAAGGAAGTAGGGATTCCGCAGCCAAGGTGGAGAAAAGAACAAAGTACTATTTTCTTTCAGATAGCTGGAAATGAAAACAACTTCATTTTTCTTTGTCAAGTAGTAAACTGGTTCTCTATTGAGAACCATTGAGACTTGGCTAGAGTCAGTGGCCTCCAGCATGTAGCAGTGTTTTGTATAACCACAGGAATGAGCACAAGAATAGCAGAGGGACAACCTAGCTCAGGCCCCAGCTTTGCTCTAAATGACTTGTTTCTTGAGGAATGTTATTGTCCAGAAGATAGGCCATCCCTTGACTGGCAGGGATGACTCCATTCTTTGTCTGGTTAGCTATGAGAGATTTCCTCTTCCTTTTCCTCCCAGTGTGTTTAAAATTTTGCATTTGTATTTAAAAAGTGTCTGAAGCTTAACTTCTTAGTCCAGAGTACTTGAGTGGTAGTTTTCTGCCCTGTGACATTTGAGCAAGCTATAATGTGCAGGCATAGTATTGACAGAATGATTATGTGGAGACCTCTAACCCTATAGCAATGGAGCTGCTTTTACTTCCTCTTAAAGAAGCAGGTAGCCAGGTGTAGCAGACAGCTTCAGGTTCATTGAGATGAACTTCCAGACCAGGCACAGTTATGGAGGAAGGGATATTTATTATAGCTTACAGATCTAGGGGAAGTTCCATAATGGCAGAAGAAGCTGGCCTGCCTTCACAGGGCTAAGCAGAGAGAGAAAAGCCACCAGCTACACAGCACACAGCACACAGAGCAAAGCTACAGCCAAAAGCCACAGTACACTTTAGGAACTCCTACTGGGCACACTTTGCATGTCTTTACAATGGAATCTCAAACCCACCAATGACATTGCCTCTAGCAAGGTGGCTGCAGATGCAAACTATAAACTAATAAAACACTGAATATATTGGGGGCCATATATTCAAACTACCACACCAGGCCTGGTGACACAGGCCTGCAGTGTTAGCACTTGAAAGGCTGAAGCAAGACTGTCCTGAATTTAAGACCAGGCTGAGTAACTGTGAGACCGTCTGGTCTAAATATACAAAAGCAAGAAGGGGTGGGGCTAAAACTGTAGCTGTCCTGTAGAGCTTTGTCGCCCATGTATAAGGCCCTGGGTTCCATCCCCAATACTGAAAAAAAAAAAAAAGATAAAAGCTTGCTCTTTATTATACCTACCTCATGGAGCAGTCACAGTTTAAAATGTGGCCAGGCCAGGTGTGGTGGTGTATGCCTTTAATTCCAGCAAAGGTAAGAAGATTGCTGTGAGTTTGAGGCCACCCTGAGACTGCATAGTGAATTCCAGGTCAGCCTGGGCTAGAGCGAGACCGTACCTCAAAAAACTGAAGGAAATAAAAAACTTAAAAAATGTAGTCAGAAGCCGGGCGTGGTGGCGCACGCCTTTAATCCCAGCACTTGGGAGGCAGAGGTAGGAGGATCACCATGAGTTCGAGGCCACCCTGAGACTACATATGAATTCCAGGTCAGCCTGGACCATAGTGAGACCCTACCTCGAAAAACTAAAAAAAAAAAAAAAATGTAGTCAGAGTAGTTTTGTTTTTTTAAGTTTTAAAATCTTATTTATTTATTTGAGAGAAAGTGAGTCAAAGAGAGACTGATGCCTTTAATACCAGCACCTGGGAGGCAGAGGTAGGAGGATCAGTATGAGTTTGAGGCCAACCTGAGACTACAAAATGAATTCCAAGTCAGCCTGGGCTAGAGTGAGACCCTACCTTGAAAAGCCAAACCAAAACAAAACAAAACAAAAGAACAGAATGGGGGTTAGGGTGATAGCTCACCCTATGGTTGCTTGCTTGCCTAACAGCCCAGTTCAGTTCCCCAGTACCCTTGTAAAGCCACATGCACAAAATGGTACATATATCTGGAGTTTGTTTGCAGTAGCAAAAGGCTGTGGTATACCCATTCTCTTTTTCCTCTGCCTCTCAAATAAATAAAAATATTAAAAAGAACAGAATGGCTTTATCTGTATAAAATTAGATATCTGATACCTGGGCATGGTTGCACATGCCTTTAATCCCAGCACTAGAGAGGCAGAGGTAAGAGGATTGCTGTGAGTTCAGGGCTACCCTGAGACTATATAGTGAATTTCAGGTCAGCCTGAACCAGAGTGAGACCCTACCTTGAAAAACCAAAAAAAAAAGTTAGGTTTCTGAACTTCATTGTAATATTTTATATAAGTAGAAATGGATGTTTCATCATCTATTTAAAAGAATAAAATGATCTAAGGAAATTTCTAAAGATCCAGCATTATCAAACATTACCCCAGAGTTATTTACTGAATTTGCTTGCTAATGACCATGCTTAGCTTAGAGATTTTAGAAATTGAGCTTTACTTTTTGTATCTTTTAGGAGACCCGTGTACAGTATCATCTCAGTTGGAGTTGGAAGAAGCCTTCCGCCTGTATGAGCTAAACAAGGATTCTGAACTCCTGATTCATGGTAAAAGAGTAATCACTTCACTTATGGGACTGCAGCTTTTAATCATTTGTTATTGGTCATGCACAAACATCGTAGTTGGGTGTGCTAGCACATGCCTTCAGTCCCAGCACTCCAGAGGCTGAAGTAGGAGGATAGCTGTGAGTTGGATGAGTTCCAGGTTAGCCTGGGCTAGAGAGAGACCCTTCCTCGAAATCATAACAAAAACGCTTCCCCCCAAAACTACACATACACACAAAAAATTATCCTGATGTCATTTTCTTTTAAAAAATATTTATTATTAATAAATATGATATTTATTTATTTATTTATTTATTTATTTATTTATTTATTTATTTGAGACAGAGAGAGGAAGGGAGGGAGAGAGAGAGAATGGGTGCACCAGGGCCTCTAACCACTGCAGAGAACTCCAGATGCATGTGCCACCTTGTGCATCTGGCTTATGTGGGACCTGGAGAATCAAACCTGGATCCTTAGGCTGCACAGGCAAGTGCCTTTACGGCTAAGCCATCTCTCCAGCCTCCATTTTCTTTCTTTCTTTTTTTTTTTATTGACAACTTAAATACTTAAAGACAATAAACCATGATAATTCCCTCCCCTCCCCCACTTTCCCATTTACAACTCCACTCTCCATCATATCCCCTCCCTCTCTCCGTTAGTCTCTGTTTTATTTTGATGTCATCATCTTTTTCTTCTATAGTGAGGGTCTTGTGAAGGTATTGCTAGGCACTGCGAGGTCGTGAATATCAAGGCCAATTTCTGTCTGGACAGTTGCATTGTAAGGAGTGGTACCCTTCCTTTGGCTCTTATATCCTTTCTGCCACCTCCTCTGCAGTGGACCCTGAGCATTAGAGGGTGTGATAGAGATGTTTCAGTGCTGGATTCTCCTCCATCACTTCTCCACACTATGTTGCCTTTTGGGTCACCACCATCTGAAAGGAGAAGCTTTTCTAACCAAAAGTGATAGTAGCATTAATATATGAATGTGAACATTAAGTATAGTGCTTACAGGGCAGTTTGGTGAGCATAACATATGCATTTAGCCAGACAAGAGCAGGCTTTATATCCCTAAGGCTCCTGACCTCCCCTGCCATAGGCTTTTGATTAGGTTTTCAGTACCAGGCATGTATTCCCATAGAGTGAGTCTCTAGTCCAATTAGAGAGCAGTTGGTTTCCCCCAGAGCAGACATGCCACTGTTGTACCTGTTTGATCATTGGGCCTGTCTGGCCAAACTTGAGGCTTCCATTGTCCACTATTTTCACTGCTGATGATTCCTGTCTCCCATAGGGCTGTATGCAGTGCAGCTTTTTCCAGCTTTCTGTTGACTGTGCTACAGGGAGGAAGTTTTCAGTTCAGCCCCAGCTTGATTTCTCAGTGACCTTGCCACCCAGGCATGTGGAGTCTTCAGCAATAGGGTCTTACCATCTTTTTCTGGTGGGAAACCAAGGGCCTTGGCCATAGCCTGTAATGTTTTGGAGGCAATAGGGACCTCCCTGGCCAACAACTCACAGGAAGGTATCCCATTCCTAGCACTGAAAATTTTCTAGTAACAATGTATGGCTTCTGGATATGCCATTATCCTAAAAAGTAGGTTTTCTTATATCTTATTCAGAATATCCTGAGTTTTTTAATTTTTTGTTTATTTTTATTGACAACTTCTGTTCTTACAGACAATAAACCATATTTCCCTCCCCTTTCCCCTTCACAACTCCACTCTCCATCATATCCCCTCCCTCTCTCCATTAGTCTCTTTTAATTTGATGTCATTATCTTTTTCTCCTATTATGAGGGTCTTGTGAAGGTAGGTATTCTTTTTGTTTGTTTGTTTGGTTTTTTTTTTTTTTGGTTTTTCAGAGTAGGGTCTTACTCCAGTCCAGGCTGACCTGAAATTAACTATGTAGTCTCAGACTGGCCTTGAACTCACTGCGATCCTCCTACCTCTTTCTCCCTAGTGCTGAGATTAAAGGCTTGCGCCACCACGCCCATCTGTAAAGGTATTCTTATTCAGAATATCTTGAATTTTGATTGACCCTCCCCCCACCCTTCTTGTACTCTGTGTCTTCCCCTGGCCTGCTTAGGCCATTCCCCTCCCTGTAATCTGTTCTTCTACTTACATATATACAATACCATTCCCTTAAGTCCTTCCCTCTCCTCCTTCCTTTATAGCCTTTTTCTAGTTTACTGGCATGTGCTACTAATTTTTGGTTCCAGCTCACACATAAGTCTACACATTTGTAGCTAGGATCCACATATGAGAGAAAACATGCGACATTTGGCTTTCTGGGCCTGGGTTACCTCACTTAGTATAATCCTTTCCAGATCCATCGATTTCCCTGCAAATTTCATAATTTCATTTTTCTTTACTGCTGAATAGAGCTCCATTGTGTAAATGTACCACATCTTTATTATCCATTCATCTGTTGAGGGATATCTAGGCTGGTTCCATTTCCTAGCTGTTATGAATAGAGCAGCAATAAACATGGTTGTACAAGTATCTCTGAGGTAATGAGAAGAGTCATTAGGACATATACCTAGAAGTGCTATAGCTGGATCATATGGTGCTGGGATTAAAGGCATATGCTGCCACACACAGCTTTGTGTTTCTTTTTTTGAGAACGCTCTATTTAGTTCCATAGCCCACTTTTTTGTTCTTTTTTTCAAGGTAGTGTTTCACTCTAGCTCAGGCTGACCTTGTATTCACTTCGTAGTGTCAGGATGGCCTCTAATTCATAGTGATCCTCCTACCTCGGCCTCCAGGGTGCTGGGATTAAAGGCATGTCCCACCATGTCTGGCCATAGCCTATTTTTTAATTGAGTTGTTTGATTTCTTATTGTTTCATTTTTTGAGTTCTTTGTGTATTCTGGATATTAATCCTCTGTCAAATGTACAGCTGGCAAAGATTTTCTCCCATTCTGTAGGTTGTGTCTTTGCTCTATTCAATGTCCTTTGCTGTACAAAAGCTTTGTAATTGCATGAGATCCCAGTAGTTGAGAGTGGTTTTATTTCCTGAGCAATTGGGGTTATATTCAGAAAGTCATTGCCTATGTCAATATGTTGAAGGGTTTCCTCTACTTTTTCCTCTAGCAGCTTCAGAGTTTCAGGTCTGATATAACGTCCCTGATCCATTTGGACTTGATTCTTTTTAATTTTTTAAAATATTTTTAAAAATATTTATTTATTTATTTGCAAGTAGAGAGAGAGAGAGAGAGAGAGAGAGAGGCAGACAGAGAGAGAATGGGCACGCCAGGGCCTCAAGCCACTGCAAACAAATTCCAGATGCATGTGCCCCTCATGCATCTGGCTTATTTGGGTCCTAGAGAATCGAACCGAGATCCTTTTGCTTCGCAGCCTTAATTACTAAGCCATTTCTCTAGCCCTGGACTGGATTTTTGTTCATGGAGAAAGAGAAGGATCTGTTTTCATCTTTATACAAATATATATTCAGTTTTCCCAGCACCACTTGTAGAAGAGGCTGTCTTTTCTCCAATGAATATTTTTGGCATTTTTGTCAAAAATCAGATGGCTGTAGCTGCCTGAATTAACATCTGGGTCCTCTATTCTGTTCCCTTGATCTACATGTCTTTGTGCCAGTACCATGCTGTTTTTGTTATTATGGCTTTGTAATATAGCTTACCATCAGGTATGGTGATATCACCAGCCTTATTTTTGTTGCTCAAAATTGTTTTAGCTATTTGAGATTTTCTGTGCTTCCAAATAAGTTTTAGGATTATTTTTTTCTATTTCGTGAAGAATGCCATTGAATTTTTAATGGAGATTGCATTAAATGTGTAGATTGCTTTTGATAAGATTACCATTTTCACAAAATGATTCGTCCACTCCAAGAAAATGGGATGTCTTTCCATTTCGTAGGGTCTTCTGCAATTTCTCACTTGAGTGTATTAAAGCTGTCATTGTAGAGATCTTTCACTTCCTTGGTTAGGTTTATTCCAAGGTACTATATTTATTTTTTTTTTTTTTGAGGCAATTGTGAATGGGAGTGATTCCCTGGTTTCATCCTTCGCATTATTTGTTGCTAGTATATAGGAAGGCTACTCATTTCTGTGTGTTTATTTTGTATCCTGCTATGTTGCTAAGCAAGTGTTTATCAGCTATAACAGTTTGCTGGTAGAGCCTTTAGGGTCCTTTATGTATAGAATCATATAATGATAATTTAATCTCTTCCTTTCCAACTTGTATCCCTTTTATGAGTGTCTCTTGCCTTATTGTTATAGCTGAGACTTCTAGTACTGTATTAAATAAAAGTGTCTCGTTCCTAAAGTTAGTGAAAAGACTTCAAGTTTTTCCCCATTTAGTATTATTTTGGCTGTAGGTTTGTCATAAATAGACTTTATTATGTTGAGATATGTTCCTTCATTCCCAGTTTCTGTAGGACTTTTACCATGAAGGGATGTTGGATTTTTGTCTATTGTCTTTTCTGCATCTATTGAGATGACAATGTGATTTCTGTCCTTCAGTCCATTTATATAATGTATTACATTTATCGATTTGCCTATGTTGAACCATCCCTGCATCTCTGGGATAAAGCCTACTTGGTTGGGGTGAATAATCTTTCTGAAATATTCTTGAATTCTGTTTGCCAATTTTGTTGAGAATTTTTGCATCTATGTTCACGACGGAGATTAGTCTGTAATTTTCTTATTTTGTTCTATCTTTGTCTGGTTTTGGTGATGCTGGCTTTGTAGAAGGAGTTTGGTAAAATTCCTTCCTTTTCTATTTTATAGAAAAGTTTGAGAAGCAGTGGTGTTAGTTCTTCCATGAATGTCTGGTAAAATTCACCAGTGAATCAATCCATCTGGGCCTAGACTTTTTTAAAAATAATTTTTAAAAATTATTGTTTATTTTTTATCTATTCATTTATTAGAGACAGAGAAAGGGGGAGAGAGAGAAAGAGTGAGTGAGAATGGGCACACCAGGGCCTCTAGCCATTGCAAAGGAACTCCAGATGCATGCGCCACCATGTGTATCTGGCTTATGTGGGACCTGGAGAATCGAACCTGTGTCCTTGGGCTTCGCAGGCAAGCGCCTTAATCGTAAGCCATCTCTCTAGCCAAAATTTTTGTTTATTTTATTAATTATTATTATTATTATTATTTTGGTTTTTCGAAGCAGGGTCTCACTCTGGCCCAGGCTGACCTGGAATTAACTATGTAGTCTCAGGGTGGCCTCAAACTCAAGGCAATCCTCCTACCTCTGCTTCCCGAGTGCTGGGATTAAATATTTATTTATTAGCAACGGACAGAGAAAGTGCAGAGAGAAAGAGAGAGAATGGGCACACCAGGGCCTCCAGCCACTGCAAACAAACTCCAGATGCATGAGCCACCTTGTGCATCTGGCTTATGTGGGTCCTGGAGAATCAAACCTGAACCGGGCTCCTTAGGCTTCACAGGCAAGCGCTTAACCGCTAAGCCATCTCTCCAGCACTCTAAACTTTATTTATTTATTTTTTTTTTGGTTTTTCGAGGTTGGGTCTCACTCTGGTCCAGGCTGACCTGGAATTAACTATGTAGTCTCAGGGTGGCCTCGAACTCTCTGTGATCCTCCTACCTCTGCCTCCCGAGTGCTGGGATTAAAGGCGTGAGCCACCACGCCCGGCTGAACTTTTTTTTTTAGTTGGGAGACTTTTTTTTTTTTTAATATTTTATTATTTATTTATTTATTTGAGAGAGAGAGATACAGAAATAGGCAGGTAGAGAGAGAGAATGGGTGCGCCAGGGCCTCCAGCCACTGCAAACGAACTCCAGATGCATGCACCCCCTTGTGCATCTGGCTTATGTGGGTCCTGTAGAATCGAGCCTCGAATCAGGGTCCTTAGGCTTCATAGGCAAGCGTTTAACCGCTAAGCCATCTCTCCAGCCCAGTTGGGAGACTTTTTATAACTGCTTGGATCTTCATACTTGTTATAGGTCTATTTAAACGGTTTATCTCATCTCCTTTTAATTTGGTAGGTCATATGAATAAAGTCCATTTCTTTCAGATTTTCAAACGCAGAGGTTTAGATACTCTTAAAGTATATCCTTATGATTTTCTAAATTTCTCTGGTATCTGTTGTAATGGTACTTTTTTCATCTCTAATTTTATTTATTTTTTATTTTTATTTTTATTTTTATTTTTATTTTTATTTTATTTTTATTTTTGGTTTTGCAAGGTAGGGTCTCACTCTGGTCCAGGCTGACCTGGAATTAACTATGTAGTCTCAGGGTAGCCTCGAACTGTTGGCGATCCTCCTACCTCTGCCTCCCGAGTGCTGGGATTAAAGGCATGTGCCACCACGCCCGGCTTCTTTTAGTGTATAATTTTGAAAAATGGGTAGCATATGCCTGTAATCCCAATATCTGGGAGGCAGAGGCAGGAGGATCCAGGGCAGCCCAAGCGACACAGTGAGACCCTCTGCAAAAAAACAAGCTGAGGATGAAACTCAATAGGAAGGAGACCCTGCCTCAAGTCTTGAGTTCCATATCTTGAATCTATTTTGAAAAATCATTGAATATTTCAGCTTTTAAAAATGTATAATGTGCCAGGAGTGGTGGCTCGCCTTTAATCCCAGCACTTGGCAGGCAGAGGTAGGAGGACCGCCATGAGTTAGGGGCCACCCTGAGACTACAGAGTGAATTCAGGTCAACCTGGGCTAGAGCAAGACTCTACCTTGAAAAACAAAACAAAACAAAACAAAAAAGGTATGTTAGATAATTGATGCTCTTATTGAACTGTGTCCTTTAATATAGCAGACTATAAATAATAAGATGCTCATTAATGAACTATTGCTTTTTATTCACCTCATTATAAATATGGTTTTACTTGGTATGCTTATAAATTTATAGCTCCCTTGTAGCTGAGGAGATGGCTCACTGGTTGAAGGCACTTGCTTCCAAAACCTGCTGGCCAGGGTTCAATTCCCAGTAGCCACACAAAGCCAGATACACAAAATGGTGCAAGTGCCTAGAGTTCATTGCAGCTGCAGCAGCAGCAGGAGGTGATTCTTTTTCTCTGCTTGCAAATAAATGACTTAATGAATGAATTGTATGGAATGGATTTATAGCTCCAAATGTCAACTTTTAGACTTTTGGCACTGTTTCTGGTGCTAAATTATTCCTAAATTTCATATACATCTTTTAAAAACGGAGACATTTAATTTTAAAAATATTTATTTATTTGAGACAGAGAGAAAAAGAGGCAAGTAGAAAGAGAGAGAGAGAGGATTGGCGCACCAGGTCCTCTAGCTGTTGCAAATGAACTCCACCTTGTACATCTGGCTTTACGTGGGTCCTGGGGAATCAAACCTGGGGTTGTTTGGCTTTGTAGGCCAGTGTCTATATCTCTCCACCCCAGACATTTAATTTTAATTCCTTCCTCCCTCCCTCCCTCCCTTCCTCCCTCCCTCCCTCCCTTCCTTCTTTCTTTCTTTCTTTCTTTTTTGTTTTTTCAAGGTAGGGTTTCACTTTAACCCAGGCTGACCTGGAATTCACTCTGTATTCTCAGGGTGGCCTCGAACTAATGGCAATTCTTCTACCTCTGCCTCCTGAGTTCAAGTTCAATCAAGGCCAGTCTGAAACTACATAGTGAATTCCAAGTCAACCTAACCCAACTTCCAAAAACCAAACAAATAAAAAAATAAAAAAAGAGCCGGGCGTGGTGGTGCTCGCCTTTAATCCCAGAACTCGGGAGGCAGAGATAGAAGGATCACCATGAATTCAAGGCCATCCTGAGACTACAGAGTGAATTCCAGATCAGCTTGGGCCAGAGCAAGACACTACCTTGAAAAACAAAAACAAACAAACAAACAAATAAATAAAACAAAAAGAATGATGGTGCACATCTTTAATTGTTTGCAGAGGTTGCTGAATTCAAGGCCACCCTGAGACTACATAGTGACTTCCAGCTCAGCCTGGGCTAGAATGAGACCCTACCTTGAGAAACAAAACAAAAAACAAACAAACAAACAAAAAGAATAGTAGTTTGTTTGCTTGCTCACTCCTTCCTTCCCTCCCCTTCCCTTCCCTTCCGTTTTTCCTTCCCTTCCTTTCTTTTCCCTTCCTTTCCCTCCTTCCCCTTCCTTCCCTCCCTCCCTTACCCTTCCCTTCTTTCTTTTTGGTTTTCTCCAGGTAGGGTCTCACTCTAGGCCAGGCTGACCTGGAATTCACTATGTAGTCTCAGGGTGGCCTTAAACTCTCTGCAGTCCTCCTACCTCTGCCTTCTGAGTGCTGGGATTAAAGGCGTGCACCACCACTGCCTGGCTAGTAGTTTCTTTAAGGACAAAGAGAATAAGTGATTAGATGTATTCATTTTTTTCAAATTTTGTGTTTATTTTTATATATTTGAGAGCAACAGACAGAGAAAGAGGCAGAGAGAGAGAATGGGCGCGCCAGGGCCTCCAGCCATTGCAAATGAACTCCAGATGCATGTGCCACCTAGTGCATGTGGTTTACATGGGTACTGGGGAACTGAACCTCGAACCAGGGTTCTTAGGCTTCACAGACAAGTGCTCAACTCCTAAGCCATCTCTCCAGCTCCTACATGCATTCATTTTTATAAAATCACATTTTAAACCTGGGAGTGGTGGTTCATGCCTTTTATCCTAGCACTCATAAGGCAGAGGTAGAAGTATCACTGAGTTTAAGAGCAGTTTGGGACTACAGAGTAATAAGTTCCAGATTAGCCTGGGCCAGAGTGAAACCCTACCTCAGGGAGAAAAACCAAAACAAAACATATTTTGTATAGCCTTGGTAAAATGAGTGCTTTCAACAAGTGATATTGGCCATATATTAAGTATTTTGTCTCTTTTGCTTTTGGCTCAATATTAATTCTATATGATTTGTGTACTTTGGATATGCTGTTAATTAATTTTATTTTATTTTCTTTCAGTATTTCCTTGTGTACCAGAACGTCCTGGAATGCCTTGCCCAGGAGAAGATAGTGAGTGTTTATAATACTCTACCCTTGAAAAGACTTATGTGATGTCACAAGTGAAAAGAAATCACAAGTAGAATTTTTAAAATTTAATTAATTAATTAATTAATTTTCAAGCAGAGAGAGAGATAGCAGAGAGGCAGTCAGAGAGAGAGAGAATGGGCACGCCAGGGCCTCTGGCCACTGCAAACGAACTCCAAATGTGTGTACCTCTTGTACATCTGGCTTATGAGGGGCCTGGAGAATTGAACTGGGATCCTTTGGCTTCTCAGGCAAACTCCTTAACTGCTAAGCCATTTCTCCAGCCCACAAGTAGAATTTTTTAAAAAGATTTTATTTTTATTTATTTATTTATTTAGTTAGTTAGTTAGAGACAGAGCAGGAAAGAGAGAGGGGGAGAGTGAGAATGGGCACGCCATAGCCTCTAGCCACTACAAACAAACTGCAGATGCATGTGCCCCCTTGTGTGTCTGCCTTACGTGGAACCTGGAGAATTGAACCGGGGTCCTTAGGCTTTGCAGGCATGTGCCTTAACTGCTAAGCCATCTCTCCCACCCCACAAGTAGAATTTTAAATTCATTTATTTTTTAATATCTTTAGTTTAATTTAGAATATATTAGTGATTGCCACAGCTTTACTTTGCTGTTTTGTTACAGCACAATTTACACAATTGTCCATTATATATATATATAAAAGGAAAGTTAAACCTTGTGGCTTCATGTTATTTAATTTGTGGTATTTTCAAACATCATTGAAAACAAGTATATCTGTATATCCTTTGTCTAGATTTAACAATTGTTAATTTAAAATTTCCCTGTTTATCTCTGTATCTATTTGTGTGTGCACATTTGCATGTCCATGTATACATAACAAACCCCTTTATTTTTATTTATTTTATTTTGCTGTATTGTTGTAGAGCCATTTACATGACACTTCCCTTCTCAATACTTAAGCAGGCATCACTTTGTTAGGAATTGTTAAGCACTTCATTTTCACTTAGGAGTTTTGCATGTATCCATGGCTTTAGAAGGAATGGATATGAATGTTTTGCTTTGAATTAAGTGAAATTTCTAAGTCCAAAATTTGATTCTGTGAGTTGGCAAATATGGAAAATTAAAGAGCTATGTTCATTTGTCTGTAAGGATAAATGGGTTCAGGAAGATGGAGAATTACAAGGAATAGGTAGAACATATGCAATGATGAAAAATTACCAGTTTGGATTCAACTGGCCATATTTGCTGGGCTTCTAGTGGCAGATGGAGCCGTGTAGGATCTCTTCATAGAGCTTCCAGAGAGAATAGGTATCTTCTGTCCATAGCCAGAATTTTGAAAGGCTTGCTGTATGTGTGTGTGTATGTATGTATGTATATATGTATATTTGTTTGTTTCTATTCCCAGATAAAATGCAATTTCCAAACTCTTATTTTACTTCATGTTCATCTTCCCTTTTATTTTTATTTTTATTTTTATTTTTTTCAAGATAGAGTCTCACTCTAGCTCAGGCTGACCTGGAATTCACTATGTAGTCTCAGGGTGGCCTCTAACTCACAGTGATCCTCTTACTTCTGCCTCCTGAGTGCTGGGCTTAAAGGTATGCACCGCCACACCTGGCTCATCCCTTTTTAATTTTACTACTGTTGAGGGTTTGATACCACCTCTTCCCCCAGTCAAGTAAATTTTTCTAAACTAGAGCAGGGAGGAAATTTGATAACCATCAGTGAGATCTCTTGGCCAGGCCTGTTAAAGTGTTTAGTATTAGCCAGCCATGGTGGAGGCAGTAATTGGATTGATGTGTTTGAGGCCAGCCTGAAGCTACAGATTTGTGGATAAAACAAAAGAGATACAAAATATTTACTCTTTTTTTTGTTTGGCGTTTGGAGGTAGGTTCTCCCTCTAGCCCAGGCTGACCTGTCATTTACTCTGTAGTCTCAAGGTGGCCTTGAACTCATGATGATCCTCCTACCTCTGCCTCCCAAGTGCTGGGATTGAAGGTGTGCGCCACCACGCCCGGCACTGTTTACTATTTTTTATTTGGCTTTTTGTGAAAAGGTCTTGCTGTGGCCCAGGCAGATCTGGAATTTACTATGTAGTCTTAGGCTGGCCTCAAACTCAGTGATCCTACTGCCTCTACCCTCCCGAGTGTCCTTTTTTGTTGTTGTTTTGTTTTATGGGGTAGTGTCATCTAGCCCAGGCTGACCTGCAGTTCCCTATGTAGTCTCAGAGTGTCCTCAGTTCACAGCATTCCACGTACCTCTGTGTCCTGAGTGCTGGGTTATAGGCATGTGCCACCATGCCCCGCTGGAAAATGTTTAATCTTGGGCTGGAGAGATGGCTTACCGGTTACCAGGTTCGATTCCCCTGGACCCATTTAAGCCAGATACACGAGGTATTGTGCATGCACCTGGAGTTCATTTCAGCTGCTAGAGGTCCTAATGTTCCCATTCTTTCTCTTTATGTGCCCCTCTGTCTCTCTCCCTCCCTCCCTCCTTCCCTTCCTCTCCCTCCCTCTCTCTCTCTTTCTCTCTCTCTCTCTCTATATATATATATTTCCAATCAATCAATAAAAAAATTTTTTTAAAGAAAATATAGCAGGTGTGATGGCGCAGGCCTTTAATCTCAGCACTTGGGAGGCAGAGGTAGGAGGATTGCTGTGAGTTCAAGGCCACCCTGAGGCTACATATTGAATTCCAGGTCAGCTTGACCTAGAGTGAGACCCTACCTCAAAAAAAAAAAAAAAAAAAAAAAGAAAGAAAGAAAGAAAGAAAGAAAGAAAAGAAAAGAAAATGTTTATTTTTTTTTTTTTTTTTTTTTTGGTTTTTCGAGGTAGGGTCTCACTCTGGTCCAGGCTGACCTGGAATTAACTATGTAGTCTCAGGATGGCCTCGAACTCTTGGCGATCCTCCTACCTCTGCCTCCCGAGTGCTGGGATTAAAGGCGTGCGCCACCACGCCCGACAAATGTTTATTCTTAATCAAGGTCTGGAAGGGATATTTTCCTAAGTTAAAATGCTATTAAAGTGCTTTAGGTATTGTTAGCAGTGTGTCATTAAAAGCAAATGTGTCCCTGTTTGAGGTTTTGTATATCTCAAACTTTCTAGCATACACAAGACCCTGGCTTTGATTACCACCTCTGCAAGGGGAGGGACAGATTTCTGTGTCAGCACTGCTTCTGGTCTTGTCTATTTTCATTTGAAATAGTAAATTCAGTGCTTTTGCTTTAAGAAGAGTTTAGAAACTTGCCCTCGTATTAACTACCACTGTGAAATGTTACAAGTAATGACAATAACTAAAACCATGATGGACAACCAAAATTACCAGTGGGCTAAATTTGATATCTTTTGGAACCGCTTCTTCTGTGTTTAAAGATAGCATATTAATATAAAAATCATTGGAGCTGGGTGTGGTGGCGCAAACCTTTAATCCCAGCACTTGGGAGGCAGAGGTGGGAGGATTGCTGTGAGTTCAAGACCACGCTGAGACTGAATTCCAGGTCTGCCTGGGCTAGAGCAAAACTCTACCTCGAAAAACCAAAACAAAATAATAATAATAAAAATAAAAATCACTGGAATTGACTAGGTTGTAGCTAAATGGTAGAGTGCTTGCTTAGCATGTATGTGGCCCAGGGCTTAAGTCCCAGTAATATGGAAAAGCAAAAAAGGATAAAAGGTTGTTGGGGATGAAAATTTTACAAAGTATGAATTACAAGATGTAAAGGTTCTTTATAATGAAGAGAACCAAGGTTACTACTTCCAAAGATGATTAGAGATAGTAGAAGTTGTCATTCTGACAACTGTGTGCCTCTTGTTATAACAACGTAAGAAGTGCACATTCTCCTCTCTCTCTCTCTCTCTCTCTCTATATATATATATATATATATATATATATATATTTTTTTTTTTTTTTTTTTTTTGAGGTAGGGTCTCACTCTAGTCCAGGCTGACCTGGAACTCACTATGTAGTCTCAGGCTGGCCTCGAACTCACAGCTATCCTTCTACCTCTGCCTCCTGAGTGCTGGGATTAAAGGCATGTGCCACCACGCCCAGCGCATATATTACTTACTTTCTTTCTTTTTTTTTCTTTCTTTCTTAATTTCTTTCTTTCTTAATTATTTCTTTCTTTCTTAATTTCTTTCTTTCTTTCTTTCTTTCTTTCTTTCTTTCTTTATTTATTTATTTATTTATTTATTTTTGGTTTTCCGAGGTAAGGTCTCACTCTAGCTCAGGCTGACCTGGAATTCACTACGTAGTCTCAGGGTGGCCTCAAACTCACGGCAATCCTCCTACCTCTGCCTCCCGAGTGCTGGGATTAAAGGTGTGTGTGCCACCACGCTGGGCTCTATATATTATTTTTGAGAAAATATTAAAAAAAAAAACAGGCAAGTCCTGAACGTGGAATATATAAGATAACTTCCTGAGAGTCCTTTTTTGGGGGGGAGGGGGAGGTTTAGAGAGACCTTATTAGATTAAGAAAAGGAAGTGTGCTGGGCGTGGTGGCGCACACCTTTAATCCCAGCACTTGGGAGGCAGAGGTAGGAGGATTGCCCAGAGTTCGAGGCCATCCTGAGACTACGTAGTGAATTCCAGGTCAGCTTGGACTACTGTGAGACCCTACCTTGAAAAAAAAAAAAAAAGAGAGAGATTGAGAGGAGGAAGTGCAGGAAGCTCCTGTCATGGGAAAAGTAGGAGGAGGAGGTAGAGAGCCCATGTGGGTAGAGGTCACCTCTGCTGGAACAAGGGGTGCTTACCAGAGCAGGGATCTGTAGGTTCAGGTGTCAGGAAAGATGAACAGCCAGGCTCAGGTGAGTTTTGAGAGAGGGCTGATTGGTCTGCACTCAGGGCTGGCTCAGGAAGAGGCCAGCATACCTGAGTAGGAGGCGAGAGAGCTGACTGGAATGGACTCAAGGAAGAGGCCAGCCATGACACCAAGTTTAGGGCTGAGCTTGACCAACCACAATGCCAGGATCAGATTTAAACCTTAATTCTAGGAAAGGGGAACTCCTTCCCAGGGTGGGACTCAGAAAAACAGATCTAGGTAACTGCTTTAGGTAAAAGATAAGGAGAGGAGTGAACCTTCTCTGGTGTCTAGTAAATTGGAGATTGTAAGGGCCGACTCAAGAACATTCCTGCTTTTTACTTTTGGGGCCCAGTCACCTTAAACTGCCTCAGTCCCTCTCTGAAGAAGCATCCCTAAACTGCTGTTAGGGAATTGGGGACAGTGATCAACACTCAGCTTCTTGAAGCTCAGTGGAATCTTCCATTTGTGGCAGCTGGGAAACTTCTCCAGTGGGTCTATCTAAGGGGACCCTGAAAGTGCATTGGTGGAGTACAGGAAGACAGTCCTGGAAGAAAATGTTGGGGAGAAAGAATCAAAGTAAGGAGTTAAGGGGGGAGTGGGCATTAGCAAGCTGGAGGGTTTTAGGGTTCACATTCTTTCTTTTTTCTTTCCTTTCATTTTCTTTCTTTTCCTTCCCTCTCTCTCTTCCTCTTTCTTTCTTTCTTTTTGAGATAAGGTCTCATTCTAGCTCATGCTGACCTGGTGTTCTGTAGTCCTAGGCTGGCCTCAAACTCAGGGATCTACCTACCTCTGCCTGACATATTTTTTTCTTTCTTTTCTTTTCTTTTTCTTTTCTTTTTTTTTTTTTTTTTTTTTTTTTTTTTTTTGAGGTCGGGTCTTGCTCTAGCCCAGGTTGACCTGGAATTCACTCTGTAGTCTCAGGGTGGCCTTGAACTCAAGGTGATCCTCCCACCTCTGCCTCCTGAGTGCTGGGACTAAAGGTGTGCGCCATCATGCCTGGCTCTCTCTTCTATTTTTTTGACTGTCAAAGCCAAAGGGTTTATTATAGGTGCACAAGTGTGGGCCTGCCACACTGCCCTACACTCCTTGGGCCCCAGTGGCTTCTCCAGGCAACCTTGGGGGTATCTGTAACCTTGATCCCCCACTCCCCAAATAGATACTCCAGTCAGAAGCATGGGGGGGGTGAGGGCTTCCCCACCTTCCTCTCCTTGGGAAGTGACATTTACAGCTGGAAAGGAGGGAAAGGAGAGGAAGACAAATTTTGTACTTTGATACCCCTCCCATTAAAAAACTTCTTCAGGGGAGACTCAACCTCAAAAACCAAAAAAAAAAAAAAAACTTCTTCCGAGCTGGAGAAATGGCTTAGCGGTTAAGGCATTTGCTTGTGAAGCCCAAGGTCCTGGTTCTATTCTCTAGGATCCACATAATCTAGATGCACAAGGGGCACCTGCATCTGTAGTTCGTTAACAGTGGCTGAAGGCCATGGCGTGCCCATTCTCTCTCTGTCTGCCTCTCTTCTATCCCTTTCTCTGCTTGCAAATAAATACATAAAAATTAAAAAAAATGAATAAAAAGCCTCCTTCATGGATGGGCGGGGGGAAAGGGAGGAGTTTGACTTTATGCAAAAATAAACAAAGCCTGGAATTAATCTCCAGGCTCTGAGAGAATGGGAGTGTGAGGAGCTGAGAGCCCCCTCACTTCCTCCTCCCAGATCTAACAAGGCAGCTTTGGAAATGAGGTCAAGGCAGGGAGGGAGTGTCCCCCTCTCCAATCCTAGCACCCTGGATGGTCCAGGGGCCTCACCAGTGCCCCCTCTCTCCTCATCCATCCTTAGGGTGGAGAGGAGACCAGGAATTATCTCCTTCCACCGCTCCAGCTTCTTGGGGCAGGATTTGAGAAGTAGGGCAGGGAAGCTTGCCTCAGCTGGCTCCCTGCCCACCCCCTCCCCCCACCAAGCTCAGTTATTGCATATAAATGATGGAGCCCCAACACCTGTGGTGGGGATAGAGAGCTGGAAGACCAAGATGTGGCTGTAGGGGCAATAGCCCCTCTGCCCTTGAGGAAGAAAAAAAGGTCTTTGTGCCCACAGTGTGGAGAGGACAAGCCAGGGAGACTTGTCATACAGACTCTTGGGGGTACCTGAAATCACTTCTGGCACTTGCTGGCCCTGCGCTCCCTGCCCTTGTGCTTGTGGTTGCCTTGTCTGTCATTCCCATTCTTGTAGACTTTCTTCAGGCATTGGAGGGCAGTTGAAGAAACCCAAGAAGGTGGAGGTAGATTGTCTCAGGACCACCTGAGTGAGCTGACTGTAAGAGGAGATAAATAGCCACTGAGTGCACAAGGCCCTGAAATTAACAGTTATTATTACCAGAAATCATGGACATAATTTTCTTGTCATGAAGATTCAGAAATTTCTAAAGCTGTTCACCAAATGGCACAGTGGTGTTTGACATGGTTCAAGCCTGTTCCTGTAGATTTTGTAAAGCAGATGAGACATTAGCAGAATTATCAGGAATATATTATACATGACATTCAACCCTGATCATGGTGCACGTATCACCCTGGCCTGCTGTGAGCATGCTTAAAGTCTTGTGATTTTATATAATTGTCTTCTGAGACTTTTTTTTTTTTTTTTTTTTTTTTTTTGGTTTTTCGAGGTAGGGTCTCACTCTGGCTCAGGCTGACCTGGAATTCACTCTGTCGTCTCAGGGTGGCCTCGAACTCTCGGCGACCCTCCTTCCTCTGCTTCCCAAGTGCTGGGATTAAAGGCGTGCACCACCACGCCTGGCTGAGACTCTTTTTTTAAGAGTCAGCATTATGAGAAATAATGTAGAGTGAAATTTACATATGAACTTTATGTTGACTGATAACTCAAGTTAATTTTATAAGACAGTAATAGTATTGTGATTATGTATATATGACTAGGCTACAGGGAATGGTTTTATTATCACGTGATGATTTTGTATCTCCCAAATGATTCTGAAAAATACCAAGGTATGCTTTTGTAAAGGTAAAAGATGAAGCACTGGTAAAGGCAGGTAAAAGGTGCTGGTGTTTACTCCTTCAGCTGTTCTGTGAGCTTTAACCATTTCTAGATAAAAGTGTTAGGAGGGGGTGAATATCCTGTGAAAAAAGTCAGAGACTTCAGTAAGTGATTTATTTACACTTGATTCTTTTTTTAAATTTCTAATCTCTCTTCAGAATCCATCTACCGCAGAGGGGCACGCCGCTGGAGAAAGCTTTATTGTGCAAATGGACACACTTTTCAAGCCAAACGCTTCAACCGGGTAAACTTACTTTGTTAAATGCAGATAATTTGCAACATCTGTTTTTTTCCTTTCTATGAAAGAAAAGTGGTTTTTTTTTAAAAGTTTTATTTATTTATTTACTTATTCATTTATTTGAGAGAATCAGAGAGACAGACAGACAGAGGAAAATGGGCACACCAGGGCCTCTGGCCTCTGCAAAAGAACTCCAGTCACATGCACCACCTTATGCATGGCTTACATGGGTCCTGGGAAATCAAACCTGGGTCCTTTGGCTTTGCAAGCAAATGCCTTAACTGCTAAGCCATCCCTCCAGCCCCAAAAGAAAAGTAGTTTTTTTAATATATAAATTTTTAAAAAGATTTATTTTTATTTATTTGAGACAGAGAGAGAGAAAGAGAGAGAGCCTCCTAGCCACTGCAAATGAGTTCCAGACACATGCACCACCATGTGCATCTGGTTTATGTGGGACCTGGAGAATTGAACCTGGATCCTTAGGTTTCACAGGAAAGCACCTTAACTGCTAAGCCATCTCTCCAGCCCTGTAAATTTTTTTTTTTTTTAAGATACAGCAAGAGAGAGAATTGGCTTATCAGGGCCTCAGCCATCGCAAAAGAATTCCAGATGCTTGTGCCACCTAGTGGGCATGTTCAACCTTACGCTTGCCTCACCTTTGTGTTTCTGGCTTACATGGGACCTGTAGAGAAATCCAACATGAGTTATTAGGCTTCACAGGCAATCACCTTAACTGTTAAGCCATCTCTCTAGCCCAAAAGTAGTTTTGTTTTTCTTTCCAAAAGTAGTTTTGATATTAAATCTTGTTACTCTTTTTGAAAGAAGTAAGCAGTAAGGCCTTCCATCCTCATACTCTGCAGCAGATAATACTTGTATTTTTTCCAGCCCTACAAAACATTTATTTATTTATTTATTTATTTATTTATTTATTTATTTATTTATTTATTTATTTTTATTGACAACTTCCATAATTATAGACAATAAATCATGATAATTCCCTCCCCCTTCACCTTCCCCTTTGCAGCTCCACTCCATCATATCCCCTCCCTCTCTCAATCAGTTTCTCTTTTATTAATGTCATCAGCTTTTCCTTCTGTTATGAGGGTCTTGGGTAGGTAGTGCCAGGCACTGCGAGGTCATGGATATCTGGCCATTTTGTGTCTGGAAAAGTGCATTGTAAGGAGTCCTACCCTGCCTTTAGCTCTTACATTCTTTCAGCCACCTCTTTTGCAATGGACTCTGAGCCTTGAAGGTATGATAGAGATGTTTCAGTGCTGAGCACTCCTCTGTCACTTCATCTCAGCACCATGGTGCCTTTTGAGTCATCCCAGAGGTCACTGCCATCTGAAAAGAGAAGCTTCTCTAACCAAAAGTGAGAGTAGCATTAATATATGGGTATGAACATTAAGAGAAGTGCTTACTAGGCAGTTTGGTGAGCATAATATATGCATTTAGCCAGACACCAGCAGGCATTACATCCCCATGACTTCCCTTGTCCTTGGTTTTCAGTATCAGGCATGTATTCTCTCCCGTGGAGTGGGCCTCCAGTCCAATAAGAGCAGTTGTTTTCCCCCATAACAGACATGCCACTGTTGGTTCATTTGGCCTGGCTGGTCCAACAGAAGGCTTGCAATGTCCACTGTTGTTTATTCCCACTGATGACTTCTTTCTCTCCTGTGGAGCTGCATGCAGTGTAGCTTTTTCCATCTTTCTGTCAGCTGGTCTATAGTGAGGAGGTTTTCAGCTCAGCTCCAGCAAATTATCTCGGTGATCTTGTACCCCAAGCATGTGGAGTCTTTAGCAATAGGGTCTTACTATCTATTCCTGGTGGGAAACCCAAAAGCCTTGGCAATGGCCTATAATGTTTTGGGGGCATCAAGGACCTCCCTGGCCAACAGCTCACTGGAAGGTATCCCATCCTGACACTGAAAATTTTCTAGTAACAATATGACTTCTGGGTATGCCATTGTCCAAAAAAGGAGGTTTCCATATGACTTATTCATACTCTTAGATTTTTTTTTTTCCCTGTGGTAGGGTCTCACTCTAGCCCAGGCTGACCTGGAATTCACTCTGTATTCTCTGGGTGGCCTTGAACTCTCGGCAATCCTCCTACCTCTGCCTCCCAAGTGCTGGGATTAAAGACCTGTGCCACCACGCCCGGCCTCTCTTAGATTTTGATTAACCTTCCCTCTTCCTTTTGTTTACTCATTCTTTTTCCCTGACCTCACTTAGGTTTTTCCACCCCCAGTAATATGTTCTTTTGCTCACATGTATAAAATACCATCCCCTTAAGTACTCTTCTGTCCTCCCTCCCTTATAAGCCCTTTCTAGCTTACTGGCCTCTGCTACCAAGTTTTATTCCAACTCACATACAAGTCCAAATACTTGTAGCTAGGATCCATATTTGAGAGAGAACATGTAATCCTTGGCTTTTTGGACCAGGGTTACCTCACTGAGGATAATCCTTTCCAGGCCCATCTATTTCCCTGCAAATTTCACAATTTCATTTTTCTTTACTGCTGAGTAGAACTCCATTGTATAAATGTGTCACATCTTCATTATCCACTCATCAGTCGAGAGTAATCTAGGCTGGTTCCATTTTCTAGCTATGCTTGTTTTTTTTTTTTTTTTTTTTTTAATTTTTTGTTTAGTTTTATTTATTTATTTTATAGTGACAGAGAAAGAGGCAGAGAGAGAGAGAAAGGAGAATTGGTGCACCAGGGCCTCTGGCCACTACAAATGAAGGCCACATGCATGCGCTACCTTGTGCATCTGGCTTACATGGGTCCTGGGGAATCAAGCCTCGAACCAGGGTCCTTAGGCTTCACAGGCAAGTGCTTAACTTAGCTTAACTCCTAAGCCATCTCTCCAGCTCTATGCTTGTATTTTTATTTTAAGGATTTTATTTATTTATTTATTTATTTATTTATTTATTTATTTATTTATTTGAAAAAGAGGGGGAGAATGAGAATGGGTGCTCCAGGGCCTCTAGCCACTGCAAATGAATTCCAAACGTGTGTGCCCCCTTGTTCATCTGGTTTATGTGGGACCTGAAGAATCAAACCAGGGTCCTTGGGCTTCACAGGCATGTGCCTTTACCACTCAGCCATCTCTACAGCCCCCTATGCTTGTATTTTTAATAGCATCTCATTGCAACCCACCACATGCTCTGCCATGTTAAGCTACACTCCAGTACCTTTCATTCTTAAAAATATTCCAGATTAGGCCAGGCGTGGGTGTGCATGCCTTTAATCCCAGCACTTGGGAGGCAGAGATAAGAGGATTGCTGTCAGTTCAAGGCCAGCCTGAGACTACATAGTGAATTCCTGGGCTAGAGTGAAACCCTGCCTCAAAACACACAACACACACACACACACACACACACACACACATATATACACAAATTCCAGATTAGGAGTTGAAGACATGGCTCAACAGTTAAGACACTTGCCTGCAAAACCTAAGGACCCAGTTTTGATTCCCCAGTATCCATATAAAGCCAGATGCAGTAGGTGGCTCATGCATCTGGAGGTCATTTGCAGTGGCTAGAGGCCCATACATGCCCATTCTCTCTTAAATAACTAAATAAATAAAATATTTATTTTTAAAATGTTCTAGGTTAAATAAAAGCAGCACTCCTGCCGGTCATTGTGGCACATGCCTTTAATCGTAGAACTTTGGAGGCTGAGGTATGAGGATTGCTGTGAGTTTGAGGCCAGCCTGGGGCTACATAGTGAATTCTAGGTTATAGAATGAGACCCTACCTCAAAAAAACAAAACAAAAAAACAGTACTCCAGTTTGCCAAGTTGGATTGGATGATGAATTCTATAGTTATCCTGCCTATAAGAAAGTTATACAAGCCTGGCATGGTGGCTCACGCTTTTAATCCCAGCACTCAGGAGGCAGAGTAGGAGGATCTCTGTGAGTTCAAGGCCACCCTGAGACTGCCTAGTGAATTCCAGGCCAGCAAGAGCTAGAGGGACGCCCTACCTCAAAAAGCCAAAAAAAAAAAAAAAAAGTTGCACGTTTAAGCTGGGTGTGGTAGCTCATGCCTTTGATCCCTGCACTTGGGAGGCAGAGGTCGCTGTGAATTGAAGAGCAGCCTGGAACTACAGAGTAAGTTCCAGGACAGCCTGGGCTAGAGTGAGATCCTACCTCAAAAAAAAAAAAAAAAAAAAAAGAAAGAAAGAAAGAAAGAAAGAAAGAAAGAAAGATTGAATATAATGCAAAGAAAGGAAGGAAGGAAAGAAAAGGAAGGAAGAAAGTTTTATTTGCAAAGCAGTCAGAAAATTAGCCATTTAATGTTGTGATTTAATTTCCAGTGTTTAGAAAACAGTCACAGTAGCAAACACTTATCGAACTTTATATCAAGCATTTCCCAAATGCTTTACCTATATTCTATATTGAATCATACAATCCCTGCAACAATCCTGTGAGATAGGGACTATATATTTCCAATTACAAATCTGAAAAATGACCATGATGACGCAGCTAGTCAGTGGTAGAGCAAAGGTTTGAAAGCGAGCAGTCAGTTGACAGAAACCCATGAGAATGATCTTTTATTCTCATATTCCTATCCTCTGTCTCATATGCCTGTTTATGTGTGTGCAGTGTGTGGGCATATGTGTGCATGTGGAGGCCAGAAAACAACAACTGGTATCATTCCTCTCAGGTGCTAGTTACCTCTTCTTTTTAAATTTATTTATTTATTTGCTAGGAGAGAGAGAGAAATGGTGTACCAGGCCTTCCAACCACTGCAGATGAACTAAGATGCATGTACCACTTTGTGCATCTGGCTTTACATGGGTACTGGGGAATTGAGCCCTAGTTGTTAGGCTTTGCAGGCAAACACCTTAACCACTGAGCAATCTACCCCACTACCTACCTTTTCTGAAACAGGGTTTCTTGTTGGTCTGGAACTTACCAATTAGGCTAGACCCAAAGAGCCTCCTGCTCTGCCTACCCAGTGCTGGGATTAAGTAGATGCCACCACACTCTGCAATTTTGCATGAGGATTGAACTCATGCTTGTGAGACAGGCACTTTACTGCCTGAACTATCTCCTTAGCTCCCCTCTCCTGGGTCAGTCTCTTTGAGATAGCTGGCTGGCTTGCTACTCACTGTTTAGCCCAGGTTGGCTCTGAATTTACAACAGTCTCCTATCTCAGTCTCCTAAGAGCTGGGATTACAGGTGTGAATTGCCACACCTGGATTAAATTCTTTTTTTAAACAGTCATCCTGTTTTAAAATTTAATTTTGTTTATTTATTTATTTGAGAGAGCAAGAGAGAAATAAGCGGGTTGGGGAATGGGCACACCAGGGCCTCCAGCCACTGCAAATGAACTCCAGACACATGCACCACCTTGTGCATCTATCTGGCTTACGTGGGTCCTGGGGAATCAAACCAAGGTCCTTTGGCTTTGCAGGCAAACGCCTTAACCACTAAGCCATCCCACCAGGCTCTGGGTTAAATTCTTTTGATAGCTACTCATTTATGGCTTTATTTATGATTTCAAGGTAGGGTCTAGGGTCTCACTATCTAGCCCAGGCTGACCTGGAACTTACTTGTAGTCCCAGGCAACTCCTACTTCTTCCTGCCAGGTACCCAGCAGCATTTCTGCATTTCATTTTCATTCCACCATTAATGTTGTGTCCTAAATTCATTAATGTGACTAGAAATGACTACCTGAGCTCCCCAAATTTGTGTTCCCAGGAACACTGACACTGAAAGGGTGTGAAACAGGAAGTTTCTTTGGTATTGCTCTTTAAGGAAGCAGGACTTGGGTCTAACCTCTAAGCAGCCTGAAAGGCCATATGGATTTTAAGCTTTATTTACTGTTTTTGTTTTCATTACTATGCAATTATTGTGAAATCGAAATCTCATGAGCTTAATAGCAGAGAGCAACATGAATTTAAGTTTCACTGTCTCTTTAAAACAGCTTTGTTTTCTGTTTCTTTTTCATTGGCCTTTATAGCTTCTGAAGAATTATATATGAGAAAGTTTTGTTTTGTGTTGCTTTGCTGTGGACTAATAAATGGCACCATAATGAGGGGATTGAGAAGAAAGCCACTTGTTTTTACTATTGAATGGGTGAACTAGGGAAGTGATTATGCCCATTGTCTGATGATAAAATACTCTTGAACTTGCCCCCTTCAGCGTGCTCATTGTGCCATCTGCACAGACAGAATATGGGGACTTGGGCGCCAGGGATATAAGTGCATCAACTGCAAACTCTTGGTTCACAAGAAGTGCCACAAACTTGTCACGGTTGAGTGTGGGAGGCATTCTTTGCCAGCGGTAAGACACATTTTTTTTATGTATATATAATTTGTATATAATTTACTTGATATTTACTAAAACAGGATTAGTAGGATGATGTCATTTCAAAACTTTCTGTAACAGTGTGAGCAGGAATTCTTACATTCCACAGGTAAGAAGAGTTGTGTTTTATTTTTAATTAAAATGTTTTTATTTTCATTTATTTATTTGAGAGAAAGAGGGAGAGAATGGGCACGCCAGGGCCTCTAGCTACCACAAACTAACTCCAGACACATGTGCTACCTTGTGCATCTGGCTTATGTGGGTCCTGGGAAATCAAACCCAGGTCCTTTGGCTTTGCAGGCAAGCACCTTAACCACCAAGCCATCCTTTCAGTCCAAGAGTTATGTTTGCTATTTAAATATGTTATTTTTATTTATTTATTTAAGGGAGAGAAAGAGGCAGAGACAGAGAGAGAATGCGAGAGTGAACATGGGTGTGCCAGGGCTTCCAGCCACTGCAAACAAACACCAGATGCATGTGCCACCTTGTGCATCTGGCTTACATGGGTCCTGGGGAATCAAACCGAGACCCTTTGGCTTTGCAGGCAAGCCCCTTAACCACAAAGCCATCTCTCCAGGCCAGTGTCATATTTTAAATAGCAAACATGGGGCTGGAGAGATGGCTTAGTGGTTAAGGCGCCTGCCTCCTAAGCCTAAGAATGCTGGTTCCAATCTCCAGGTCCCACGTTTAGCCAGATGCAAAGTGACGCAAGGGTGCAATGCCACACTTGCCCACAAGGGGGCGCACATATCTGGATTTCGTTTGTTGCAGCTGAGAGATTGCTGGCGCGCCCATCCATTCTCTATCAGTCTCCCTCTCCCTCTCTCTCTGTCTGTCTCTCTCTAAAAAAAATAAAAAAATAAAAATAAATAAAATATGACATTGCCTCTCCCGCATAACTGATGGCTACCCACATAAGGCAAGACCCACATTACCCATGGGGGGAGGACAGGGAGAAGGTTAACGATGATACCATCATGGCTGTATATATACTAGATACGTAACTAATAAAAAATATTAAAATACAAAAATAAAATAAAATATGACATTACTAGCTGGACGTGGTGGCACACGTCTTTGATCCCAATACTCGGGAGGCAGAGGTAGGAGGATTGCCGTGAGTTCAAGGCCACCCTGAGACTACTGAGTGAATTCCTGGTCAGCCTGAACTAGAGTGAGCCTTTACCTTGAAAAATGAAAATAAATAAATAAATAATTAATTAATAAAATATGACATTACTCTAAGAAAAGCTTTTTAATTTTTTAAAACTTTTAAAAGATTATTTATTTATTTGCAAGGAGAGAGAGGGAATGAATGGGTGCTCCATGGCTTTTAGCCACTGCAAACAAACTCCAGGTACATGTGTCACTTTGTGCATCTGGCTTTATGTAAGTGCTGGGGAATTGCAACCAGGTCATTAGGCTTTGCAGGCAAGCACCTTAACTGCTGAGCCATCTCTAACTTTTTTTTTTTAATTTAAATTTTATTTTTTTATTTTTTTATTTTTAGAGAGAAACAGACAGAGGGAGGGGAGGGAGATAGAGAATGGGCGTGCCAGCAGTCTCCCAGCTGCTGTGAACGAAATCCAGATGTGTGCGCCCCCTTGTGGGCAAGTGCGGCATTGCGCCCTTGCGTCACTTTGCATCTGGCTAAACATGGGACCTGAATATTGGAACTGGGTTCTTAGGCTTAGGAGGCAGATGCCTTAACCGCTAAGCCATCTCTCCAGCCCTCTCTAACCTTTTAAAACTTTTTCTTTAAGGTTTTTTTTATTTTGATTTATTTATTATTATTTTTTTTTTGTTTTGTTTTTGTTTTTTTGAGGTAGGGTTTCACTCTAGCCCAGGCTGACCTGAAACTCACTATGTAGTCTCAAGGTGGCCTAAAACTCCTGGCTGTCCTCTTACCTCTGCCTCCCAAGTGTTGGGATTAAAGGCATGTGCCACCAGCTGTTTTGTTGTTTGGTTGGTTGGTTGTGTTTTTTTTTTGTTTTGTTTTCACTCAGCTCAAACTGACCTGGAATTCACTTTGTAGTCTCAGGATGGCCTCACACTCATGGTGATCCTCCTACCTCTGCCTCCCGAGTGTGTACCACCATGCCCGGCTTGATTTTTTTTTTCAAACAAATGAAACTTTTATTATTTATTTATTTATTTGAGAGCAACAGACAGAAAGAGGCAGAGAGAGAGAGAGAGAGAGAGAGAGAGAGAGAGAGAGAATTGGCACACCAGGGCCTCCAGCCACTGGAAACGAACTCCAGATGCATGCACCACCTTGTGCATCTGGCTTACGTGGGTCCTGGGGAATAGGGCCTCGAACCAGGGTCCTTAGGCTTCACTGGCAAGCACTTAACCACTAACCGGCTTGATTTTTGTTTTTTTTAGGTAGGGTCTCACTCTAGCCCAGGCTGACCTGGAACTTACTATGTAGTCTCAGGCTGGCCTTGTACTCACAGTGATCCTCCTACCTTTGCCTTCCAAATGCTGGGATTAAAGGCATGCGCCACCATGCCCGGCCTCCTTTTTTTTTTTTTTTTTTTTTTTTTTTAATTAAAACATGTTATAGATAAAAAAATAGTCAAGCCCTTTAGCTCAGGTGTTAGAGCACTGGTGTTACAGAAAAAAAAAAAAAAGAAGAATACAAATGAATAAGGGAAAAATTAAAATTCTTTACAAATTTAACTTTTACATATGAAAAAATGTAAAAACATATTGAGACTGGGTGAAACAATATAAAGAATCCCTGTGTAATAATCACTCAGCTCCAGTCCTACAGTTAGAACCCATGACCAATCCATTTCACCTGTGCCTCCAACCATTTTTAACCTCCCCTTACCTGGTGTGATTTTGAAACATGTTTCAAAATATAAAGAGTGTTAAGAATATAACTAGAAATTAAATTTCTTATATCAAATATCTATTCAAGGGTTGGAGAGATGGCTTAGTGGTTAAGGCACTTGTCTGTCAAGCCTAAGGACCCAGTTCAATTCCCCAGTACCCACATAAGCCAGATGCATAAGGTGGCACATGCATCTGGAATTTCTTTGCAGTGGCTAGGGGCCTTGGCATGCCCGCCCATTCATTCTCTTTCTCAAATATCTATCTATCTATCTATATATATATTTTAAAAATCCATTCAGGCAATGTTCAAATTTTCAATTGTCTGATAAATGTTTGAATCAGAATCTAAATTGTACTTGATGGATGTTTGTTAGACCTTTTTTTTTTTTTTCCTCGATGTATGGTCTTGCTGTAGCCCAGGCTGACCTGGATTCACTATGCATTCTCACAGTGGCCTCAAACTCAGGGTGATCTTCCTACCTCTGCCTCCTGAGTTCTGGGATTAAAGGGGTGTTCCACCATGCCCAGCTTTATATTCTTTTTAAAAAAGTATTTACTTATGTGTTTATTTGAGAGAGAGAGAATGGGTTCATCAGGGCCTCTTTATGCATCTGGCTTTAAGTGCTTACTGGGGAATTGAACCTAGGTCATCAGGCTTTGCATCTTTAATTGCTGAGCCATTTCTCCAGCCTCTCTTTTACATACTTTTAAATAAAAGTTAGGTGATGTACATCCTTTTTTAACTGATTTCTTACTAGACATTACTTCATTCACAGGAATTTTATGTGGCTTTATATAGTTAAAGAATTTAATAATGTAGTTCACCCTTTAGTCTCTCAGATTTAAATTTTAGTATGATGTTTGTCATTAAAATACTGTTGTTTCTGGATTTATAGAGGTATTGGGACTTAAAAGAATCTCCTAAGTTACTGTGTCTTTGGAAATGTTTGTAGGAACCAATGATGTCAATGGATCAGTCATCCATGCACACAGACCATTCACAAACAGGTAAGAGGGAGTCACAGTTAGAGGCTGCTGCTTTAGGTGGCTCTTCTTACCCAAGTTTAAAAACACACTCTTCTCTAATAAAAGTACATAAGCATGTTTTATTGTTGTAAGATTAGTCATAATATATGTATAGATTTTTTTTTTTTTTTCGAGGTAGGGTCTCACTCTAGGTGAGGCTGACCTGGAACTGACTCTGTCGTCCCAGACTAGAGCCACCACGGCCGGCTAACTATGTAAACTTCTAACAAATGACTTTTCTAGTCAGAAACCTCTCTTGAGAATTCTTTAAATTTAGGAAACCTAGTTTCTTTCACACAATGAAAATATATGAAGTTGATTTGAGGGTAATGTTGACATTGTTCAAGTGACCTACTTTTATTCAAAGCCTTATTATCAGAAGTAAAAGTCATATAAAAGACATAGGGATGTCATACAGCAAATTCTAAAATATATTGTGAGTTGAAATACTAAATATGAACAAAATCTTTGGCATGTATTTGAAGAAATTTGAAGCCAAGGCAGTTTTTCTAAAAGAACAGAAAATGGGAGAAGCTTGAAAGTAAAACTGTGAACTTTGTTATAATTTTATTTTTTCAATTTTTGAGGTAGACTCTCACTCTAGCCCAGGCTGACCTGGAATTCACTATGTAGTTTCAGGCTGGCCTCGAACTCCTAATGATCATCCTGCCTCTGCCTCCTTAGTGCTGGAATTAAAGGCATGTGCCATTATGCCTGGCTAAAAAGTTTCAGTTGAATTTGTAAAGTCAACCCTGTGGAGTTGTTTAATTCATAAAGAAGAGAACATGTTAAAAAGTAGTAAAAGTATTTATTAAAGCATTAATTAGCTGCCGAGTTGGTGCTTCTTCTCAACCCTACTAAAGTTAGGATTTGATCCTGAGTTCATATGTAAATTGTTGCTAGTACATCAGGCATCCAATTGTAAATCATGAAATTTACTCAGAAATAAGAACTGAAAAAATGTCAAAAGAAATTTTATGTCACACTCATCAATGAATTTTTTTCCCCTTTTTTAATATTTGGGATGGAATTTACAGTGATTCCATATAATCCTTCAAGTCATGAGAGTTTGGACCAAGTTGGTGAAGAAAAGGAGGTAAGATAATTTTTATACTTGTTTTAAAATACTTGTTTAAAATACATTGTAGACCCTTCTATTTTATAGGCTGAAAGTTGAATAAAGAGTTGAGGGCATATCTCATTGGTAAAATGCATATATGAGGCCCTGAGTATTGCAAATATGGATGGATGGACAGACGAGAGAGAGAGAGAGAATGGGTACTTCAGGGCCTCCAGCTGCTGCAAATGAACTCCAGATGCATGCACCACCTGTGTATCTGGCTTACGTGGGTCCTGGGGAATAGAACCTTGGTCCTTTGGCTTTGCAGGCAAGTGCCTTAACCACTAAGCCATTTCTCCAGCCCAGCTATTTTTTTTTAAATGTTCTGTAAATTAGTTGAGAGAAAGAGAGAGAGCCAGATATATATATAGAGAGAGAAGCAGGTAGAGAGAGAATGGGTAACCACTGCATATGAACACTAGATGCATGTGCCACTCTGTGCTTGCTCTACATAGGTATTGAGGAATTGAACCTCTATCCTTGGGCTTTGCAGGCAAGTGCCTTAACTGCTGAGCCATCTCTCCAGCCCTCTTTCTTCTTTAAAAATTTTTTTACTTATTTATTTATTTGAGAGAGAAAGTGGAAAAAGCAGAGAGAGAATTAGCATACCAGGGTCTTCAGTCACTGCAAACAAACTCCAGGCACATGCGCATGTGCATCTGGCTTACATGGGTAATAGGGAATTGAACCTGGGTCTTGGGCTTTGCAGGCATCTCTCTAGCCCCTCATTCTTTTATTGATTTGTCTATCGATTGCATCTTCCATTGTTAATGTACTATTGTTTAGTATAAGCTGTTAATATTTTGAACACTTTTCAAAAAAAAAACGCAGTGAATTTAGCACACTTTAAATTCAGTCCTTCTCCCTTCCTGCCTTTGGTACTGTTTTTGTTATATTTTAAAACTGTGTGTGTCAGTGTTGTTAAACAGTTGTTCTTTATTTTGGTTTATCCATGTTTTACCTATTTTCTTCATTCCTGAATCTCTGTCCTTCCATCTGACATCATTTTCTTCTCCTTTCTCTCTCCTCCCCTTCTCTCTCTCTTTTTTGGTTTTTGAGGTAGGGTCTCACTGTAGCCCAGGCTGACCTAGAATTCACTGGGTGTTCTCAGAGTAGCCTCAAACTCACGGCAATCCACCTACCTCTACCTCCCAAGTGCTGGGATTAAAGGAGTGTGCCACCACACCCAGCATTTTTTCTTCTCAAAGAACTACTGTATTTGGGGCTGGCATGGTGGTGCATGCCTTTAATCCCAGTACTTGGGAGGCAGAGGTAGGAGGATTGCCGTGAGTTTGAGACCACCCTGAGATTACCAAGTGAATTCCAGGTCAGCCTGGGCTAGAGTGAGACACCCTACCTTAAAAAAAAAAAAAAAAAAAAAAAAGGGCTGTTGAAGATGGCTTAATGGTCAAGGCATTTGCCTGCAAAGCCAAAGGACCCTGGTTTGATTCCCCAGGACCCACATAAGCCAGGTGCACAAGGAGGCGCATACATGCATCTGGAGTTCGTTTGCAGTGGCTGGAGGCCCTGGCGTGCTCATTCTCTCTCTCTCTCTCAAATAAAATATACTAATTATCAAAAACAACAACAACAAAAATTGGGGGCTGGAGAGATGATGGCTTAGCAGTTAAGGTGCTTACCTACAAAGCCAAAAGGACCCAGGTTCAATTCCCCGGGACCATTGGAAGCCTAGGTGCACAAGGTGGCGCATTCATCTGAAGTTCATTTGCAGAGGCTAGAGTCACTGGCACACATGTATTCTCTCTCTCTCATCAGCCTCTTTTTCTATTTCAAATAAATAAAATAAATATTGGGAAAAAAAAACTGAATTTAAGTCTGGTGTGGTGGCACACATCTTTAATCCTGGCTCTGGGAAGCAGAGGTGGTAGGATCACTATGAGTTTGAGGCCAGCCTGTATACTACAGAGTGAGTTCTAGGTCATCTGTGGCTAGAGTTAGACCCTATCTTGAAAAAACCAAATAAGTAAAAAATAAACTATATTTAAAAAAAAAGAACTGGGCTGGAGAGATGGCTTAGCGGTTAAAAGCTTGCCTGTGAAGCCTAAGGACCCCAGTTCAAGGCTCGATTCCTCAGGATCCACATAAGCCAGATGCAGGAGGGGCACATGCATCTGGACTTCATTTGCAGTGGCTGGAGGCCCTGGTGCACCCATTATCTGTCTGCCTCTTTCTCTGTCTGTCACTCTCAAATAAATAAAAATAAACAAAAAAATCAAAGTGAATTCCAGGTTAGCCAGGGTTACAGTGAGACCCTACCTCGAAAAACAAAGCAAATTTAAAAAATAAACCTTAAAAAAAAAAAAAAAAGCCGGGTGTGGTGGCGCACACCTTTAATCCCAGCACTCGGGAGGCAGAGGTAGGAGGATCACCGAGAGTTTGAGGCCACCCTGAGACTACATAGTGAATTCTAGGTCAGCCTGAGCCAGAGTGAGACCCTACAAAAAAAAAAAAAAAAAAAAAAGAACTGAATTTAGTATTTCCTTAAATGACAGTCTGATAGTGATACATTTTCTCAGTTCTTATCTGAAAATATTTCTGTTTCACTTTCATTTTGGGAATTATTTTGGCAGGATCTGGACTTGGAGTCAACAGGCCCTTTGATTTGGGTGACATTGATTTCACTATTACCACTGTTGCCTCATAGTCTTTCATTATTATGTGAGGAAGGTACTCCTGCCTCCCTTTTAATTCTTTTCTTTTTTTATATTAGTTAACCATATTTACACTGTATTGACTCATTTTCTTCTTTCTTAAACTACCCCTATCCGACTTCATTTCACTCCTCTGTTTAACCCTTATTGCCAAATCAAATTATTTCTAGATTTTCTACATAAGATTATCCTTTTTTAAAAATATTTTTATTTATTTGAGAGAGAGAAATAGGCAGGTAGAGACAGAGAGAATATTGGCACACCAGGGCCTCCAGCCACTGCAAATGAACTCCAGACACATGCGCCTCCTTGTGCATTTGGCTTATGTGGGTCCTGGGGAATCAAACCTGGGTCCTTTGGCTTTGCAGGCCAGCACCTTAACCAGTAAGCCATCTCTCCAGCCCAAGATTATTCTTTTGAATTATTATTTTCCCTTAGTTTTCAAATCCTTTAAAAATCTTTTTATTTAATTATTTATTTAGTTGAGAGAAACAGAAAGAGGCAGGCACAAAGAGATAAAGGGAAAGAATGGGCATACCAGGGCTTCCTGCCACTGCAAAGGAACTCAAGATGCATATGTCCCTTTGTGCATCTGGCTTTACGTAGGGACTGGGGAATTGAACTTGGGCTGTTAGGCTTTGCAAGCAAGCACCTTTTTAAAAAAATATTTATCTGTTTTTATTTTTTATTAGAGACAGAAAGAGAATGCGAATGGGCACGCCAGGGCCTCTAGCCACTGCAAAGGAACTCCAGATGCATGCACCACTTTGTGCATCTGGCTTACTTGGGACCTGGAGAATCGAACATTGATCCTTAGGCTTCGCAGGCAAATGCCTTAACCACTAAGCCATCTGTCCAGCCCAACAAGCAAGCACCTTTAATTGCTGAGCCATCTTTCCAGTCCAGTTTTCAAATTTTTGTAATACCCTGCTTTTGTTTTGTGCTTACTGACTTCTTTATACTTTTTTTTTTTTAAAGATATTTTATTTTGCCAGGCATGGTGGCACACACCTTTAATCCCAGCACTTGGGAGGCAGAGGTAGGGGGATCACTGTGAGTTCGAGGCCAGCCTGAGGCTACATGGTAAAAAAAAAAAATATTTTATTTTATTTTATTTATTTATTTGAGAGGGGGGAAAGAGAGAGAGAGAGAGATAGGGAATGGATGGATGCATGAGGGTCTACCTACTGCAGACAAACTCCATCTGGCTTATGTGGGTCCTGGGTAACCAAACCTGGCTCCTTTATCTTTGAAGACAAGTGCCATCTCTACAGCCCTATACTTTTCAAAAACACTTTTTTTAGAGGCTGGGGGTGGTGGTGCATGCCTTTAATCCCAGCACTTGGGAGGCAGAGGTAGGAGGGATTGCCAAGAGTCAAGGCCATCCTGAGACTACACAGTAAATTCCAGGTCAGCCTGAGCTAGAGTGAGACCCTACCTCGGAAAACCAAAATAAAAGGTAAAAAAATATATACTTTTTTGTTATGCCTTTTTTCTTTCTTGGTTGTTTGTTTTTTCTTTTTTCTTTGTTTTTTTTTTTTTTTTTTTTTTTTGGTCAGGGTGTTTCGAGGCAGGGTCTCACTCTAGTGCAGACTGACCTGGAACTCACTCTGTAGTCTCAGGGTGGCCTCAAACTCACAGCAATCCTCCTACCTCTGCCTTCTGAGTGTTGGGATTAAAGGCATGCACCACCATGCCTGGCTGGAACTTAAAAAAAATTTTTTTTAGAGAAGTAGCTTTTATTAATTATTGATTTATTTATTTGTAAAATAGAAAGATACAGGGAGAGAGAGAAAACATGGGTGCACCTGGGCTTCCAGCCACTGCAAAGGAACTCCAAATGCAGGCGCCATCTTGTGCATCTGGCTTATGTGGGTCCTGGGGAATTGAAGATAGGTCCTTTGGCTTTGTAGGCAAGCGCCTTAACCACTAACTCATCTCTCCAGCCCCAGGAACTTAAAATATTTTAAAGAAAATATTTCAAATGATATCTATAAAGATAAGACATGATATTGTTAGACATACGAAGTATTGTACAGTGTATGTCCAGTTAGGAGTTTTAAAAGATTTATTTATGTATTTATTGAATTAAGAGACAGAAAGGGAGAGAAAAAGAGTGAATATGGGTGTACTAGGACCTCTTTCCTCAGCAAATGAACTCCAGATACATGTGCCACTTTGTGCATCTGGCGTTACATGGGTATTGGAGGCTTTGCATACAAGCACCTTTAACTGCTTAGCCATCTCCCCAAACTGCAGATATGAGTTTTTGATATACAGTATTCTCCACAGGCCATGAACACCAGAGAAAGTGGCAAGGCGTCATCCAGCTTAGGTCTCCAGGATTTTGATTTGCTCCGGGTCATAGGGAGAGGAAGTTATGCCAAAGTACTGTTGGTTCGATTAAAAAAAACAGATCGCATCTATGCAATGAAAGTTGTGAAAAAAGAGCTTGTCAATGATGATGAGGTAAGCACAGCAATGTTTTTCTACCTCTAGACTGTTAAATTCTTAGCTTGGCCTAGGTCCCATCCAGGGTGCCAAACAACATAGAGAAGAAAACAAAAACTATCTACTGTTGGTCCATTTCATAATACTAGACAGTTTATTAGTGTTGTTTTTCTCCTTTTCATGCTTATTAGTTATTTTTATATTTAGCCTAATTAGTTAATAATTGCATTTGTGATAACTGATTTGCCAAAGACAAATGTATCATTAGTTTTGATTTCATCTCCTTGTCTTGACATAGAGTTCTTTGATACTTTACAACAGGATATTGACTGGGTGCAGACAGAGAAGCATGTTTTTGAGCAGGCTTCCAATCATCCTTTCCTTGTTGGGCTGCATTCTTGCTTTCAGACGGAAAGCAGGTGAGCATGAAAGAGAACGGAATGATTATTGGGCCTCATGCATTATGTGATGTGATATAATAAGAACCTTTTCTGTAATTAAGAAATAGAAGGAGTGAAAACAGACAGGACAGTATTATGCTTACCACTTCCTGCTGTAAGCAGGGATATCAGAAGTCACTGATCAATAATAGGAAGTGTGTGTGTCTCAGTGTTTTTAACCAGTTGCTTTTTTTTTTTTTTTCCGGTTTCTCGAGGTAGGGTGTCACGTTGGTCTCTAGCCCAGGCTGACCTGGAATTCACTATGTAGTCTCAGGTTGCCCTTGAACTAACAGCGATCCTCCTACCTCTGCCTTCCGAGTGCTGGGGCCTGGCTAGCCAGTTGCTTCTTATTTTGATTTGCTCACATTTTGCTTCTTTTGTTCTTCATTCCTTCTTGCATTTCTGTCGTCAGTTTTTTCTTCTTAAAGGTTTAGTATTTCCTTAGTGAGAGCCTGATAATGATTTTTTTTTTTTTTTTGATTTTTCGAGGTAGGGTCTCACTCTGGCCCAAACTGACCTGGATTTAACTGTGTAGTCTCAGGGTGGCCTCGAACTCATGGCGATCCTCCTACCTCTGCCTCTCAAGTGCTGGGATTAAAGGCGTGTGCCACCACGCCCGGCCAGAAATATTTTTCAGACAAAAACTGAGAAGAAAATACATCATTAGTCTGGGTGTGGTGGTGCACACCTTTAATCCCAGCAGAGGTAGGAGGATCGTGGAAGAGTTCAAGGTCAGCCTGAGAGTACACAGTGAATTTCAGGTCAGCCTAAACTAGAGTGAGACCCTACCTCGAAAAACCAAAAAAAAAAAAAAAAAAAGTTCTGTTTAACTTTCATTTTAGGAATTATTTTTGCAGAAGCTAGACTTGGGTTAGCAGGCAAAAAAAGCATGTGTGGGGCAACGCTGGCACAAGGAGGTATCCTTCCTTTTGGATATCCATAGCATTCTTTTTTTGAGATAGGGTCTCACTCTAGCTCTGGCTGACTTGGAATTCACTCTGTAGTCTCAGGGTGGCCTCGAACTCATGGCGATCCTCCTACCTCTGCCTCCTGAGTGCTGAGATTAAAGGCGTGTACTACCTCGCCCGGCAACAGCATCCTCATTTTATGACTTAATGTTTCCGTGAGTTAGAGGCAAAAGCTGTGCTATGTTAACTTAGAGTAGAATTCTGTCACAGAAGTATTACCATGCTAGTTTACTTTCTTCTATCTAGATAGATGCCTTTGTTTCCACTAAATTGTCATTAAGAATGCTGTGTATGTTGTGGCTAGTTTTTGTAGTGTTTTAAATGCAAAGGTATTAGCCCTTACTCTGAATTTGAGCTTTATGGCTTTTCTCCTCTGTTTAGGTTGTTCTTTGTTATAGAATATGTAAATGGTGGAGATCTAATGTTTCATATGCAGCGACAAAGAAAGCTTCCTGAGGAACATGCCAGGTGCGTTCATTATTTGTTTAAGTTGGATTTTTTTTTTTTTTTTGGTTTTTCAAGGTAGGGTCTCACTCTAACCCAGGCTGACCTGGAATTCACTATGTAGTCTCAGGGTGGCCTTGAACTCATGATGATCCTACTATCTCTGCTTCCTGAGTGCTGGGATTAAAGGCATGTGCCACCACGCTGGTTTATGTTGGGGTTTTTTGTTGTTGTTTATTTGTATTTATTTGAGAATGACAGAGAGAGAATGGGTGCCCCAGGGCCTCCAGCCACTGCAAACGAACTCCAGATGCAGATGCATCTAGCCTACATGGGTACTGGGGAATTGAGCCTCGAACTGGGGTCCTTAGTCTTCACAGGCAAGTGCTTAACTGCTAAGCCATCTCTCCAGCCCTGTTTAAGTTGGATTTTTTTCAGAGGTGCCTGACTTTTTATGTGTAGTACATATTTATCTTAGTGCTGGTTAAGACATGTAGAGGTTGAACTTACATTGCAATATTTTAATTTACATGATAAATTATTATAGACCTGTAATTTGTGTCATAACCAAATGGTTACCCTTTGGACTAAAGCCACAGGTAATATTTTGAGTTGTGAACGTATGCAGTATTTGTTCCTTGTTTATTCAGTTGAACTAGGGGAAAGAATACAACTTTTTTTTACTATATTATGTTTTATATCATCTTTGCTTTTCTAGGAATTTAATCTAGTTCTACAATTAAAAAGTCATAAGTTAGATGTCTTCAAATTATTTCTGTTATTTATGTCATAATCTAGCTTGATTATTTCTGTTATTTATGTCAAAAGCTTTTATTTTTTTTATTTTTGAGGTAGGGTCTCAGTCTAGCCCAGGCTGACCTGCCTTGAATTTACAGCGCTCTTCCTACCTCTGCCTCCCGAGTGCTGGGATTAGAGGTGTGCGGTACACACCCGGCTCTTTTCTTTTTTTCTGTTCATTTTTTTATTGACAACTTCTATACTTACATACAAAAAACACATGATATTTCCCTCCCCCTTTTTTTTTGAAGCAAAGTAAAAGTTTTATTTGGGAAAGACCCAAGCTGCCAGGCTCTCATGAGCAAAGAACATAGTCTTTTTTTTTTTTTTAAGATTTTATTTTTATTCATTTATTAGAGACAGAGAGAGGGAAAGAGAGAGAGGGAGAATGAGAATGGGCATGCCAGGGCCCTAGCCACTGCAAATTAACTCCAGATGCGTGTACCCCCTTGTGCATCTGGCTTACGTGGGACCTGGAGAATCGAACCGGGATCCTTTGGCTTTGCAGGCAAACGCCTTAACCGCTAAGCCATTTCTCCAGCCCTGTTGTTTTTTTTTTTTTTTTTTTTTTTTTTTTTTTTTTTTGAGGTCTCACTCTGGTCCAGGCTGACCTTGAATTCTATGTAGTCTCAGGGTGGCCTTGAACTCCGATCCTCTACCTCTGCCTAAGAAGTGCTGGGATTAAAGGCGTGCGCCACCACGCCCGGCCCTGTTGTTGTTTTTTTGAGGCAGGGTCTTGAACTCATAGCAGTCCTCCTACCTCTGCCTTCTAAGTACTGGGATTAAAGGCGTGTGCCACCAAGCCTAGCAGTATTAAATTTTATACTTGTAGCATAGTTTCTCTTAATTCCTTTTCTAGAATGTTGGTGTGGATTTTATAGATTGAATAGTCAAATTTTGGCTCTCAGCTTGTTAGAGTGTCTTTGGTCCTCGAGAGAAGTGATGAAAGTTATAGGAATGCTCCTCTAGAAAGTACATGGGGGCTAGAGAAATGGCTTAGCGGTTAAGGCGTTTTTTTGCCTGTGAAGCCTAAGGACCCCCAGTTTGATTCTCCAGGTCCCACGTAAGCCAGATGCAGAAGGTGGTGCATGTGTCTGGAGTTCGTTTGCAGTGGCTGGAGGCCCTGGCATGCCCATTCTCACCCTCTCTCTCCCCCTCTGCCTCAAATAAATAAATAAATAAATAAATAAATAAATAAATAAATAAATAAATACAAATTCTTTTTAAAAAATATAGAAAGTATATGGGATGTCAAGCATGGGGACACAGGCCTGTAATCTGAGTTCTCCGGCAGCTGGGACATGGGGATGACAAGTCCCAGGCCAGCCTGAGCTAAATATGGAGACCCTGTCTCAAGATAAAAGAGGACAGTGTAGTGTACATGAATGCTAAGGCAAGAAGACAGGGAGCTGAAGGCCAGCCTGAGCTGGGCTATACAGCAAGACTGCCCCTCACCCCCACAGTGTACATGTGCATGCAGCTTTTTTCTAGTTGCAGAACAGACTGCCAGAAGTACATCCAAGGGAAGAACCCATTTGAGATTTTCAAATTAATAACTTTATAGGAAGTATATTAGACTTTGAACCTTCATATTTGTTTGAGACACTGGTATATTTGGGGAGGATACTGGAGTACTTTTATTTCCTTTTTTAATATTCCTAAAAATAGTAGAAGAAAGAAACTGAAGGGATATTTATGCTTCCAATTGTAGGTGGGAATAGAATTTATCTACCTTCCTCCAGAAAATTTATCACTGTTTAAGAATTTGGATTCAGTGACTTATTTAAAAATTCATTTTAGGTTTTACTCTGCAGAAATCAGTCTAGCTTTAAATTACCTTCATGAACGAGGGATAATTTATAGAGATTTGAAACTGGACAATGTGCTACTGGACTCTGAAGGACACATTAAGCTCACTGACTATGGCATGTGTAAGGTGAGAGAAATTGTCTATAAAGTGATTTCATGTTTAAAAGTTCATGTTTAGCTGGGCTTAGAGACGCGTGCCTTTAATCCCAGCAGGTGGGAGGCAGACGCAAGAGCATTGCTGTGAGTTGAGGCCAGCATGAATGCTAAGGCAAGAAGACAGGGAGCTGAAGGCCAGCCTGAGCTAAATATGGAGACCCTGTCTCAAGATAAAAGAGGGCAGTGTAGTGTACATGAATGCTAAGGCAAGAAGACAGGGAGCTGAAGGCCAGCCTGAGCTAAATATGGAGACCCTGTCTCAAGATAAAAGAGGGCAGTGTAGTGTACATGAATGCTAAGGCAAGAAGACAGGGAGCTGAAGGCCAGCCTGAGCTAAATATGGAGACCCTGTCTCAAGATAAAAGAGGGCAGTGTAGTGTACATGAATGCTAAGGCAAGAAGACAGGGAGCTGAAGGCCAGCCTGAGCTAAATATGGAGACCCTGTCTCAAGATAAAAGAGGGCAGTGTAGTGTACATGAATGCTAAGGCAAGAAGACAGGGAGCTGAAGGCCAGCCTGAGCTAAATATGGAGACCCTGTCTCAAGATAAAAGAGGGCAGTGTAGTGTACATGAATGCTAAGGCAAGAAGACAGGGAGCTGAAGGCCAGCCTGAGCTAAATATGGAGACCCTGTCTCAAGATAAAAGAGGGCAGTGTAGTGTACATGAATGCTAAGGCAAGAAGACAGGGAGCTGAAGGCCAGCCTGAGCTAAATATGGAGACCCTGTCTCAAGATAAAAGAGGGCAGTGTAGTGTACATGAATGCTAAGGCAAGAAGACAGGGAGCTGAAGGCCAGCCTGAGCTGGGCTATACAGCAAGACTGCCCCTCACCCCCACAGTGTACATGTGCATGCAGCTTTTTTCTAGTTGCAGAACAGACTGCCAGAAGTACATCCAAGGGAAGAACCCATTTGAGATTTTCAAATTAATAACTTTATAGGAAGTATATTAGACTATGAACCTTCATATTTGTTTGAGACACTGGTATATTTGGGGAGGATACTGAGTACTTTTATTTCCTTTTTAATATTCCTAAAAATAGTAGAAGAAAGAAACTGAAGGGATATTTATGCTTCCAATTGTAGGTGGAATAGAATTTATCTACCTTCCTCCAGAAAATTTATCACTGTTTAAGAATTTGATTCAGTGACTTATTTAAAAATTCATTTTAGGTTTTACTCTGCAGAAATCAGTCTAGCTTTAAATTACCTTCATGAACGAGGGATAATTTATAGAGATTTGAAACTGGACAATGTGCTACTGGACTCTGAAGGACACATTAAGCTCACTGACTATGGCATGTGTAAGGTGAGAGAAATTGTCTATAAAGTGATTTCATGTTTAAAAGTTCATGTTTAGCTGGGCTTAGAGACGCGTGCCTTTAATCCCAGCAGGTGGGAGGCAGACGCAAGAGCATTGCTGTGAGTTGAGGCCAGCCTGGGACTACAGAGTGAGTTCCAGGTCAGCCTGAGCTAAATATGGAGACCCTGTCTCAAGATAAAAGAGGGCAGTGTAGTGTACATGAATGCTAAGGCAAGAAGACAGGGAGCTGAAGGCCAGCCTGAGCTGAGCTATACAGCAAGACTGCCCCTCACCCCCACAGTGTACATGTGCATGCAGCTTTTTTCTAGTTGCAGAACAGACTGCCAGAAGTACATCCAAGGGAAGAACCCATTTGAGATTTTCAAATTAATAACTTTATAGGAAGTATATTAGACTATGAACCTTCATATTTGTTTGAGACACTGGTATATTTGGGGAGGATACTGGGAGTACTTTTATTTCCTTTTTTAATATTCCTAAAAATAGTAGAAGAAAGAAACTGAAGGGATATTTATGCTTCCAATTGTAGGTGGGAATAGAATTTATCTACCTTCCTCCAGAAAATTTATCACTGTTTAAGAATTTGGATTCAGTGACTTATTTAAAAATTCATTTTAGGTTTTACTCTGCAGAAATCAGTCTAGCTTTAAATTACCTTCATGAACGAGGGATAATTTATAGAGATTTGAAACTGGACAATGTGCTACTGGACTCTGAAGGACACATTAAGCTCACTGACTATGGCATGTGTAAGGTGAGAGAAATTGTCTATAAAGTGATTTCATGTTTAAAAGTTCATGTTTAGCTGGGCTTAGAGACGCGTGCCTTTAATCCCAGCAGGTGGGAGGCAGACGCAAGAGCATTGCTGTGAGTTGAGGCCAGCCTGGGACTACAGAGTGAGTTCCAGGTCAGCCTGAGCTGGAGTGAGACCCTACCTTGAACAAACAAAATAACAACAACAACAAAACTCATGGTTGCTACTTTATGTGGGAGAAGACTTAGAATTCTAGCACAAGGGGCTAGAGGAATGGCTTAGCGGTGCTTGCCTTCAAAGCCAAAGGATCCAGGTTCAATTCCTCAGGACCCATGTAAGCCAGATGACAAGGTGGTGCACATGTCTGGAGTTCGTTTGCAATGGCTAGAGGCCCTGGTGTGCCCATTCTCTGTCCCTCTGTCTCTCTCTGACTCTCTCAAATAAATAAAACTTAAAAATAAATGTAGGGCTGGAGAAATGGCTTAGTGGTTAAGGTGTTTGCCTGCGAAGCCAAAGGATCCCGGTTTGATTCTCCAGGACCCACATAAGCTAGATGCACAAGGGGCACATGCATCTGGAGTTCGTTTGCAGTGGCTATAGGCCCTGGAGTGCCCATTCTCTCTCTGTCTGCCTCTCTTCTATCTATCTATCTCTCTGCTTGCAAATAAATAAATAGAAATTTTAAAAAACATTTAAAATGTAGAATTCTAGCACAAGGAAAAATATACTTCTCCCATGTTTGCAGAATTCTTTGTGTTCTGTGATATATATTCTAGGAGTATAGTATAGGAGTTCATTTCTTTTTATTGTTTATAACTTTTTTTTTTTTTTTTTTTTTTTGAGGTAGGGTCTCACTCTGGTCCAGGCTGACCTGGAATTAACTATGTAGTCTCAGGGTGGCCTCAAACTCCCAGCAATCTTCCTACCTCTGCCTTCTGAGTGCTGGGGTTAAAGATGTGTGCCACCACGCCTGGCTATTGTTTATAACTTTTGTTCTTAGAAGTTGTGACATGGGCTGGAGAAGATGGCTTAGTGGTTAAGGTGTTTGCCTACAAAGCTAAAGGACCCCGATTCGATTCCCGAGTACCCATGTAAGCCAGATGCACAAGAGGGTGCATGCATTTGGAGTTCATTTGCAGTGGCTAGATGCCCTGGCATGCCCATTCATTCTCTCTCTCTCTCTCTCTCTCTCTCTCTCTCTCTCTCACTCACACACACACACACACACACACGCATATACACACTCTTTCTCACTGTCTCTCGCAAATAAATAAATAAATAAATAAATAAATAAATAATTAATTATTTTTTAAAAGTTGTGACACTATTAAATTTAGAAGTAAAAATCTTTTATCACATTAGCATGGCATTTGCAGGTCACCTTGCAATTTGTGCCATTTAATAGATTCTGGATGAACTCATAAATTTTCTTTGGAAACCTTAATTTTTATTTTTGTTTGTCTTTTTTTCTTTCTTTTTTTCTTTTCGTTTTTGGTGTTTCGAGGTAGGGTGTCACTCTAGCCCAGGCTGACCTGGAATTCACTATGTAGTCTCAGGGTGGCCTTGAACTCGTGGCAATCCTCCTACCCCTGCCTCCTGAGTGCACCACCATACCCGGCTATCTTTTGTTTGTTTTTTATTGTTGTTGTTGTTGCTTTTGTTTTTGGTTTTTCGAGGTAAGGTCTCACTCTGGCCCAGACTGACCTGGAATTAACTATGTAGTCTCAGGGTGGCCTGGAACTCGCGGGGATCCTGCTATCTCTGCCTTCAGAGTGCTGGGATTAAAGGCGTGTGCCACCATGCCCGGCTGTCTTTTTTTGTTTTGTTTTGTTTTGTTTTGGTTTTGGTTTTGGTTTTGTTTTTTTGGTTTTTTGAGGTAGGGTTTCACTCTGGCTCAGGCTGACCTTGAATTCACTCTGTAGTCTCAGGGTGGCCTCGAACTCTGGCGATCCTCCTACCTCTGCCTCCCGAGTACTGGGATTAAAGGCGTGCGCCACCACGCCCGGCTTGTCTTTTGTTTTTTGAGATAGGGTCTCACTTTAGCTCGGGCTGGCCTGGAATTCACTATGTAGTCTCAGAAACTCACTTCGATCCTTCTACTTTTGCCTTCTAAGTGCTAGGATTAAAGGCATATGCCACCACGCCCAGCTTTAACTTTTTTTTTAAGATTTTATTTTTATTTATTTATTAGAGATAGAGAGTAAGAATGGGCACACCAGGGCCTCTAGCCACTGCACACGAACTCTAGATGCATGTGCCACCATGTGCATCTGGCTTACATGGGACCTGGAGAATCGAACCTGGGTGTGCATGTTAAAGATTCTTCTGATTGCTCCATTTGTGGTTGAGCAGTATCTCTGCTTGAGCTATTTGTGTGCTGAGCCTCACCTTTTCACCACCCTACAGCTACTGAAATGCTAGTGCAAAAAATTTGCACCCTGGGCTGGAGAGATGGCTTAGCGGTTAAGGTGCATGCCTGCGAAGCCTAACAACCCTGGTTCGAATCTCTAGGTCCCACATAAGCCAGATGCACATGGTGGTGCATACATCTGGAGTTTGTTTACAATGCCTAGAGGCCCTGGCGCACCCATTCTCACTCTTCCCCCCTCTCTCTCTCCCTCTCTCTGTCTCTAATAAATGAATAAATAAAAATAAAAATAAATCTTTTAAAAAAATTGCACCCTGAAGGTTGAAGGACTTATTTAGGAAAATGTGATTTATTTTCACATAATTTAAATTAAAAAAAATTTTATTGACAACTTCTATACTTACATACAAAAAATACATGATATTTCCCTCCCCTGCCCCCTTTCCCCTTTAGAACTCCAATCTCCATCATATCTCCTCCCTCTCTCCATTAGTCTCTTTTAATTTGATGTCATCATCTTTTTCTTCTATTTTGAGGGTCTTGTGAAGGTATTGCTAGACACTGCAAGGTCATGGATATCAAGGCCAATTTCTGTCTCGACAGTTGCATTGTAAGGAGTCGTACCCTTCCTTTGGCTCTTACATTCTATCCGCCCCCTCTTCCTCAATGGGCCCTGAGCCTTGGAGGGTGTGACAGAGATGTTTCAGTGCTGGGCACTCCTCCATCCCTTCTTCTCAGCACTATGTTGCCTTTTGGGTCATCCCAGTGGTCATCGCCATCTGAAAAGAGAAGCTTCTCTAACCAGAAGTGAGAGTAGCATTAATATGTGAATATGAACATTAAGTGTATTACTTTCAGGGCAGCTTGGTGGGAATAATATATACATTTAGCCAGACAAGAGCAGGCTTTATACCCCTAAGGCTCATGACCTCCCCTGCCATAGACTTTTGCTTAGGTTTTTCAGTACCAGGTATGTATTCCTTCCAATAGAGAGGGCCTTCAGTCCAATTATGGACAGTTGGTTACCCCAAGAGCAGACATGCCACTATTGTACCCATTCAGTCATTGGGCCTGTATGGTCAAACTTGAATATTCAGTGTCCACTGTTAATTTAAATTTTTGTGTTAAATTTTAACAAGTATAAATTATTTTAAAATTGTTTTTATTTATTTATTTGACAGAGGCGGGGGGGAAGAATGGGCATGCCAGGACCTCCAGCCACTGCAAACAAACTCCAGACACGTGTGCCCCCTTGTGCATCTGGCTAACGTGGGTCCTGGGGAATCAAATCTTGGTCCTTTGGCTTTGCAGGCAAACACCTTAACTGCTAAGCCATCCCTCCAGCCACAAGTATAATTATAAATTAAATTGACTTTTTTTTTTTTTTTCGAGGTAGGGTCTTGCTCTAGCCTATGCTGACCTGGAATTCACTCTATAGTCGTAGAGTGACCTCAAACTCATGGTGATCCTCCTAACCCTGCTTCCCAAGTGCTCGATTAAAGGCATGCATCACCATGCCTGGTTTAACTGACTTTTAAGCAACATGTACTGCAAACATGTTATCTTAAGGCAGTTGTTTAGTGATGTATTATTTAATTTATGTGGTAGATGAAGTAGAAGAATTGAATTTTAAAGTGAAACTTTGTATCTTATTTTTTTTTTCTTTTTCCTTCCTACTTTTTTTTTTTTTAAATAAAGGAAGGATTGCGGCCTGGAGATACAACCAGCACTTTCTGTGGTACTCCTAATTACATTGCTCCTGAAATTTTAAGAGGAGAAGATTATGGTAATACATAAATAGGTGGTATTTTAGCTATTGCTAAATGGTGGTTTAATGGTTGCTTTATAGTACACTATTAAGACTGCTCTTATTAGTATAAGCTTTCTTAGTCCTTTAACAAACATGAAGACCCCAGATTCTGAAATCCAGTCTCTTAAAAACCATGGGTAGTAGTGGCACAAGCTCATAATCCTAGCACCCAGGAGGTAGAGGCAGGAGGATCACAAGTTCAAGGATAGCTGTCTCTACATAGTGAGACCCTGTTTCAGAAAGCAGACAAACAACAAAAAGATGCTAGAATCTAAGCCAGGTGTGGTGGTGCACGCCTTTAATCCCAGCACTCGGGGGGCAGAGGTATGAGGCCACCCTGAGACTACATAGTGAATTCCAGGTCAGCCAGATCTAGAGTGAGACCCTACCAAGCACACACACACACACACACACACACACACACACACACACACACACACAAATGCTAGAATCTTTAGTCAGCAGGAGGTCAAATTTTAGACCAAGGAAGCTTATTTTCAAATACAATTCAATTAGAGCTTTAAAACAAAATTATTAGATTTAGGTAAGACACTGAAATTATAACTATACTTAGGAAAAATGTTAGGCTTCATTTTCCATAATGTTGTTATAGTAACAGTATCTTCTAAGTACCTGTCTTCTTTGATAAACCAAGTGTTTCTGTTAATGCTTGCCTACCGTACTAGTTAAAAATCTATTTAGTTTACTTTTTTATTATGTGATAAAAGAATTTGTTGTTTCTCACACATGCAGGGTAGTGATATGTTGCTTACAATTTCTTTCCAAAGGCTTCAGTGTTGATTGGTGGGCTCTTGGTGTGCTGATGTTCGAGATGATGGCAGGAAGGTCTCCATTTGATATTGTTGGGAGCTCTGATAACCCTGATCAGAACACAGAGGATTATCTCTTCCAAGGTAATTAGCAGGATTTTATAGTGACTCTCTGCAAAGAATCTAGAGCACATGTTATTATTCTGAATAAGAAAAGGAAAGTACTCCTGACTTAATGTGAATTTAATTTTTCTTTATATCCTGCCTACTTCTACAGTCTCCAGTTACCCTCCCCTATTGAAAACCATAATAAAGAGATTGAGTTTATCTTTCATAGATATTGGAGGAGGAATTCTGACTAGAGAGGGAGTCTGTACACATGAGCCTCAAGGCCAAGCACATATGTTCAAGAATGGTATGGTGGGAAAATGAAGTACTAAGAAGATCGTAGGGATTGGATGGAGCATGAGGCTAGGAGATAGATGCCTGTGATGGGGAATGCTAAGAATTGAACACAATAGAAACAGGCAGACTGTCACAGAAGTCTACATTTAATAACTAAAATCCTCACAGGTTATGCCCAAGTGTTTCATAAAATAGGAAACCTGAATGGCCATTAAGTGTATGAAAAGACATCTAGCTCACTAGCAATTAGGGAAATACATGTGAGAATGTCAGTGAGCTGAGGTTTCATAACTATGTTTGGCAGAAATTTTGATCTGATAATAACCAGTGCTGTTATAGGTGTAGACCAACTGGGCTCCCATGGACGGCTAATAGTGGTGCAACTTGACATAATAGCTTTAGAGAATGTTAGTATATTGCCCAGTAAAATTGTATGTTTTACATATATATATGCGCATTTTACAGCTATTATCTCTTTTAAACCTCATGACAACTCTGTGAGACAGGTATTATTTTTCTTCCTATTTTACAAATAACTAAAGCACAGTAAGGTAGTCAAATAAACATGTAAGTAAATGGTAAATACAGTGTTCAGATAAGCGGCTAGCTCAGGAGGGGAGAGCTAAGGGATCGGTAAAATACACGAGGTGCTTTGAGTGTGTATGTAATAACTTTTACAGTGAATACTTCTAACAGTTCATATTAAAGTTTAAAGGTTAGAGCCATGTGAAAGTTAAACATAATGTTATAATTTTATCTTTATAGTTATTTTGGAAAAGCAAATCCGCATACCACGTTCTCTATCCGTAAAAGCAGCAAGTGTCCTGAAGAGTTTTCTCAACAAGGTATATGTAAATTGTGTGTAAAATCATCAGTGATTTGTCTGTCTGTACCTGTCTGTGATAAAACTAGCACACAGAAGCCCAGGTGATGTAATATTCCAAAAGAGAGTATGTAATTGCTTAGTAGGACTGTAATTTGTCTTTTAATCAAAGGAGACAGCATTAAATCCTGAGGTGAGTTATCCTTCCCACTTACACTGGCTATATGCGTATTTGATGTTTTGTTGTAATTGACATCTACAATACCATGTTCTCTCTGTATCATCCGTAGAACTCATTCATCACCATATACATTTTGAGCACTTAGGTAGTAGTGTTCTCTACCCATGGCTCTATCAAAACCCTGTATCAGATAAATGTTATCTTAAAAGTCTAAGCAGTCATTGTTGCAGTTGGAAAGCTAGAAGAATTTTAGGAACTAAGATTATACTTGAGGAGGCCTAAATTCTACTTCAAGTACATAATGGGCAGAAAGTAGATTGCTATATATTTACCTAAGCTAAATAATGATGAATTTTAGTAAAATCAGAAATTAGAGCTTAGTTTATATGGCTGCTTTATGGGAGGGAAGATTTAAACTTGAAAGCTCATTTTTCACACAGTGAAGGAAAAGGGTGAGAGGAGTCCATGTGTTAAATCAAATGCCTTTTACCAGAAAGAAAATACTCTACTCACAGTAAGAAATAAGAATTTCAGACTCCTCCAGCCGGGCGTGGTGGCACACGCCTTTAATCCCAGCACTCGGGAGGCAGAGGTAGGAGGATCACCATAAGTTCAAGGCCACCCTGAGAATACAGAGTGAATTCCAGGTCAGCCTGAGATAAAGTGAGACCCTACCTCAAAAAAAAAAAAAAAAAAAAAAAAGAATTTCAGACTCCTCCTCAGACCAGGCACTCAGTTGATGGTAATGTCATTGTCTAAGGCTAATATGGTTGTTGCCTATAACTGAGCACAGGACTTTAAAATTGAGCCAAACACAGTTTGTGGTAAAGTTCGGAGGTTTTTATATCTTGGCTAAAATTCTAGCTCATGCCAGAAAAATAGCTAAGTGCTGGTATTGATTTTCCTACCATCTGTCTTTCTTCATTTCTTTCTTTTTAATTTTTCTTTACTTATTTGCAAGCAGAGAGAGAGAGAGATGAAAGACAGAGAGAAAATGGGCATACCAGGGCCTCTAGCCACTGCAAATGAACTCCAGATGCATGCACTACTTTGTGCAGTTGGCTTTACTCAGGTACTGGGGAATCAAACTTGGGTCGTTAAGGTCAGTAAGTGCCTTAACCACCTCTCTAGACTCCGCCCCCCTTTTTAAGCTTATTTTTATTTTTAATTTTTACTTATTTAATAGCCATTGCAAATGAACTCCAGATGCATGCACCACCTTGTGCATCTGACTCATGTGGGTACTGGGGAATTGAGCCTCAAACTGGGGTCCTTAGGCTTCACAGACAAACCCTTAACCACTAAGCCATCTCTCCAGCCCCCCCGCCCCCCCCTTTTTAAGTACTTTTTTTTTTTTTTTTTTTTTTTGTTTTTCGAGGTAGGGTCTCACTCTGGTCCAGGCTGACCTGGAATTAACTATGTAGTCTCAGGGTGGCCTCGAACTCATGGTGATCCTCCTACTTCTGCCTCCCAAGTGCTGTGATTAAAGGCATGTGCCACCACGCCTGACTTAAGTACTTTTATTTATTTATTTGCAAGCAGAGAGATGTAGATGGGGAGAGAGAATGGAAGTGCCAGGGCCTCAAGCTGCTGTAAACAGACTCCAGATGCATGCACCACTTTGTGTATCTGGTTTTACATAGGAACTAGGGAATCGAATCCAGGTTGTTAGGCTTTGCAAGCAAGCACCTTAACAGCTGAGCCATCTCTCCATCCTCCTCCATTTTTCTTTAGCAAGAGCAGTGGCAATTCTCCACTTATGACATGGGGAAAGACCCAGAAGAAAATCATACCTGGTACTTGGGCCTGGTGTTGTGCTTTCTAGACATAGCTGAACATTTCGTGTCGTAAATAAAGATATCATGTAAAAGGTGTGAAACACAACTTACAAAGCACACCTCTCATCCAATTACCGAAATACCTCTTTCACCATAGGACCCAAAGGAACGATTGGGTTGTCATCCACAAACAGGATTTGCTGATATTCAAGGGCACCCATTCTTTCGAAATGTTGATTGGGATATGGTATGTAAATTTCAGTTCTCTTTTATCTTAGGTTTTATTGTTGTTACCATAGGCCAAGTTTTGTTTGTTTGTTTTTAATAGCTTATTTGTTTGCAAGTAAAGAGAGAGAATAGACATGCCAGGGCCTCTTGTCACTGTAAATGAATTCCAGATGCATGGTTCACTTTGCATCTGTGCATATGGTACTAGGGAATTGAACCAAGGCCATTAGGCTTTGTAAGTAAGCACTTTTAACCATTTCTCAAAATACAAAAAAGGAAGGAAGGGAGGGAGGGAGGAAAAAGTAGTACCTCACAGTTTAAGTAACTTAAAAGTACTCTCTAAAATACTTTTTTTGGAGGGAGGGGGACAGTAAGCTTTGAAGCAGGGTCTCACTCTAGCCCATGCTGACCTGAAACTTACTCTGTAGCTCCAAGCTGTCTTTGCACTCACTGTGATCCTACTTCCACCTCCTGAGTGTTGAAATTAAAGGTGTGTGCCACCATATTCAGACCAAAATACTTTGGTTAACGAAAATGTATCTGAGAGCCGGGCATGGTAGCGCACGCCTTTAATCCCAGCACTTGGGCGGCAGGGGTAGGAGGATCGCCATGAGTTTGAGGCCACCCTGAGACTACATAGTGAATTGCAGGTCGTCAGCCTGAGCTAGAGTGAGACCCTACCTCGAAAAACCAAAAACAAATAGTATCTGAGAAAGAGAATTGGCATGCTAGGGCCTCTTGCAGCTACAAATGAACTTCAGACACATGTGCCACCTTGTAATCTGGCTTTACATGGGTGGCTGGGGAATTAAACCCAGGCCAGTAGGTTTTGCAAGCAAGCACCTTTAACCACTGAGCCATCTCCCCAGCCCCTAAAATACTTTTTAAAAATGCTGAAAAACAGTTAGTATACTAATGTAATAGAGTAGTCTGTAGGTAGTTGAGAGTCACTTCAATGTCCAGATTTGTAAACAGTGGCCAGGCTGGTAAACTTGTGTATCACCATGCCATGGGAGGCTGGAAAGCAGAGGAAAGATGTACAGGAGGACTTTTCTGAATGTAGGCTTGAGTTGTCATCACTGTCTTTTTAGATGGAGCAAAAGCAGGTGGTGCCTCCCTTTAAACCAAATATTTCTGGAGAATTTGGTTTGGATAACTTTGATTCTCAGTTTACTAATGAACCAGTCCAGCTCACTCCAGATGATGAGTAAGTAACTCCATACTCTGAAATGTTTCAAAACTTCTTTGGAAACCCCATTTTTTTAATGTGTCTGTACAGTTGTTCATGTAGATTATAATCTGTATAATCATTCTATTGTTGGATATTATGCTGTTACATACTATAATATTTTATACTTTGCTTTCCATGTCTTGTAAACCAGTGCTGTCACCTTCACTTTGCAGAAGTGGTTGAGCAGCTGTCAGGTGGCAGTCAGGGCTCACCCTAGAGCTGGCTGACTGGGCTGTGTGCTGTGCCCTCTGCTACTGCATGCTTCTCTTTTGGTGGTGGGCACCTTGGTCTGACCTTCTGAGCATCCATCCTAGCCAGCTGTGATAGAGAGATGTTTGTGCTTTTGTTGCTTAGAGTAAGGTGGGGTATGTTGCTAATCTTTTTTTTTTTTTTTTTTTTTTTTTTTTTTTTTTTTTTTTTTTTTTGCTTTTCTGAGGTAGAGTCTCACTCTAGCTCAGGCTGACCTGGAATTCACTATGTAGTCTCAGGGTGGCCTCAAACTCTCAGCAATCCTCCTGCCTCTGCCTCCCGAGTGCCGGGATTAAAGGTGTGCACCACCATGTCCGGCTATCTCTTGCTAATCCTAACAGACCCTTTTATCTCAGTTCTTAGCATGTTCTTCGCAGCAGCTTTTCCTAGTGGTCCCTCTTCTAGAAGCCTTCCACATTCCCCTTGTCTTCACATTGCTGTCAGTGAAGTAACCTTGTCTAGACTGCAAGGATGGAGACCTCTGACGTGGGCCTGTTCCCGTTCCTGCTGTCACCAGGCCACCTGGTGTCTCAGGGCTACTCCTTGCCCGTCTCTTGCTTTATCTTGCTTTTTGCTCCATGCTTCCCTTTGATTCCTTGGACATTTTATTGTGCCAGTCATCTCCTTGTTTCACCTTTGCTTTTTATTCCAACCTCTCTACCTACAACACACTGTTACCCTGTTTTCCCCCTTCTTTAAGCCACACATTCTTTTGGTCATTGTCATTTTTGGACATATCACAGTCTTTCAGAGTGGTCAATATTGTCTTGTATTTTCTTTCCACCATCATTTAACCTCTTGCAACTTGACCTGCTCCTTCAGCTTTTTTTTTTTTTTTTTTTCAAGGTAGGGTCTTACTCTAGCCCAGGCTGACCTGGAATTAACTATGTAGTCTCAGGATGACCTCGAACTCACAGCAATCCTCCTACCTCTGCCTCCTGAGTGCTAGGATTAAAGGCATGCGCCACCATGCCCGGCTATTTTGGTTTTTTTGTTTGTTTGTTTTTGTTTTTTGAGGTAGGGTCTCACTCTAGCTCAGGCTGACCTGGAATTCACTCTGTAGTCTCAGGGTGGCCTCGAACTCATGGTGATCCTCCTACCTCTGCCTCCCAAGTACTGGGATTAAAGGCATGAGCCACCACACCCAGCTATTTATTTAATTTTTTTGTTTGTTATTGTTTTTTGAGGCAGGGTCTCACTCTGGTCCAGAGTGACCTAGAATTAACTATGTAGTCTTGGGTGGCCTTGGACTCAGGCGATCCTCCTACCTCTGCCTCCTGAGTACTGGAATTAAAGGCATGAGCCTCCATGCCCAGCTCTATTTAATTTTTGTGGTAGGGTCTAACTCTAGCCTAAGATGATCTGGAACTCACTAAGTAGTTTCAGGCAGGCCTCAACTGGTGGCTCTCCTCCTTCCTCTGCCTCCCCAGTGCTGAGATTAAAGGTGTGCACCAACATTCCCAGCCAACCTCTATAATATAAAGCATTTTTGGTTGTTCCTTGTCTTCCCTGATGTGTGTGAAACACTTGGCATTTATGGCTTTGCCTTGGGTAGCAGTGGTATCCTGGTTCTACTTCATCTCTGTGACCACTTCTCTGTCATCTGTATTTTCTTTTCCTTGACAGGGAGGCTCTGTGGTTCTGTTAATATTAACCAACCCTGTAGCATGGATACTAGCTATTTAAATGACTCCTAGCCAAGGAGACAGATGATTATTGAGCAAAAGATGTTATGCAAAGTTCTAGATAATCAAAACAGTTCTGTCTCTCAAAAAGCTTTACTGTCCACTAAAAGAAAAAGATACCAAATCATTATTCTGACGAAATTGTGTATAAGAAATAGCACTGTATTTAATCAAAAGGTAGGAGTTTGATGCCAGGTGTGTTGACATACCCCTTCAATTCCAGCACTGTGAGGAAGAGATAGAAGGAGCACTCTGAGTTTGAGGCCAGCCTAGGACTACAGAGTGCGTTCCAGATCAGCCTGGGCAAGACCCTACCTTGAAAAATCAAAAAAAAAAAAGAAGATAGGAATTTTCATCTTAATGTCAACTCTTACCATCTAGATAGCCTTCAATATGAATTGCCTAACTTCTTTTTTTTTTTTTAATTTTTCGAGGTAGGGTTTCACTCTGATCCAGGCTGACCTGGAATTAACTATGTAGTCTTAGGGTGGCCTTGAACTCACAGCGATCCTCCTACCTCTGCCTCCCGAGTGCTGGGATTAAAGGCATGTGCCACCACGCCTGGCTCTAACTTCTTTAAAAAATATATATATATATATATTTATATATTTGACAGACAGAGAGAGCCACTACAAACAAATTCCACACACATGCACCCCCTTGTGCATCAGTCGAACGTGGGTCCTGGGGAATCGAACCTGGTTCCTTTGGCTTTGCAGGCAAGCACCTTAACCACTAAGCCATCCCTCCAGCCCGAAATTCCTAACTTCTAATACTATAGTCTTCTTAACATTGTCTGCCTTACAAGTTTCCTGAGAATAAATGAGGTTTTTTTTTTAAACCCCTTTTATTAATACTATTTTATTTGTTTGAGAGAGAGACAGAACGAGAATAGGTGCACCAGGGCCTTCAGCCTCTGTAAATAAACTCCAGGTGCATGTTTTACTTTATGCACCTGGCTTACGTGGGTCCTGGGCAATTGAACCTGGGTCCTTTGGCTTCGCAGGCAAGCACCTTAACCACTAATCCATCTCTTGGGCCCTGGGGTTTTTTTTTTAAATTTTTTTATTATTTTATTTATTTTTGGAGAGAGACACAGAGAGAGACAGAGAGGGAGGAGACAGATAGAAATGGGCGTGCCAGCAGTCTCTCAGCTGCTATGAAAGAAATCCAGATGTGTGCGCCCCCTTGTGGTCAAGTGCGACATTGCGCCCTTGCATCACTTTGCATCTGGCTAAAAGTGGGACCTGGAGATTGGAACCCGGTTCTTAGGCTTAGCAGGCAGGCACCTTAACCGCTAAGCTATCTCTCCAGCCCCCCTGGGGTAGTTTTTGAAGCATCTAGCCCTACCCTGGTATCTCTTCTGAGCTGTATTTCTCCAAACCTTCCACAGCCTTTCATATTCCACTTGTTTATAGAATGAATACTACCTTCCTTCATTTCTTCAAATGGAATTGTGGTTAGAACGGGTCTTAGCTCACGGTGAATGAAATCTAGCAGATACTGCTTCCTGTGATAGCTTTTCATTGTGTTATTCTTATCTCCTTCAAGGAAGGGTCTGCACCCTCTCACACTGTGTTCTGCAGCATGGCATGTCCGTTTAAGTATTAAAGTATTGGATAGTATTGCTCTTACTGTGTGATAAACTAGGAGCCCCACATAATGCAGTGTTTCGCCTCCCTGCGACCAGTGTCCCCCTGCGGTGTGTCTCCTTGCTCCAGAGCTCTGTGGGCTTCTTCCTACCACCTTCTCCTTTGGTTAACCTCTGACTTCCAGGCTTTCTCTTCTCTGGCCTCTGCCAGCTCTCGAAGTGACTACTAAATTGGACATTACTTCAGACCTGGATGTTCACCTTAATATAGAATGTTGTTAAGGTTAGAAGTTAAAAGAACTAGAACTGTGACATTTTGTGCCCATTTTATTCCCAGTCCAGTTGTGGACCACTTTTTGGCTGTAAGGTGGCTTGTGGAATTATTAGTCTTTTTTTTCTTACCTTCTAGTACTTTTGTTGTTTCTTCTAGAATGTATTTTGTGACTAATCTTAGAACTTTTGTTCACAGTTTTTATCCTGTTTTTTTCTTTTTAGTTGTATTTTACTATTTAAAAGTTGAAGAAATCCTGATTATGATGAAATTTATTTTTCTTTCAACAGTGACATTGTGAGGAAGATTGATCAGTCTGAATTTGAAGGTTTTGAGTATATCAATCCTCTCTTGATGTCTGCGGAAGAATGTGTCTGATCCTCATTTTCAACAATGGGTTCTGCTTACTGCCACTTAATGCATGGATAACCCTGTTGTTAGCCTGGATTTAGTTTACCATTTTATATTTGCTACCTACAAAATCCCTTTCAGTGTCGTCTGTCATACACTGTAGAAATCAGTGATTATAGCTAGGTATGACTATGAAAAAGAAAATAAGACCAACTTCCAGATAATCATGTCAGAATTCAGTTATACTGGGTCTTCAGAGGCCTACTAATGACAGATGAAGTTGTCTTCTGTCAAAGGAAATGTCACTACTTTTAAAAGAAAGTCAGGCCAGGCGTGGTGGTACACGCCTTTAATCCCAGCACTTGGGAGGCAGAGGTAGGAGGAATCACTGCAAGTTCAAGGGCACCCTGAGACTACATAGTGAGTTCCAGGTCAGCCTGAGCTAGAGTGAGACCCTATCTCGAGGAAAAAAAAAAAAAAAAAGACCCTACCTCGAAAAACCAAACAAACAAACAAAAGAAAGTCAGTTTTGTTAAGATTCACAGTGGGATTACAGCATAGGCCTCCCACAGTATTTGTCATTATGTACTGTCTTTGAAGATTTAATTGTGTAATAAAAGGTTAATTCAGAATACAACTTCTTATATTACTAGTTTCAGAATTCCCTGTTTAAAGACCCTCCTATAAATTTTCTCATTGGTTTGGATAATTAAATTATTGATTTTTAAGGCAACAGTTATTAAACTACTAATAAAATATACTTGTTTTATTAAGAAAAAATCCAAGTTATTAGCTTTTTATTTATTTATTTTTGGTTTATTCGAGGTAGGGTCTCACTCTAGCTCAGGCTGACGTATAATTCACTCTGTATTCTCAGGGTAGCCTCGAACTAATGGTGATCCTCCTACCTCTGCCTCCCAAGTGCTGGGATTAAAGACATGTGCCACCACTCCAATCTATTAGCTATTTTCTAAAGCCTGGCATAAATGATTTTTTTTTTTTTTTTAAGAATAAAGGGTTAGCTTCTGAGCCTTTCTTTTAGTCAAACTCTAACTGGAATGTTAACGTATATATATATATATTTCAAAAGACCCAAGATGCAGTTGAGTGGAAAATTGTTCAGTATATACAAAGGAAAAACTATATAAATTTAAAGTAGATACAGAAAGTGCAATGGTAATATTTATTTCTTACTGGAGAGTGAATCCTACAGTTGCTTTTTGTTATTGACTTAAAGAACGAGGAGGCACTCACTTCTTACCAAACCTGTAAATGCATTCCATTTATTCAGTGGAGGCAGAATGTATATATTTTCTTTATTATTTAGCATACAGAAAAATAATTTATCTAAGTAGAGTTCTTAACTATTCTTGTATTTCATAGGTAATGTAATAGAACACATTTCAGGGGAAGAGTTCTAAAGGTTATTTTTTATTATTAATACTAATATTCAGCAATTTATTATTTAAAGAGGTATCACATAAAGCATCATTTTGTTGTCTAAATATTTTTATTAAAAGTTTTTAAATGATCATCTAAGTAGATTACAGTTATCCAATCTTAGTAAAATTTAGTTTTAGGGAACTTATCTAGGGTTACATTTGTAATGATGTAAGCATGTAGGCATTTAATAAGTTTTCCTTTTTTGGGGATGCTACATTTCATTAGAAATGTAATTTTTCCAAAGTCTATGTCCCGTATTGTCTTCACATGACTAAGTCTGAGAGCAATTAAAACCTCCTGTGATAAAAGTCAAATCAAGCAGCACAACATGTCAGAAAGTAAGTGTTCCTGTGCATTTGCATGTCAGTGTGAGCAGTACCTGGAACTTAGGAACACAAGGAGTAGTGTTCACATCATAAGCTCACAGAGTTGTGGCATTTTATGTCAGAAGGATCAAAAGGCCTTGCTATGAAGCGGTGCTGTTTCCTCTAGGGCATTTTAGAATGTACACTACTCATGGCGGGGTTAAACATGTACAGCATTTTGTTGGCGGTGGTTTTTGTTTTTGGTTTTGGTTTTTTGTCTTGATGTCTATTTCTCACTGGAGAGTGAATCTTTCGGTTGCTTAAGTAATGAACTATAATCTTACCCTCATTTGCAAATAAATTTTAAATGCATAACTTCAGTTAGATCTTACATACCTCTACCTCCAGCAAAACCTATCTATTTTCTACCAATACAATGACAACCATTTTTCTATGATTATTATTAATGGTGGTCTTTTGTTTTTAAATCTTTTTAAACTAATAAAATTTACTGTGTATATTTTATACAGAATTGCATTACAAGTGTTTTTCATTGTTTTTTTTTTTTTTTCCTAGTTTTTAATTGTTCCATTTTTTTTTTTTTTTTTTTTTTTTTTTTTTTTTTTTTTGTATCAGTCCTTTACCTGATTTGCCCCTTCCCCATTAATAGAACTTCTCTCAAAATACTCACCAAGGAATAAGGCCATGAGTGGACAGTTAAGAGTAATTGGTATATGGTGTCCTAGGAAATAATTTATTTTGCATAAGCATATGGTCAGATCATTTTATGCATACACAACCTGGATTGGGTATCAAGTATAATGTGTGTTCAGTCCCAGTACATTTAGTTTATAAATTTGTTTTGTTTTGGCTTTTGTTATGTAGAGTACTGCCTTAGTCACTGTAATGTAATCTGTATTTGTGTAATTTTTTATATTCAAATCTTTAAATAAAATGTTTAATACCCATTAAGACTGGGCCAATTTTAATATGTAACATGTCAAAATATTGTGCCAGAACAGAGATAATCAAAATTTGTTCAATTAAAAATTTCTGAGTTTGGGAAGTTTTTCTATACTTCAGACAGAATACTGGTAGTGCTGAAGTTATTTGCATAGATATCCTTTCATTGATCAAAAGATTCACTAGTGTATTTTTTTATTTGTTTGAAAGGGAGGGGGAGAATGGGCACCCCAAGGCCTCTTGCCACCGCAAATGAACTCCAGATGCATGCACTACTTTGTGTATCTTGTTTTCATGGGTACTGGGGAATTGAACCCAGGCCATCAGGCTTTGCAAGTAAGTTCCTTTATCTGCTGAGCCTTTTCTTCAGTTCCCTCTAGTGTATTTTTGTTTGTTTGTTTTTTGAGATAGGGTCTCCCTCTAGCCCATGCTGACCTGGCACTCATTCTGTAGCCCTGGGCTGGCCTTGAACTCAAAATGATCCACTTTCCTCTGCTTTCTCAGTGCTGGGATGAAAAACATTTACTACCACACCCAGCTAGTGTATTTTTTATCTCCCCCCTCCTATGTGTCTCTCCATATGGAAAATGAGTAAGAAGTCAGCTGAATGTAGAACATTATAACTCAACTTAAAACTGAAGGTAACTTGGGCTGGAGAGATGGCTTAGCAAAGCCTAAGAACGTTTGTTCAAATCTCCAGGTCCCACGTATAGCCAGAAGCAAAAGTGATGCAAGCGTGTAATGTCGCACATGTGCACAACAGGGCACATGTGTCTGGAGTTTCTTCACAGCAGCTGAAAAGGCCCTGTATGCCCATTCTCTCTCTCTCTCTCTGCCTCTTCCTCTCTGTCTCTCTCAAAAAAAAAAAAAAAAAAAAAAACAGGGCTAGAGAGGTGGCTTAGTGGTTAAGGCGCTTGCCTATGAAGCCTGAAGACCCAGGTTTTATTCTCCAGGTCCCATGTAAGCTAGATGCACATGGTGGCACATGCATCAAGAAAAACTGAAAGTAATTCGAACAGATTCAGAGCAGACCATTCCCATATTCTACAATGATGTATTGTATTCTAAGTCTAGAGTAATCACTGGTGTTCATATATAAACAAATATAATGCTGTGTCCTACAGTCCTCCCCCACTTCTCTCTTTCCTTCATGTGGCCTTCATTGTCAGAAAGCAAAGGACTGTGTATTAAAGCCACTCCTGTTTATTTTATCCCAGTTGTAACCCTTGTTTAAAATGGAGTTACAGGGCTGGAAAGATGGCTTAGTGGTTATTAAGGCACTTGCCTGCAAAGCCCAAGGACCCAGGTTTGAGTCCCCAGAACCCAAGTAAGCCAAATGCACATGGGACACATGCCTCTGCAGTTTGTTTGCAGTGGCTAGAGGCCCCTGCGCACCCATTCATATTCATTCATTCACTCTCTAATAAATAAATATTTTTAACAATATATAAAACGGAGTTATAGGCGGTATTAATGCAGTGCTATCCAGCTATTTCCTGCACCACATCATTAGTAAGGTTCTCAGAGAGGCCAAAGAGGACCTTGAAGTTTTAGGAAAAATTTGCATTAAGTCACTGGAGAAACCAGTTTCTCCTTGAAAGGTAAATTGGGTCTCTAATCCTGAAGCTGAGCAGCTTGGTTTCTGGACAACACCCAGCAGGTAATGTTTCTAGATTTTCTCTTGTGCTCTAGCACTTGGGCAGTCAGGTAAGACCATGTACTGTGAGTAGGTATAGTTTGTTGTTACAGGATATACTACAGTTATCTATACACTGTGCTAAATAAGTCTAATAAAAAGACAACACTTTGTCCTTGACATTCGGGATAGAAAACAAACTGAGAAAGATGTTCATCTGCAAAAACTAGGCTAGTGCAAAAGCCAAATAAATGCAGTAAAATACCCATCACGACTGGGTATCAGCCTCACTAATGAAACTTACATTCATTTCCAGTTGACCCATGTCAGACACTTTTTACATTCATAGTAGGTTCACCCAAAGCTTTCTGCATTTACGTAGACATACAAGAAGAGACTCTTAAGTCAGGAGCGCTCTCCTCCTTCTTCCCTCTTTCCTCCTCCCCATCCCATACTGACTGCTTTTGGCTTTTGTGTTAGTGATAGGAAATGGGTTTTATATAGAGATGGGAGAGCCACCTGCTGGGTACTTTTGTATAGATTTATTTATTTTACAATTCATCTGTTAAATTTATAGTTGAAATGAATCTATCTTAGAGAGCTATGGGAATGTGAAAATGTGACAGGGTAGCTCACCTTCATGTGGGAACCTGTACCTTACTGGCATTGTTAGCAATGTATTTTTACTGCTATTTTTAAATCTGGAGAAACTGAAGGTGTGACCTTTGCCACTATATCTGAAAGGTTTAAACCTTCTCAGATGGAATCACTAAATTTGAGTTTGTCACCTTGTTTTGATCGACAGTTTAGCTGATCACAAGTAACTTCTGTATAACAAAGCCTGTGGAAAGGCTCTGGCAAAATTCCTGATATAATTGCATGCTTTGTCCCCCTTCCCCATGAAAGGGAAGTTCTGAGTTTCTAGAAATAGAGCCACATAAGCCAGATTTAAACCTCCATGAGCTGGGGAATGGTGGTGAGCACCTGTAATCCTGGCACTTGGGAATTGGAAGCAGGAGGATCAAGGAGTTCATCTTTGGCAGGATTGAGAGTTCAGGGCAGCCTGGGCTATTTGAGACTGTCTCAAAAAGATAGGAACTTTCTGTGCTGTAAATTGGTACCTTTATATTTATTCTACAAAATGAACTTTCAATTTTTGTTGTTCTTTTTTCAAGGTAGTGTCTCACTCTAGCTCAGGCTGACCTGGAATTCACTCTGTAGTCTCAGGGTGGCCTTGAACTCAACAGTAATCCTCCTACCTCGGTATGCCTAGTTCTGGGATTAAAGGCATGCACCACCATGCCCGTTGAACTTTCAAATTGAATGGACTTTGATAGTTGTGTGGGGAGGTTGATAAGGAAGCACTTAATCAGTGAGTTATATCCCAGCCTAGATGAAATGTTCAAGCAAAATTTTTTTCTAGGCACTGTTTTCACTTAAAATATTTTTAAAATTTTGTTTATTTAATTACTTGAGAAAGCAAGAGAGAAAGAATGAGACAGAGAATGGGCACGCCAGGGCCTCCAGCCACTGCAAATGAACTCCAGATGCAGACACTCCCTTGTGCATCTGGTGTACATGGGTCCTGGAGATTTGAACCGGAATCCTTTGGCTTTGCAGGCTAACGCCTTAACCACTAAGCCATCTCTCCAGCCCATAAAATATTTTTTAATTATATAGGTCACAGGATGATATGTATCTGTGAACACTTATTCTCAGTTTGAAACTCTTAATTTTGGTTTCTATTTTTTTGTTTTGTTTTTCAAGGTAGGGTCTCGCTCTAGCCCAGGCTGACCTGGAATTCACTATGTATAGTGTAAGAGAAAGGCAAAAGAAAACACTGGACTTGATCTCTACAGACAGACTATTTTTTTGTTTGTTTGTTTTTCAAGGTAGGTTTCACTCTGGTCCAGGCTGACCTGGAATTAACTATGTAGTCTCAGGGTGGCCTCGAACTCACAACGATTCTCCTACCTGTGCCTCTCAAGTGCTGGGATTAAAGGTGTGCGCCACCACGCCCGGTTCAGACTGTTTATTGAGAGAAACAGTGAGGGGCCTCAGCTCTCCTCTAGGATGAAAGCTAAAACACTGGGTGCAAGCTTATAAGGGAGATCATAAGAAAAACAAACTGTATTAGCTGAAGGTCCAAGGGAAGTAGATAAGGAACTAGTTATTTGTGTCCTTGCTCAGGAAGGATAACCCACCAGACGGTTTCTGTTCCCTCAAGGCTTTCTGAGCTAAGGAAAGTTTAGTTTATCATTTGGGAGTAGACAGGCCTGTCAAGGCCATGCTTCTGAAGTTTTTTATTGCTTATTGGTCTTAGGGATAGTTATTAACTCTTTAGTTCCCTCTAGTTTTCAGGGAAGTCTATTAACCCTTCGTATAGTCTCAGGGCAGCCTTGAATTCATGGTGATCCTCCTACCTCTGCCTCCCAAGTGCTGGGATTAAAGGCAGGAGCCACCAGGCCCTGCTTTCATTTTTGTTTTCAATGCTAAGGATTGAACCATTGAACCCAGGGCTTCATCCATATTGAGGCTGTACCACCAAGCTACACTCCAATACTAAAACTTTATTTTCTGAAAGTGGAATCTATCAGTGTGTCGAGACTTGATAGTTTTGTAAATTATTTTTTTAAATTCTGCACATATGCCGTCTCTATGGAGGAGACATTTCCTGTGATTAAATGTTTTCCCCCAGTAGTGAGTGGCAGGAATTGAGGACCTGACAGCCACAGAGCCGGCTTCTCAGAAAAAACGATGCTGGCCAGGCGTGGTGGCACATGCCTTTTTACTCTCAGCACTTGGGAAGCAGAGGTAGGAGGATTGCTGTGAGTTCGAGGCCACCGAGACTACAGTTAATCCCAGGTCACCCTCGGCCAGAGTGACGCCCTACCTCGAAGAAAAAAAAAGAAGAAAGAAAGAGAGAGAGAAGGAAGGAAGGAAGGAAGGAAGGAAGGAAGGAAGGAAGGAAGGAAGGAAGGAAGGAAGGAAGGAAGGAAGAAAAAAAAAAAAGCAAGCAAGCAAGCAATGCTGTACTTCACCACCACCAGGGGTCAGTCTTGCCACGATGACCATCAGAGTTTGCAGCACCTCCTCGGATAGCATACATACTGGAGGCCAGAGGCCAAGACTTAACAGGGCTGGTCTTCTCTTGACTTTAGTGCAAGTCAATACACCATTCAAATTGCCATTCAGAGTGAGATCTCTGTGTTACTTGAGAGGTTTTTATTTTGGGATGTTTGGTGTGTGAATGTGTAGTTTGTGTACATGTGTGTGTACCCGTGTGCACATGCATGTGGAGGCCAGAGGAAAATGCTGGATGTCCTCTATCTCTCTTCCACATTGTTTCCTTAAGACAGTCTCTGGAGCTGCTGGTTTGAGTCAGAATGAACAAGTGGAAGCTATTCTGTTTCTACCCACCACAGGAGTGGGAGTACAGGTTTGTGTGGCCTTGCCCAAATTTTTTTAAAAATATATATTTTTTTTATTTATTTATTTATTTATTTATTTATTTATTTATTTAAGAGAAAGAGAAGGAGGCAAAGAGAGAGTGAGGGAGAGAATGGGCACACCAGGGCCTCCAGGCACTGCAAACGAACTCCAGATGCATGTACCACCATGTGCATCTGGCTTACGTGGGTCCTGGATAATCAAACCACGATCCTTTGGCTTTGCAGACAAATGCCTTAACCGCTAAGTCATCTCTCCAGCCCCCTTGCTCAGCTTTTTATGTGGGTGAGTCTCATGCTTGTGCAAAAAGTGTGCTTACTGGTGAGCCATCTCCCAGCCCCACGTTTGCTTTTAATAGGGTTATTCTGTCCTCTAACCTCTAAATGTAGTAACTTCTGTACTAATGGACTACAAATGAGAATCTACTATGTATCAGGTGCTAAGGATATATATATATATGTATGTATATGTATATATAAAGGGTTTAGTCGTGCCATGCTTCACCTATGAAGAATATTTGTGCATGCATCTGGAGTTCGTTTACAGTGGCTAGAGGCCCTGGCATGACCATTCTCTCTATCAAATGAATAAATAATTTCTCTTTTATAAAAAGAGGTCTGGGGCTAGAGAGATGGCATAGCAGTCGAGACACATGCCTGCGAAGTCTAAGGACCCTAGTTCAATTCTCCAGGTCCCACATAAGCCAGATGCACACGGTGGTGCATACGTCTGGAGTTCGTTTACAGTGTAGAGGCCCTGGCGCACCCATTCTCACTCTCCCTTTCTGTGTCTAATAAAAGTAAATAAAAATAAAATCTTAAAAAAAAAAAGGGTTGGAGAGATGGCTTAATGGTTAAGGCTCTTGCCTGCAAAGCTAAAGGACCCAGGTTCAATTCCCTAGGACCTATGTAAGCCAGATGCACAAGGTGGCACATGCATCTGGAGTTCATTTGTAGTGGCTAGAGGTCCTGCTATGCCCATTTTATCTGCCTGCCTCCCTCTCTCTCACTCTCAGATAAATAAATAAATAAATTAATTAATTAATTAAATAAATAAATAAAAAGCATTTATTTATTTATTTATTTATTTATTTATTTATTTATTTATTTATTTTGGTTTTTCGAGGTGGAGTTTCACACTAGCCCAGGCTGACCTGGAATTCACTATGTAGTCTCAGGGTGACCTCAAACTCACAGTGATCCTCCTACCTCTGCCTCCCGAGTGCTGGGATTAAAGGATTGCACCACCACACCCAGCTTATAAAATGCTTTTTAAAAAATAAAAAGGAAAAAAAGAAAAGGAAAAAGGCTGGAGAGATGGCTTAGTGATTAAGGCATTTGCCTGCTAAGCCTAAGGACCCAGATTTGACTTCCCATATCCCACGTATGCCAGATGCACAAGGTGACGCATACATAAGGTCACACATGCCCAAGGTGGTGCATGTGTCTGGAATTCAATTGCAGTGGCTTGAGGCCCTGGCGTACCAATTCTCTCTTTCTCTCTCATTTAAAAAAAAAAAAAAAGCGTCATATGCAGACTTAACCCGTGTGTTTACAGACACTTAAATTGCCAATTAAAAATATGATTTCAGCCGGGTGTGGTGGCACACGTCTTTAATCCCAGAACTCGGGAGGCAGAGATAGGAGGATTGCTGTGAGTTCAAGGCCACCCTGAGACTACAGAGTGAATTCCAGGTCAGCCTGGGCTAGAGCAAGACCCTACCTTGAAAACACACACACACACACACACACACACACACACACACGATTTCAAGCTTGGTGTGGTGGCACATGCCTTTAATCCCAGCACTCGGGAGGCAGAGGTAGGAGGATCACCAAGAGTTCGAGGCCACCTTGAGACTACATAGTGAATTCCAGGTCAGCCTGGGCTAGAGTGAGACCCTGCCTCGAAAATCAAAAAAAAAAAAAAAAGATTTCAGAAATGTTGACTTGATATTTCATTTTAAAAGCACATTTATAGTGGAGGCAAATAGTTGAACTGTTTTCCAGAAATGAGTTTTCTCCTAATCGTATGGAGAATTTATTTCTACCATTCCCCAATTTAAGGCACTTACTTACCTCATTACCCAAAATAACTGATTGTACAATGTTTCGTATGTTGTATTACCCAACTTTGCACTTCTTCACAGGTGTTTTGACAACTCTTAAATTTGCTGTGGTGTTGACAGTACTTTATGGTCTGCTCTGTAACCTTGCTGTAAAACTGGGAATATGAAATACATCCACTGCTTACAAAGTATCCTGAAGTATAAGGCTTTTTATTATTTATTTATTTGAGAATGAGAAAGAGAATGGGTGCGCCAGGGCCTTTAACCACTGCAAATTCCAGACGCATGCACCACCTTGTGCATCTGGCTTTATGTGGGTCTTGGGGAACTGAACTTAGGTCCTTTGGCTTTGCAGGCATGTGCCTTAACTGCTAAGCCATCTCTCCAGCCTTTTAAAAAAAATTTTTTTTTATTGACAACTTCCTTAATTGTAGACAATATCCCATGGTACTTCTCTCCCTCCCCCCACTTTCCTCTTTGAAACTCCACTCTCCATCATATCTCCTCCCCCTCTCAGTCTCTCTCTCTCTCTCTTTTGTTTTTTTGAGGTAGGGTCTCACTCTGGCCCAGGCTGACCTGGAATTAACTATGTAGTCTCAGGGTGGCCTCGAACTCACAGCGATCCTCCTACCTCTGCCTTCCAGGTGCTGGGATTAAAGGCGTGTGCCACCACGTCTGGCTTCTCTTTTAATTTTGATGTCATCATCTTTTCCACTTTTTTTCTTTTTTTGGTTTTGCGAGGTAGCGTCTCTGGTCCAGGCTGACCTGGAATTAACCATGTAGTCTCAGGGTAGCCTCGAACTCACGGTGATCCTCCTACCTCTGCCTCCCGAGTGTGAGTGCTGGGATTAAAGGCATGTGCCACCATCCCAGGCCTTTTCCACTTTTTTAAAAAGTTTTTTGAGGCTGACCTGGAATTCACTATGCAGTCTTAGAATGATTTTGAACTTGTAGCAATCCACCAACCTCTGCTCTTGAGTGCTGGGAATAAAGGCGTGGGCTACCACATCTGGCCTAATCCTGTTTTTTTTTGTTGTTGTTGTTTTTGTATTTTAAAGTAGAGGAAAATCCTATACTTATTAACAGGGCCTCGTACTTTTAATTTGTGTTTGATTTTCAGAGCTGGTAAAAGTATGTAAATTTCCCAAAGGAAATTGTTCCTCATGTTCAGTCCACCCAAATGGAAATATTACTTACAGGCAACATGCGCTAAGCACTGGTAACCATTTCACAGAACTATTTGTGTTAATTTGAGTGGATGACCCCCAATATGTTGAGGATTTTATTAAAGCTTATAGTTTAGATCTTCAGCCCTCTGGCTGGAGGAGATGTCACTGGGCGGATCCGAGGGTCCAGCACTAAGGTGTGGATTTGGAATTCCAGTCTAAAGACATGCAAACTGCCTGAGCTTTGCCTAGAGTTCCTAAGTGTGCTTGCTTGTGCTGGTATGGCTTATGGCTTTTCTCTTTCTGTTTGGAACCATGAAAGTGGGCCATCTTCTGCCACTATGGAACTTCTCCGCTATCATCAATAAATCCCTTCCTCTATAACTGTGCCTGGTCTGGAAGTTCATCCCAGCAATGTGAGGCTGACTACTACACTATTAAAAGTCAGTATGGGAGCCAGGCATGGTGGTTCATGCCTTTAATCCCAGTACTCAGGAGGCAGAGATTTGTGAGTTTGAAGCCGCCCTGAGACTACAGAGTGAATTCCAGGTCAGCCTGGGCCAGAGTGAGACCCTACCTCAAAAAAAAAAAAAAAAAAAATCAAAACAAAACAAAACAAAACAAAAGTCAGATGGGGCAGATATGGCTGCTTACACTTGTAATCAAATAATATGCCTGTGATGGTTAAGTTTGTGTCAACTTGATCTGTCAAGGAATCCACAGACATTCCTTATAAGTGTGTCTCTGAGGTTGCTTCTAGGAAGGATTAACTAAAGGAAGAATCCTTCCCCCAGGGTGAGCCCTTCCCCCAGAGTGGGTGGCCCTCTAGGAGGAGGGGGCTGATTTATCTAAAGAAGCTCTGGGAAGAAAAGTATCCTCTCCTCCACCTGGCTGCGGGTGCTGCTCGATGCTCTCTGCTTGCTGCTTTCCAGCGTGGACTGAAGGGCAGCGTCTCTCCAGGATGCCTCCAGGCCTTCAGTGCCGGATCGGGACTGCTGAGGCCTCCAGCCTCATGGACTGAGCAGCTACCGGGTTCCTTGACTCTCTCCGGCTTGCAACCTGCTGTTGCTGAACTGTTGTAAGCTAATCCAATAAATTCCCTTTTTTTTTTTTTTTTTTTTTTTAGGTAGGGTCTCACTCTAGCCCAGGCTGACCTGGAATTCACTCTGTAGTCTCAGGGTGGCCTTGAACTCACAGTAATCCACCTACCTCTGCCTCCCAAGTGCTGGGATTAAAGGCATGCACCACCATGCCCAGCTTTAAATTCCCTTTTAATACAATTCATTCTATCAGTTCTGTTCCTCTAGAGTACCTTGGCTAATACAATGCCCTTCAAGTTACTCCTCAGAAGAAAGTTTTGTTTGTTTGTTTGTTTGTTTGTTTGTTTGTTTGTTTGTTTGTTTTATTCTAGGCCAGGCCTGACACCAGCCCAGACTGACCTGGAACTCACTTTGTAGCTCCAGGCTGGCCTTGAACTCATGGTAATCCTCCTAACCCTGCCTTTCTAGTACTAGAATTAAAGGTGTGTGCCACTAAGCCCAGCTCAAAAGGACATTTCTATGTTATTTGTCTGATTTTAGTAGAATTGCTCTGCCCTCTAATCATCCTGGATGCTGTACCTTTATTCCATGCAACTTCTTCTTAAAAATTTGCACATGCCTCATTTCATCTGAATTGTCCTGACAGTATTCCGTCACTCCGGACGGTGGGACTTGTTAAATGCTGAAAGCCACTAACCTGTATTAATATATGCTGTTATCCCCATTGTATTACGGAGAAGAAAGGTGTAGGGAAGTTAAGACAAGGTCCCTATGGCTCCAGTGTGTCCATTATCTCTCAAGACAGCATATAAAATTTGTCACCTTCTGTACACGTGGTCTGTTACATACACAGCTAGTGCTTTTTAAATTTATTATTATTTATTTATTTGAGAGAGAGGGAGAGAGAGGAAAAGGCAGATAGAGAATGTACATGCCAAGGTCTCCAGCTACTGCAAATGAACTTTCAGGTGCTTGCCCTACCTTGTACATCTGGGTACTGAGGAATCAAACCTGGGTCGTTAGGCTTCGCAGGCAAGTGCCTTAACCACTAAGCCATCTCTCCAGCTCAACTAGTGCAGTTTTTATTTGATTTTATTTTTTTGCTTTCTCAAGGTAGGGTTTTACCCTAGCTCAGGCTGACCTGGAATTCACTATGTAGTCTCAGGGTGGCCTTGAATTCACGCGGATCCTCCTACCTCGGCCTCCCAAATGCTGGAATTAACACTGGGATTAACGGCGTGCACCACCATGCCTGGCTTTAGTGCACATTTTTAAAACTCCACCTTGCTTGTCCATTGATGCCCATTCCCATAGGTCTGTTTAACATCTTGATCCTTTTCCTTGGCAGACCTGCTCAGACCTGCTGTCCTTGTCTGATGACGGCACTGGATCCTTAAGTTATTTGAGTTTGCTGTGTCACAGTTCCACAAAATACACCTTCTTAGATTGCCCAGGTCCCTTTTCTCAAGCACTCAGAAGTGTGTGGCAGTCCAGAACTGGTTTCCATGTTCCACATGTGACACGAGCATACCTGGTCCTATCTCCCTCAACTAGAGAAATCAGGGACATTGCTGGTTTCTGGGAGGCTGGGATGCCCTCAGGAGCAGCTAGCCCTGACACAGTGGGTAACTGCTAAGGCAAGTTCTCTTTCCCATCTTAGATAGGTCTCACCCAAGTGTAGGGTACCTCTGGTGTCCATCTGAGATGTGCCCTTGGTAGCTCCCTCAGCCCTCCTGCTCTGGCCTTCCCAAACCCATTCTGCCTTTCCTCACATTTCTCCCGTGTCCACTTCCCTCCCTCTTTCCTGGGCAAACAGGTATCTGTAACTTTGGCTTACTCATTGCCTTGACCTTCCCCCTGACTATCTTAGGAGGGTGTTGCTTTTGCGCCCCCCCCCCCAAGAGAGACCGCTCATTTTCCTGATGTTTGCCAGGGCTCCAGGTTGCTGCTCACATGCTGTCCTCTTGGGTGTGTGAAAACCCTGCTCTGAGAGTCATGCTGCGCGTGTCTGCCTCTTTTCGTGAGCCACATTCTTTCCTATTCCATCTCATTTGAGAAAGGTTTGGCCCCCGATTCCTGCACTGCCCACCCTCAAGGCCTCCCATCCCTGACAACTTCAGTGTGTAAACAAGTAGACACAACAGATATCAAATCCTATCCCTTCTAACCAGGCCTTCCTACCTCACTTATTTCCACCCAAGAGCCTCCCTCACTACCCTTTCTCAGGGCTGCATCTTCTAGCCTTTAGATCCATCACCTCCCCAGAGAAACCTCCCGAGTCACATTCCCTAGTGAGCCCTTTCACTATCGTCGATTGCTGCATTGTCATAGCATCTGTGTGTGTGTGTGTGTGTGTGTGTGTGTGTGTGTGTGCATGTGTGAACAGTCGTGTTATCTGTGGAGAGACTTGAGGTCGTTGTGTTCTTAAATTGCTCTTCTGCCCTTTTTTTTTTTTCCTTGCTTTTTGAGACCGGGTCTCACTGATTCAGCTAGACTGGCTAGCAGTAAGTCTCTGGGATTCTCGTCTCTGCTTCCCCAGTGCTGGAATTAGACGCCCAACACCATGACTGGCTTTTATATGGGTGCCAGAATCCAAGCTCAGGTCTTCATGCTAACAGCAAGCACTTTACCCACTGAGCCCGCTCCTTAGCCCTGCACAGCAGATTTCTTCCTAGCCTCTTGCAAAATGTAATTATCCATTTGATGGTTTATTTGTCACCTTCACCTCAAGCACAAGAGCCATGCCAGCCTCTTTGCTCATGCAGTCCCAGTGCCTTGAATGATGCTTGGCACATAGATATTCCAGAAATACTTACAAATGGATAAATAAATGAATGGATGACAAACACATTGCTGTACTTTCCAAAGAGCTCCCACTGTCTCATGGTTCCATCATGAGCAGACTTTGGCAAGGAATGTTCATTGCTCCAGCTGGGTTGGGGCTGAGGAAGCAGCATTTTTAACAGACCACCCAGATGGTTTGGATGCTTTGATAAAGTTTGGAAAATACTGCGCTAGGGAAAGGCCTTCACCCACACACTAACTGCTGACCTAGGCTGGAGAAGCCGTTTGCTGGTGCCAGGAAAGTGAATCATTCTGGGATTTTGTGGCATTCCCCAGCACTGGGGCAAATGGATGCTTCAGCAAAGATCTATGTGTCCCAGGTAAAATGGAATGTGTTCTGTTTTGTAATATCAATTTAGAAGAGGAGTCTTCCAGTGAATAGACCCACTTCTAAAGCATTAACAGGGTTGAGCCAATTGGAAATCCTTAATAATAGTAGACTTCACACTTCAGAAGATAGACCTGATTTCCAGAAATGCTGCAAAGTCACTTGGACTCGAGTTGACATGTAGGTGGCAAATCTGGGAAATACTCTTTTTGGAATTGGAACCTTAAGCCCCCTTTCCTCAGGAGATTTCAGCTGGGTGACTTCTTTTTAAAAATATTTAGTTATGAGAAAAAGAGAATGGGTGTGTCAGGGTCTCCTGCCACTGTAAATGAACTCCATGCATATGTGCCACCTTGTGCATCTGGCCTTACATGGGTACTGAAGATTATTACCTGGATACTTAGGCTTTGCAAGCAAACATCTTAACTGCTGATAAGCCATCTCTCCAGTCCTCAGCAACTTTTCTTTCCTTTTTTCTTTCTTTTTTTTTTTTTTTTTTTGGTTTTTGTTTTTCTAAGTAGGGTCTCACTCTAGCCCAGGCTGACCTGGAATTCACTATGTAGTCTGAGGGTGGCCTCAAACTCATGGCAGTCCTCCTACCTCTTTCTTCTGAGTGCTTTCTCCCATGCCTGGCTTCCTGGGTGACCTCTTTTTTTTTTTTTTTTTTTTTTTCCGAGGTAGGGTCTCACTCTTGCCCAGGCTGGCCTCGAACTCATGGTGATCCTCCTTCCTCTGCCTCCCAAGTGCTGGGATTAAAGGTGTGTGCCACCACACCCGCCTCTGGGTGACTTCTTAAGAGGACTTCCTGGCATGTGAACTTCAGGGTTTTTTTTTTTTTATTTAATTTAATTTTTTATTTTTTGAGGTAGGGTCTCACTCTAGCCCAGGCTGACCTGGGATTCAGTAGGTAATCTCAGGGTGGCCTTGAACTCACTGCGATCCTCCTACCTCTGCCTCCCGAGTGCTGGGATTAAAGGTGTGTGCCACCACACCCGCCTCTGGGTGACTTCTTAAGAGGACTTCCTGGCATGTGAACTTCAGGTTTTTTTTTTAACTTAATTTAATTTTTTATTTTTTGAGGTAGGGTCTCACTCTAGCCCAGGCTGACCTGGGATTCAGTAGGTAATCTTAAGGTGGCCTTGAACTCACTGCGATCCTCCTACCTCTGCCTCCAGAGTGCTGGTAATTAAAGGCATGCACCACCACGCCCAGCTGAACATCAATTTTAATTTTCTCATTTATTTATTTAAGAGGGAGAGAGAGAGAGAGAGAGAGAGAGGCAGATAGAGAATGGGCATGTCAGGGCCTCCAGCCACTGCAAACAAACTCCAGATGCATTCACCCCCTTGTGCATCTGGCTTACATGGGTCCTGGGGAGTTGAACCTGGGTCCTTTGGCTTTTTCAGGCAAACACCTTAACTGCTAAGCCATCTCTCCAGCCCCAGCTTTAAATATTTTATTTATTAAGCCAGGCGTGGTGGCACATGCCTTTAATCCTAGCACTTGGGAGGCAGAGGTAGGAGGATCGCCGTGAATTTGAGGCCACCCTGAGACTACATAGTTAATTCCAGGTCAGCCTGGGCCAGAGTGAGACCCTACCTGGAAAAAACAAAAAATAAAAAATAAATATTTTATTTATTAATTATTTATTTATTAGAAAGAGGCAGAATAGAGAGATAATAGGTGTGCCAGGGCCTCCAGCCATTGCAAACAAACTCCAGATGTATGTGCCATCTTGTGCATCAGGCTTACATGGGTACTGGGGAATTGAACCTGGTTCCTTAGGCTTCATAGGGAAGTACCTTAACCGCTAAGCCATCACTCCAGCCCACCCCTCTCTCTTTCTTTCCTCCCTTTGAGTTCAGTATCCCTGGTATTCTAGGCCAACTTTGAACTTTTGGTCACTCTGTCACAGTTTCCTGATATGGAATTGACTGAGTTTTGTTTGTGAGTTTTGTTTTAATTTTTTAAAACTTTTTTTTATAGCATCCATAATTATAGAAAATCAACCATGATAATTCCCTCCCTACCTCCACTTTCCTCTCACAAATCCACCCTCAGTCATATTCCCTCCCCTTCTCAATTAGTCTCTCTTTTATTTGGATGTCATCATCTTTTCCTCCTATTATGAAGGTCTTGGGTAGGTAGTGCCAGGAACTGTGAGGTCATGGATATCCAGGCCATTTTGTGTCTGGAAGAGCACATTGTAAGGAGTCTTACCCTTCTTTTGGCTCTTACATTCTTTCTATCACCTCTTCCACAATGGACCCTAACCTTGGAAGGTGTGGTAGGGGTGTCTCGGTGCTGAACACTGTCATTTCTTCTCAGCACTATGGTGCCTTTTGAATCATCCCAGTGGTCATTTCTTTCATTTCTTGTCACTCCCAAATCCCTTTAAAGGTAACCATCTTGCAGGCTGAGGAGATGGGTCCATGGAGCTTGCTGCATAAGCACGAGGAACTGAGTTCAGACTCCAGCACCCACATAAAACCAAGCATGAGGGCACTTGCCTGTAATCCCAACTCTGGGGGGTGGGTGGCAGAGACAGAAAGATCCCCGGGGCTTGCTGGTGAGCTTGTTAAGCCAAATTTGTTAGCTTGGGTTCAGCCAGGGCCCCCATCTCAAAAAAAAAAAAAAAAAAAAAAAAAAAAAGATGAAAAGCTAAAGACAACATGAACCCTGAATTCCACATGCACACATACAAACCCATCACACACAAGATGCACTGTTTGGATTAATATCCCATCTAGCTCTCTCCAGGGATATATTTACAATTCCTATTCTCCCTGCTTGCATAATTGTTGGCCTTTGAGGTTTTGGCACTTAAAAGCCCTTCTGTCTTCTTTTAAACCTGGAATAACATTACAAACTCCCTTCCTATTAATTTTGACTGGACAGAAACCCCACCTGATTGTTCCTTTCCAGTTTCCTGTTTTCTTCACCCCCTGACGTTAAGCAAAGATAGTATACATGGTGGGAGACTGCACTGAGGTATTATAGCCTAAAGAAATGCAGGGGCTGGGACTTCACTGCCATTTCCAGCACCACCTACCCAGGAAGGGAAAGATCTTCTGTGCTCCAAAAAGATCAAACAAGTGAACTAGTGGATCTAGTGGTACCATAGAGACAGTCAGGGGATCCAGGACGGGTCATAAACCTGGTGCCTCGGGGCATCTCTGTAGGATAATCCTCTCGGGACCTTCACAAACCTCTGTCCACTCTGAGTGTGACATGGAGAGACTACGCTGCTCTCACATACATCTGTAAAGGGATGGAGGCTTGCTTCTTCCCCTCCTAACAGACCCGGACAGATGGTGGCTTGTTCTCCTTGACCCCTTGGTTCCCAGGAAGTGGAGAGGCTGGCTTGCATACCCAAGGTAGATTTACAGTCCAGACTCAGAAAGAAGTGGCCTCACTCACTCTGGCTCACTTGACTGCCTGGGTCCGAGGCCATTGCTAAGGAAGAGTGGCTGAGGACTGGGAGCCAGCTAAGAGCCCACGAAGAAGGGCCCTAGATCTGGTTCCTGCCAGCTGCTGCCTGCTGGGGCAGAGATTTTTTTTTTATCTGTGGGGAGGTCAGGTGAGAAGCCCCAACGACCCTTGCAGGGGTATCAGTATCAGCAAGTTTCAGGCTCTGGCATCAGGTGGGGAACCCCAAATTCACACTCAGAGGGTCGCCAGCACCATCCTCAGAAGTCGTTTGCTTGCCCTGTTCACCCGCCTGCTGCTGGCCCGCAGACTCGCCCTGCCACCCAGGACCCACATCTCCAGGACTTTACTCAGATGCCACTGTTCTTGACTCTTGGCTCAGGGCCCCTTGTGCATCAGGCTTATGTGGGTCCTGGAGAATTAAACCAGGATCCTTGGGCTTTGCAGACAAATGCCTTAACGGCTAAGCCATCTCTCCAGCCATATATATATATATACTTGGTTTTTCGAGGTAGGGTCTCACTCTAGCTCAGGCTGACCTGGAATTCACTATGTAGTCTCAGGATGATCCTCCTACCTCTGCCTCCCAAGTGCTGGGATTAAAGGCATGCACCACCTCGCCAGGCCTAAAAATATATTTTAATAAAAACGTTCTTATTTATCTGGAGAGAGAGAAAAAAATGAGAATGTGAACATACCAGGACCTCTTGCCACTGAAAACCAACTCCAGATGCATGTGCAACTGTGTGCATCTGGCTCTACGTGGGTACTGGGGAATCCAATCCAGGCCATGAGGCTTTGCAAGCAAATGCTTTTAATAGCTGAGCTATTTCTCCAGCCCTAAATTTAATTTTTTGCCATGCTGAGGATTGAACCCAGGACCAGGAAAATAATCTACCACTGAGCCACACCTCTAGCCTGAGTTTAGCTTTCTTGAGGCTGACCTATTAACATTTGAAGACACTCAGCTTTCTGTATCACCAGTTAGGTTGAATCCAAACTCAGACTGCATGTATGTTGATAGCCTGGAATTTGCCTTCTCCTTTCCCTAGTTAAAAGCCAGTCATCGCCTAGCCAATTCAGAACTCATCTAAATATCAAACACATTTAAGATGTAGCTCAGTGGTAGGGTGCTTGCTTAGCATGTACAAGAATTCAGGTTCAAGTATCAGCACTACACACACCCACACACGCACGCATGCATGCACACACACACACACATCTTATCACCTAACATATCAACATCCTTTCAATGCTGTAATTGTTTTTTTTCAAGGTAGCGTCTCACTCCAGCTCAGGCTGACCTGGAATTCACTATGTCGTCTCAGGGTGGCCTTGAAATCTTGGTGATCCTCCTACCTCTGCCTCCCAAGTGCTGGGATTAAAGGGGTGTGCCACCATGCCTGGCTAGTGGTATAATTTAAAAAAAAATATTTTTATTTATTTGTATGTGTGAGAGACAGAGAGCAAGAGAGAGAATGGGCACACCGGAACCTCTTGCTGCTTCAAACAAACTTCAGGACACATGTGCCACTTTGTGCATCTGGCTTTATGTGGGTACTGGGGAATCAAATCTAGGCTAACAATCATTGCAAGCGAGAGCCTTTAACTCCTGAGCCATCTCCCCAGCAATCATGATGCAATTTTTAGATAGATGATCTTCTACTTCTTTCCTCTCAAAGCTATAAACCCGGGCTGGAGAGATGGTTTAGTGGTTAAGGCGTTTACCTGTAAAGCCAAAGGATCCTGGTTCAGTTCTCCAGGACCCACGTTAGGCAGATGCACAAGGAGGCGCATGTGTCTGGAGTTTGTTTGCAGTGGCTGGAGGCCCTAGCGTGCCCCTTTTTTCCCTCCCTCTCTCTCTCAAATAAGTAAATAAATAAATAATATATATGTTTATATATATATATATGTATGTATATATATAAAGCTATGAACCCTTGGTATGTCTTCAATGAGTGTCTTTTTTCCATGTGCATGTGTGAGTAGGTGGGTGCGTGAGCATTTCATGTGGAGGCCAGAGGTTGATGGAGGTTGTCCTCTTTAATCACTCTCCACCTTGTTTACTCAGGCAGAGTCTCTCAGTTGGGCCCACGGTTTGCTGATTCAGCTAGTCTATAGAACCAGCTCGCCCCTGTCTCCACCTCTCAAGCTCTGGGGAGTAGTCATGCCTGTCTGGCGTTTTTTTTTTTTTTTTTTTTTTTTTTTTAAGATAGGGTCTCACTCTAGCCCAGGCTGACCTGGAATTCACCATGTAGTCTCAAGATGGCCTTGACTTACAGTGATCCTCCTACCTCTTCCTCCAGAGTGCTGGGATTATAGGCATGCGCTGTCATGCCTGGCTTATTAAATTAAATTAATTTATTAATTTATTTGGGAGAGATAAAGAGAGAAAGAGAATGGGAATGCCAGGGCCTCTAGCCACTGTAAACAAACTCCAGATGCATGTACCATCCTGTGCATATGGCTTATGTGGGTACTGGGAAATCAAACCTGGGTCCTTAGGTCTTGCAGGCAAGCATCTTCACTGCTGAGCCATCTCTCCAGCTGCCCCCCCATTTATATATATATATATATTTTTTTTTTTTTTTTTATATATACCTATCATAGTCTCAGGGTGTCCTTTTTTTTTTTTTTGGGATGAAAGGTGTGTGCCACCATGCCCGGCTCCTATTTATAATTTTTAAGAAAAAATTTTAACATAGTAAAGATTTGGCCAGGTATGGTGATGCACACCTTTCATCCCAGCACTCAGGAGGCAGAGGTAGGAGGATTGCCGTGAGTTTGAGGACACCCTGAGACTACAGAGTGACTTCCAGGTCAGCCTGGGCTACAGTGAGACCCTACCTAGAAAAACCAAAGGAAAAAAGAATACACAATGGAGGGGCTGGAGAGATGGCTTAGCGGTTAAAGCGTTTGCCTGCAAAGCCAAAGGACCTCAGTTCGATTCCCCAGGACCCACGTAAGCCAGATGCACAAGGGGGCACATTCATCTGGAGTTCTTTTGCAGTGGCTGGAAGTCCTGGTGTGCCCATTCTCTCTCTGTCTCACTTTGCCTCTTTCACTCTCTCAAATAAATAAAAAATATTTTTAAAAAAGAATACACAATGGGGTTGGAGAGATGGCCTAGCAGTTAAGGCGCCTGCCTCCTAAGCCTAAGAACTCTGGTTCCAATCTCTAGCGGTTCCAATCTCCAGGTCCCACATTTAGCCAGATGCAAAGTGATGCAAGGGCGCAATGCCGCACTTGACCACGAGGGGGCGCAAACATCTGGATTTCGTTCACAGCAGCTGAGAGGCTGCTGGCGAGCCCATCTCTGTCTTCCTCTCCCTCGCTCTCTGTCTCTATCTCTCTCCCCCCCCCAAAAAAAAGAATACACAATGGAAAAGACTGAGCATATAACACTACTGACAAAGAGAATGATATTGTGATCTAACAAATATGTATTCAATCATTGTCCTTGGTTCCTACCACACCACTCCTAAAACGCTCCAGATCTCTGGAGCCATAAGAATATCTTGTGTATGCTCTTCATTACTGTGACAAAAAGTCAGAACGAATCAACTTACAAAGAGGAAAGACTGATTTTGCCTCACGATCTCAGTAAAGCAGTTCTGTTGCTTTTGAGCTTGTGGTGAGGCAAAATTTCACAGTGGCAAGTGTGTGAAAGAGGGGGCCAGCTAGGGGTCAGGGTCCCAACATCCTCATCAAAAGCGTCTGTATAAAGACTGTCCTTCCACTAGGCCCCACCTCTTAAAAGTTCCACCATTTATAGTGCCACAAGCTGGGAACCAATCTGTTAACTCATGGCCTTTGGAGACTTTTTTTTTTTTTTTTTTTTTTTTTTTTTTTTTTTTTGGTTTTTTGAGGTAGGGTTTCACTCTGGTCCAGGCTGACCTGGAATTAACTATGTAATCTCAGGGTGGCCTCGAACTCTCAGCGATCCTCCTACCTCTGCCTCCCGAGTGCTGGGATTAAAGGCGTACGCCACCACGCCCGGCTTGGAGACATTTTTAATTCCCAAACAATAACATATGTTGGGGCCCAGAGATCAGGGCTGGTTGACAAAGGACCCAGGATGACACTATAGCTTAGATGTGCCCTCCCAAAAGGTATATGATAATCCCCAAAGCAGCAGTGTTGGAGACTGAGTGTACTGAGAGGGAACTGGGCCCTGAGGGTATAATGAATCAAGTTTTGGCAATTGGTCCTCACCTCATCAGGATCCTGATAACATCATTTAAAAAATTATTATTTTATTTATTTATTTTTTTATTGACAACTTCTTTAATTGTAGACAATATCCCATGGTACTTCCCTCCACCCCCCCCTCGCCACTTTCCCCTTTGAAACTTCACTCCATCATATCCCCTCCCCCTCTCAATCAGTCTTTCTTTTCAGTTTGATGTCATCATCTTTTCCTCCTATTATGATGGTCTTATGAAGGTAGTGTCAGGCACTGTGAGGTCATGGATATCCAGGCCATTTTGTGTATGGAGGAGCATGTTGTAAGGAGTCCTACTCTTCCTTTGGCTCTTACATTCTTTCTGCCCCCTCTTCCGCAATGGACCCTGAGCCTTGGAAGGTAGGTTTGAGATGTTTCAGTGCTGAGCACTCCTCTGTCACTTCTTCTCAGCACCATGGTGCCTTCTGAGTTATCCCAAGGTCACCACCATCTGAAAAGAGAAGGTTTTCTAACCAAAAGTGAGAGTAGCATTAATATATGGGTGTGGACATTAAGAGAAGTGCTTACTGGGCACTTTGGTGAGCATAGTATATACATTTATGGAGACACCAGCAGACATTACACACTTAGGGCTCATGACTACCCCTGTTGTATGTTTTCAGTGTCAGGGATGCATGTGTTCCCTCCCATGGAGTGGGCCTCCAGTCCAATTAGAGAGCAGTTGGTTTCCCCCATAACAGACATGCCGCTATTGCACCCATTGGCTCATTTGGCCTGGCTGGTCAAATTTAAAGCTTGCAGTGTTCACTGTTGAGTACCTTCACTGGTGTTTTCTCTCTCCCATTGACCTGCATGCAGTATAGCTTTTTCCAACTTTCTGTCAGCTGGTCCTCATGGAGGAGGCTTTCAGATCAGCTCCAGCAGGATTTCTCAGTGAACTTGCCACCCAAGTATGTGGAGTCTTCAGCAATAGGGTCTTACCATCTATTCCTGGTGGGAAACAAAGGGCCTTGGCAATGGCCTATAATGTTTTGGGGGTATCTGTGACCTCCCTGGCCAACAACTCACTGGAAGGTATCCCATCCCTGGCACTGAAAATTTTCTAGTAACAATCTCTGGCTTCTGAGTTTCCCATTGTCCAGAAAAGTAGGTTTCTATATGACTTATTTATATCCTCTTAGATTTTGATTAGCCCTCCCTCCACCATTCCTTTACTCAATCTCTTCCCCTGACCTCACTTAGGCCTTTTCACCCCCATTAATCTGTTCTTCTACTTACATATATACAGTACCATCCTATTAAGTCCCCCCTCCCTCCCTTTCTATTCCCTTTATATCCCCTTTCTAGCTTACTGGCTTCTGCTACTGAGTTTTTATTTTTACTCACATAGAAGTCCAATCATTTGTAGCTAGGATCCACATATGAGAGAGAACATGTGACATTTGGCTTTCTGGGCCTGGATTACCTCACTAACACATCATTTTAAAAAATATTTTTATTTTATTTATTTATTTGACAGAGAGAAAGAGAGAATGGGCATGCCAGGGCCTCCAGCACCTGCAAACGAACTCCAGATGCATGTGAATCTGGCTAATATGTGGATCCTGGGGAATCAAACCCGGGTCCTTTGGCTTTGCAGCCAAACACTAAGCCACTAAGCCATCCCTCCAGCCTCAAATTGTGCCCTCTCTTGATCACTCTTTACCCTTCTACCATTGAATGATGTAGCAAGAGCACCCCTCTTCAGATAGATGCCTGCCACTTGTTCTTGGACTTCTCAGTCTCCAGAAGTGTGAGAAATAAATTTCATTAGAAATTACTTGATTTGGAGCTGGGTGTGGTGGTGCATGCTTTTAATCCCAGCACTTGGGAGGCAGAGGTAGGAGGATTCCTGTGAGTTCGAGGCCACCCTGAGACTACATAGTGAGTTCCAGGTCAGCCTGGGCTAGAGTGAAACCCTATCTTAAAAAAACAAAAAAAAAAAAAAAAAAATTACTTGATTTGTAGTATTCTATTACAGTAGTCCAGGCTAAAACAGCACGGTTAGAGATTGTAATTCTAGCCATAATCCTCACCCTCAGGAGAGGGAGAACTGAAAGCTGAGTTAATCACCAATGGCCGCTAACATGATCAATCATGACTATGCAATAAAGGTTCAGAGAGCTTCTGAAAAGCTGAGCATGTGAAGGTACCTGGAGGGTGGCACATTCCAGAGGGCATCAGCCTCATGCCCCTGCCTACCTGTCTTCTCACACCCCCATCCCACACAAAGCTACATCCCCAGCTCCATAACTATGTCTGGATAAATATATGGAAGCTTTAAAGAGACCTATCACACATACATCCTAAAAGGTAGCCTGACCAAGAAATTCTTTTAAAGACCTATTTATGTCTTCTGGTAAAGGAATTCTAAGTTGATGATAAAAGTCAAACTTTGAATAGATAGCTGGGAATGTAGTTCAGTTGATAGAGTGTTTGCCTAGCATTCACAAAGCCCTGGGTAATCCCAGCATTCTACAGGTGGAGGCAGAAGGATCAGAAGTTCAAGATGATCCTTGTCTACATAGAAAGTTGAAGGCCAGTTAAGGTACATGAGACCTTGTCTCAAAAAAAAAAAAAAAAAATGGCCAGGCGTGGTGGCACACGCCTTTAATCCCAGCACTTGGGAGGCAGAGGTAGGAGGATTGCCATGAGTTTGAGGTCACCCTGAGACTACATAGTGAATTCCAGGTCAGCCTGGGCCAGAGTGAGACCCTACCTCGAATAACCCCAAAAAAAAATTGTTAGAGCCGGGTGTGGTGGTGCATGCTTTTAATCCCAGCACTCGGGAGGCAGAGGTAGGAGGATCGCCATGAGTTCGAGGCCACCTTAGACTACATAGTGAATTCCAGGTCAGCCTGGGCTAGAGTGAAACCCTACCTCGAAAAATCAAAAAAAAAAAAAAAAAAAAAAAATTGTTGGGCTGGAGAGATGGCTTAGGGAGCGGTTAAGGCTCTTGCCTGTGAAACCTAAGGACCTAGATTCAATTCTCCAGGTCCCACATAAGCCAGATACGCATGGTGGGGCACGCATCTGGAGTTTGTTTGCAGTGGCTAGAGGCCCTGGCGCTCCAATTTTTTTTCTCTCTCTCTCATCTCTAATAAATAAATAAAAATAAATCAGAAAAAAAAAGTTTTCAAAAAGAGATATCTGAGTTTAGTGGTTAAGGTGATTGCTTGCAAAGTCTAAGGACCCAGGTTCGATTTCCCAGTACCCATGTAAGCCAGATGCACAAGGTGACACATGCATCTGGAGTTTGTTTACAATGTCTGGAGGCCTTGGTGTGCCCATTCTTTCTCCTCCACCTCTCTTTTTTCTCTCTCGCTCTTTATTTGCCTCTTTCTCTCTCAAATAAATAAATACATAATTTTTAAAAAAGAAAAAGAGATATCTGCTAAGAAACAAATTATTCCTCACAGAAATTGACTTATTTGGAAAACTGATGGATAGTTTAAGAAGAAATGGTTGACTGAAGCCTGCCTACTGTACCCATAGCTACCTGCCCACAAGAACGTGGCTCCCTGGTGACGACTGCACTAATTTTAGAAATGTGACTGGAAGATGAATTATGTAAATTTACATTGACTGAGGATCCTGCTGGAACAGTTAGGAATCTTGATTATCAAAATAAGCTAAGAATTTTCTTACATTGAAAAGCAATTAAAAACGAAGCCTAATTTGCTTTATTTTAGTCTTAGAATGAAATGTGTATCAGCCGAGGTCACACTAACATCCTGGTAAATTATTTGCAGGTAACAGCCATTTTGTGGGTTTGAGAAAAAACATCAAATGGCTTTTAGGCTGGAAATTTATATTTTTTGTTCATAAAAAATGTACCAAAAATTAATGTTTCATAAATTCCCATCATTAAGCAAAGTAAAACCCCACAACTTTCTTGCTTCCATTTTCTTTTTCTTTTTCTTCTTCTTTTTCTCCTCCCTCTCCCTCTCCCCCTCCCGTTCCTCCTCCTCCTCCTTCTTCTTTTCTTGAGGCAGGGTCTCACTCTAGCCTAGGCTGATCTGGAACTCACTCTGTATTCCCAATGAATTCATGCTGATTGTCCTACCTCTGCGAATGCTGGGATTGTAGGCGTGCACCACCATGCCTGGCTTCTTTTTCTTTCTTTCTTTTTTTTTCTTGAGGTAGGGTCTCACTCTAGCCCAAGCTCACCTGGAATTCACAATGTAATCTCACAGGTGACCTCCCCACAGTGATCCTCCTACTTCTGCCTCCTGAGTGCTGGGATTAAAGTTGTACACCACCATGCCCAGCTTCTTTTTCTTTTTCAAAATATTAACCTAGCTTAAAATTGAGGACTAGAAAACAGGAAAATGGGAAAGAATGAAAACCACTCTGTCTTTCTACAAGAGAACATTGTGTGCGTGTTTGTAAAGATAGCCAGCCTATTGAAATAAACCTTAATAAGGATACTTAATGTGATTCTTCATCCATTTAAATTTTAATAGAGCCAGTCTTAGTGAACATGTTAGCAAAAGCAAGTGAAACTGGTATTTAAGATGTTTCGTAGTGAAACATTACTCAACATTTAATTGAACATGCTATAATTTTATGTGAGTGCTTTTTTCCTGCTCAGACACATTGGAAATGCAGCTAAATTGTAGCAGTCACCCACTCACAGAACAAAAACACACAACAAAACTCCAACCATGTATTATCTGTTCTGTCTCAGGAAAGTTAGGGGCCCAGCACTTTGAGTTCATGAAGAAAGCTACTCCAGGGTCAGAAAACCACATTCGTGTAAAATGTCCTGTGCTTACGGCCACGCTCCATTATAGTCTACAGTTCAGGGGACAATACCCACTCTTTTTTTTTTTTACCCCACAACCCATGTCTCTCTGGTGTCTTGTGTTGTAGGGTACACAGAGACAAAGGGCAGGGTCAGCTGGAGGATACCCGCATGTTCACATTTAGCACTGTCACAGTACTTTGATCTGTAGGCAGCCTTATAAACATTAACTAATTAATTAGAGGGACAACACCCCTGCAAGGTATTTAGCAGATGGAAAAATGAAACTCTATCAGCAAAACAGCCTGGAAGCATCAATGAAGAAGTGTTAAAACCACATGACCTGAAAACCAGCAGTCAAGACTCCCCCCACTTTTCTTGCCATGAGGTCATCTGGGAAAGGCAAGAAGTTAGATTTTTATACTAAAGTGTGGATGTGGGAGGGGAGTAGGGAGGTGCTTGCTTAGATGTGGGTGAGAGGGCTGGGATCCCTCGAGGTATCACATTTGCGAAGGGGAGATTTTTGTACTAACTCAGATTAGAGGCTTCAAGAATACAGCCCTTTTAGAAGTTGCCCCAGAGGGTGCAAAATCAATACATTGTTTAATTAATCGACTACACAGTGACTTCACACAAAGAAGCCCCAAGGAGTAAAATGTCATGCTGAGAAATCAGCCAGCAGTGGCCTGCCAACAGCATGCGGGTGGGGTGTAGAAGAGGACAAAGGAGTGTAATCCACATGTTTCATTCTTTCAGGAGACCCGGAATGGAGGAGGGCGCAGGACTGGACCGCTCTGCTGGCTCTCTCCACCAAAGTGTGCTCATCAGGGAACAGATGACCCCATAATGAGTGACTGAGACAGAGTTCAGTAGCTTTCAGTGGAGGGCATTGGGTGCTTGTCAGAGGACTGTGTTTTGGGGGTGCTAGGCAGTCAGGATTTATTTTAGTTATTAATTTTTTTTTTTTTTTTTTCGAGGTAGAGTCTCACTCTAGCTCAGGCTGACCTGGAATTCACTCTGTATTCTCAGGGTGGCCTTGAACTCACAGCAATCTTCCTACCTCTGCCTCCCGAGTGCTAGGATTAAAAGCGTAAGCCACCACGCCCAGCTAGTTATTCATTTTTTTCCCATAGTTCAAGTATGTCAACTTTTAAAATCTTCCTTTAGCCCAAAACAAACAAAAAAAGTATTAGCTATGCTTATATGATATCAGTTTCCATGGGAATATCTATACACAACTGTTAAAAGTAAATAAATGGGCCAAGCATAGTGGCGCATGCCTTTAATCCCAGCACTTGGGAGGCAGAGGTAGGAGGATTGCCCTGAGTTCAAGGCCACCCTGAGACTACAGAGTAAGATCCAGGTCAGCCTGGGCTAAAATGAGACCCTACCTAAAAACAAAAAACAAAAACAACAACAACAACAAAAGTAAAGAAATGGGGGCTTGAGAGATAGCTTAGTGGTTAGGGCATTTGTCTGTGAAGCCAAAGGACCCAGGTTTGATTCCCTGTTACCCACATAAACTTACATGCACATGGTGACACATGTGTCTGGATTTCATTTGCAGTGGCTGGTGGCCCTGGCATGCCCACTCTTTCTCTCAAATAAATAAAACTTTTAAAAATAAAGTTAGAAACCCTATGTTGGGGCTGGGGAGATGGCGCCTGCCTACTAAGCCAGATGCAACGTGACGCAAGGGTGCAGTGCCACACCTGACCACAAGGGGGCGCACACATCTGGATTTCGTTCACAGCAGCTGAGAGACTGCTGGCGCGCCCATCTCTATCTCTCTCCCTCTCCCTCTCTGTCTGTCTCTCTCTGTGTCTCTCTCCAAAAAAAATAAATAAAATGATAAAAAAATTTTTACATTGCGGAAGAGGGGGGCGGATAGAATGGAAGAGCCAAAGGAAGGGTACGACTCCTTACAATGCAACTGCCCAGACAGAAATTGGCCTTGATATCCATGACCTTGCTGTGCCTAGCAATACCTTCGCAAGACCCTCAAAATGGAAGAAAAAGATGATGACATCAAATTAAAAGAGAGACTAATGGAGAGAGGGAGGGGATATGATGGAGAGTGGAGTTCTTAAGGGGAATGGGGGAAGGGGAGGGAAATACTATGCACCTTTTGTATGTAAGTATATTTTGCTGTCAATAAATAAAAAGAAAAAAAAAAAAAAGAAACTCAGGTTCAATTCCCCAAGACTCACATAAGCCAGATGCACAAGATGGCACATGTGTCTGGACTTCGTTTGCAGAGGCCAAAGGCCCTGGTATGCACATTCTCTCTCTCTATCTGCTTCTTTCTTTAACAAATAAATAAAATTAAATAAATTATTTATTTGTAAAAAAAAATTTTTTTTAAAAACCTGATGTTGGAGGCCAGGCGTGGTGGCGCATGCCTTTAATCCCAGCACTCGGGAGGCAGAGGTAGGAGAATCGCTGTGAGTTCGAGGCCACCCTGAGACTACATAGTTAATTCCAGGTCAGCCTGGGCCAAGTGAAATGCAAAAAAAAAAAAAAAAAAAAACCTGATGTTGGGCTGGAAGATGGCTTAGTGGTTAAACGCTTGCCTGTGAAGTAAAGGTTCAAGGCTCTATTCTCCAGGACCCACGTAACCCAGATGCACAAGGGGGCATATGCATCTTAGTTCATTTGCATGCCCATTCTCTCTCTTTACCTGCCTATTTCTGTATCTCTCTCTCAAATAAATAAATAAAAATATAAAATAGTTTTTAAAAAAAACCTGATGTTGCTTCCTCAAATCTTTTTATAAAAAAGTAAATAAATGAAAAATTTAAATAAGTATTTCAAAGTAAATAAGTATTTTTATTGTTATTTTTGAGGTAGGGTCTCGCTCTAGCCCAGGCTGACCTTGAATTCACTATGTAAGTCTCAGGGTGGCCTTGAACTCATGGCGATCCTCCTACCTCTGCCTCCCGAGTGCTGGGATTAAAGGTATGCGCCACCACGCCCGGCTTCTAAATGTATTGTTTTTTAAAAACTTTTTATTGACAACTTCCACAAATATAGACAATATGCCATGATCATAATCTTCTCCTACCACCACTTTTCCCCTTCCCAAGACCCCCTCCACCGAATCCTTTCTTCTTTCCAACTAGTTTCTCTTCTATTTTAATGTCATCATTTCCCCTCCTATTACACAAGTTTAAGTGTATTTTTTCTGTAATTTAAAATGTAAAACTTAGGGCCGAGGATGCAGCCTTGTCTAGCATGCATGAAACCCTGGGTTTGATCCCTAGCACCGCATAAACTGAGTGTGGTGGTCTATAATCCCAGCACAGGGTAAGTGGAGGCAGGAAGATCAGAAGGCCATCTTCCGCTTCATAGTGAGTACAAGGGAGACTGAGGACATGGTTCAGCAGTTAAAGCACTTGCTTGCAAACCCTGCTGATGCAAGTTTGATTCTCCTCATCACCCGTGTAACGTTGGGTCTGTGGTTCCAGTGGTCTACGATGAAGGGAGGTAGAGCCAGGAGAACGTGAAGCTCCTGGACTGGCTAGACTGGTATTCATTTGCAGCAGCCAGAGACCCTTTCTCAAAGGAGGTTGAAACACTGGGCATGGTGCGTATGCCTTTAATACCAGCACTCGGGAGGCAGGGGTAGGAGAATCCCCATGAATTCAAGGCCACCCTGGGACTACATAGTGAATGTCAACCTGGGCCTGAGAGCAAGACCCTACCTTGAGAAAAAACAAACAAACAAGGTTGAAAAAGAGCACAGACACATCATGGTTGTCCTCTGATCTCTTCCACATATGCACTATAGCACATGCACACACATACACATGCATGCATTCATACACACACACATACACACTCACAGACACACAAGTAAATAAAAAACTTAAAAAAGAAGAAGAAAATCTATGCTTTGGAGCTTTTGATGAAGAATTTGAGATTCTGGGCTGGAGAGATGGCTTGGCGGTTAAGGTGTTTGCCTGCAAAGCCAAAGGACCCAGGTTCAATTCCCCAGTACCCACATAAGCCAGATGCACGAGGGGGGCACATGCATCTGGAGTTTGTTTGCACTGGCTAGAGGCCCTGGCGAGCCCATTCTCTCTCTCTTTCTGTCTCCTCCTTCCCTACCGTCTCTCCTTGCAAATAAGTAAATAAAAATGAATAATTTTTATTTATTTATTTATTTGAGCAACAGATAGAGAGATAGAAAGAGAGGGAATGGATACGCCAGGGCCTCCAGGTACTGCAAATGAATCCAGATGCACGTGCCACCTTGTGCATCTGGTTTATGTGGGTCCTGGGGAATCAAGCCTCGAACTGGGGTCCTTAGGCTTCACAGGCAAGCGCTTAACCACTAAGCCATCTCTCCAGCCCAACAATTTTTATATTGATTATGTGTTCAAGTGAGAACATTTTAGACATATTGGGTTAAATAACATGTATTATTAAAGTTAATTCACCTTGTATTTTGTGCCTGTAAAAGACTGAAAGTCACATGTGAAATGCACACTGGTGGCTCACGTTCCATTTCTGATGCATAGCCTTGCTCTTGGTCATGACTCTCAAATATGTTAGACCATCAGTTCAAAAACAAGTTTGAGGGTTGGAGAGATGGTTTAGCACTTAAGGTGCTTGCCTGCAAAGCCTAAGGACCCAGGTTCAATTCCCGAGTATCCATGTGAGCCAGATGCACAAAGTGGCTCATGTGTCTGGAATTTGTTTGCAGTGGCTGGACCCCTGGGTCTCTCTCTCTCTCTCTGCCTCTTTTCCTCTCAAATCAAAATAAAATAAGTTTCAAAATACACTTGCAAGAGGCTGGGGAGAGGGGAAATGGCTCAGCTGGTAAGAACACTTGCTGAGCAAGCACGAAGATTTTTTTTTTTGAGAGAGACACAGAGAGAGACAGAGAGAGAGGGGCAGGAAGACAGATAGAGATGGGCGTGCCAGCAGCCTCTCAACTGCTGAGAACGAAATCCAGATGCATGTGCCCCCTTGTGGTCAAGTGCGGCATTGCATCACTTTGCATCTGGCTAAACGTGGGACCTGGAGATTAGAACCGCTGGAGATTGGAACCAGCATTCTTAGCTTTAGGAGGCAGGCTCCTTAACCGCTAAGCCATCTCTCCAGCCCAAGCATGAGGATTTTTGAGGGCTTGATTTGCTGTGATTTCAAGTTCCCAGCACCCACGTCAACAGCTGGGCATGGACACACACACCTGTATCCCCAGTTGTGTGGGAAGTGGAGACAATAGAATCACTGGGGCTGGCTCCTCGGCCAGGCTGACTGAAAAACAGTAGCACTGGCTCCGTGAGAGACTCTGTCTCAGGAAAGCCATGCTGATGAGCAATAAAATCAGACACTGAAGTTCTCCATGGGCCTCAGCACATGTGCACATGGGGCACATGCAGCTCTGTATACACACACATACAGTGCACACACCACACACACACAGTTTGAAAATACACTTACAAATATATGTTTTTTTTTGTTTGTTTATTTTTGGTTTTTCAAGTTAAAGTCTCGCTCTAGCCAGGCTGACCTACCTGTAATTCTCTATGTAGTCTCAGTCTGGCTTTAAACTCACAACGAACCTCTTACCTCTGCCTCCCAAGTGCTGATATTAAAGGTATGTGCCACCACTACTGGCTCATAGTTTGCAAATACATATATATATTTTAAAGTATATTTTGTTTATTTATTTAGTTGACAAAGAGAGAGTAAGAATGGCACTCCAGAGCCTCTAGCCACTGCAAACGAACTCCAGACCACACACGCCCCCTTGTGCATTTGGCTTACGTGGGTCCTGGAGAATTGAACCAGGATCCTTTGGCTTTGCAGGCAAATGCCTTAACCACTAAGCCATCTCTCCAGCCCTGCAAATATATTTTATGTATACTAAAAGACTCATAAAATATAAAGTAAGAAACAGTAAGAGAAAACTTACAAGTGGAAGCCTTCATGCCTTCTCGCATCCCAGGTGCACTCCTGGCTATGCACAGGCCTCTCTGGAGATTGCTACATTAGCGGTGGCTCTTGAGGTAAGGTAAGAGATCCTAGTGGTGTCGCTGTATGGGAGAGAAGTGATTATATTTAAAGAGAAGCAAAGCTACACTTAAAAAAAAAAAAACTAGTCAAGTACAACCATAGCCAAATATTACAGATTTAATGAGATGGCATGATAGACTGAATCCTTGAACTGTAAGTGAAAATAAACCCTTCCTTCCTGTGGTGGTTTGGATCAGGTGTCCCCCATAATCTCATGTGTTCTGAGTGCTTGGTCCACAACTGGTGGCATTTGGGAGGTAGAGCCTTGCTGAAGGAGCTGTGTTGTTGGAGGTGGGCTTAGGGTGTCATAGCCAGCTCCCCTGTGCCAGAGTTCAGCACACTCTCTTCAGTCACAAGAGTTCTTTTTTTTTCTTTTCTTTTCTTTTTTTTTTTTTTTTTTTTGGTTTTTCGAGGTAGGGTCTCACTCTAGCTCAGGCTGACCTGGAATTCACCATGTAGTCTCAGGGTGGTCTCAAACTCACGGTGATCCTCCTACCTCTGCATCCCAAGTGCTGGGGTTAAAGGCATGCACCACCACGCCCGGCTCTCAGCTCACTCTCTTGCTGCTGTTTCTGCCTGCTGTGGCAGAGCTGATGTCTAGCCTCTGCTTATGCCACACTTTCCCCTGTCGTCATGGGGCTTCCTCTCTACACTGTGAGCCAAAATAAGAAACTTGGGTCCCATCACCTGCTTTTGGTTGGGTGCTTTATCCCAGCAATGTGCAGGTAACTGTAACACTTCCTTAAGTTGCTTTTATCAGGTATTTTGTCACAGCAATGAGAAAAAGTAGCTAACACAGTAGCAGTGAAAGACTGTTCATGAAACTAAGCCTTAGCAGGGAAGAGACAATAGCCGTGGGCATGATGTGGAGACCATGTGTATGGAAGACCAGAGCATCAGCACACATGTTCTAGAATACAAGAGACCACTTGGAACTCTTGCATGACCTTAGAGAGCGTGAGAGCCCCCCAATATGATTCAGATTAACTTCCTGGCACATAAGTATTTGAATTAGACATACATGGAAATGTGACACTTATAATTAAAAATATCTCAATAAATAAATGTATATAGTTACATAATTTAAAACAATAAATAAAAATAAAAAAAACACTCTGGGCGGGAGAGATGGCTTAGTGGTTAAGGTGCTTGCCTGCGAAGCCTAAGGACCTGTGTTCTACTCACCAGATCCCACATAAGCCAGACACACAAGGTGAAACATGAGCAAGGTTGCACATGCACACGGGGGGGGGTACGCTGGAGTTCAATTACAGTGGCTGGAAGCCATGGTGTGTCAATCTCTCTCTCTCTCTCACACACACACACACACACACACACACATTAAAAAAACAAGGCCAAGCCGGGTATGGTGGCACATGCCTTTAATTCCAGCACTTGGGAGGCAGAGGTAATAGGAGGATTGCCATGAGTTCAAGGCCACCCTGAGACTCCATAGTGAATTCCAGGTCAGCCTGAGCTAGGGTGAGACACTACCTTGAAAAAAAAAAAAAAAGAGAGAGAGAGAATATAATTTAACTGTGTTTTCTGAAGTTTTTGTGTCTTACAGTTTACTTAATACTGTTTTTGTTGTTTTGTTTTGTATTTCGAGGTAGGGTCTCACTCTAGTTCAGGTGACCTGGAATTCACTATGTAGTCTCAGGCTGGCCTTGAACTCACGGCGATCCTCCTACCTCTGCCTCCCAAGTGCTGGGATTAAAGGCATGTGCCACCACGCCCAGCTACTTAATACTTTTTACTATGGGAGACAAAACTCAGCTCTCTCACACATAGACACACACAAACCCACGCGTACCTCTCGCCCATTCTTCCCGTCGGTGTGGTTCTATCAGCACTTTTGCTTGTTGGTCGAGTGCTTCCAGCACGATGATCACATCACCTCCACAGCAGAGCTGGGTGAGGTATTGTCACTTTTCCTTCCCTCAGTAACTTTTTTTTTTTCAAAAGTTAATAAATGCCTTAAAAAGAGGCACGGATGGTGTTTCGTGCTTATAATCCCAGCACTCAATACGTTCAGACAGGAGGATGGGAGTTTAAAGCTAGTCTGGGCCACAAAACAAAACAAAACAAAACCTATCTCAAGATAAACCAAGAAGCAAACAAAATACTTGGTTTTGTATTTACCTGTTTGTCATCATTCATTTCAACATGTTCTCTTTAAATAATAAATTCCTCTCCATATGTCCACATATTAGGAAATATATCATTTTTTCCTGCCATTTTATTTTTCTGAGCTGGTGAGAGTTATCATTCTGGGGCTTCTCTCTCTCTTGCTAAGTCTCTCCCTCCCTTCCTTCTCCACTCTCCCTTCCCCCTTTCTCCTCTCCTGACCTTGTGGAATCATGCTTGCTGTATTCATTAACTTTCCTAAGGGTTGGCAAAGGTGCAGATGTCACGTTCCTTCAGAAAGGCTTATCAGATGCTGGGAGTGTGACTAGGTCTAATAACATGAGGCGATTCCAACTATCTACACAGTTGGGCTTCATAGAAGGAAGTATAGTCCTCTTAAATAGATTTTTGAGCATATGCTTATGTAGCACTGGCCTTGAACTCATGTAGTCAAGGATGACCTTGAACTTCTTAACTTCCTGTGTGTGTACATATGGGCATGCGCATGCCATGGTACCTGCATGGTGGTCAGAGATCAACATCAGGGGTGTTGGTCCTTGCTTTCCATCTTGTTTGAGACATGGTCTGGCTGTTGTTTTGATGTTGAGAAAGCCAGACTAGCTGGCCCATGAGCTTTGGGATTCTCCTGACTCTGCCTCCCACTGCCATGGCACACTGGGGTCACAGGCACTTGTGCTACTTGCACCTGGCTTTTGTATGCGTTCTGGGGATCTGCACTTGAGTTGTCAGGCTTGAACAGCAAGCATTTTTTTTTAACCACTGAGCCACCTCCCCAGCCCTGACCTTGAACTCCCGATCCTTCTGCTTCCACCTCCTAAATGGCTAGGAATGGAACTCAGAGCCTCATGCATGCTAGGCAAGCACATTTCTAGCCCAAGTCTCCAGAGTTTTCTAATATTGTCATGGAACATAGAGGGAGCCAGAACATGATAAGTTGATAATAAGGACGTAGCCAACAGAATCATCTAAACTCAGAATACAGGAATTGCCAGAGGACCAGAGTTTCTTCCATAAATAAAGGGGAAGGAAAAGGAGGGCTATATACAGACTAAGAGCCTCACGAAACACTCAAAGGCTGTGTGTGGTCCTTGATTCAAAGACACCAACTATGTAAACAAGACAACAAATAAATCTTTTTGAGACAATCAGGAAATTGTGAACACTGACCAGACAGATGAGGAGGATATTAGTGAATTCCTGTTAGCAGCTCAAGTAGCATTAGTGTTGTGCACGTGTTTTTTTTTTTTTTTTTTTTTTTTTTTTTGAGAGAGACAGAGAGAGGGAGAGGAAGACAGATAGAGATGGGCGTGCCAGCAGCCTCCCAGCTGGTGCGAACGAAATCCAGATGCGTGTGCCCCCTTGTGGTCAAGTGTGGCATTGAGCCCTTGTGTCACTTTGCATCTGACTAAACGTGGGACCTGGAGATTGTAACTGCTGGAGATTGGAACCACTGGAGATTGGAACCAGAGTTCTTAGGTTTAGGAGGCAGGTGCCTTAACTGCTAAGCCATCTCTCCAGCCCTGTTGCATGTGTTTTACAAGAACTCCTTGCTGCTTGGATACAGTACACACCATAGCACAGAGAAGCTTACGTGGCTGGCCACTTTGTTTCTGCTGTTATTCCCACAGGGTGGGCTCTGCTCACAACAGAAGATTGTCATGAGTACCCAAGCCCCTCTGTCTTGTCAGAAACTGTGCATGGTGGTAGTTGTTGGGTGTGTCAATGTCTGCCTAGGTCAATGACAGGGAACAGTGGGGCTAGGGCAAATTGAAGAGCTTTCTCTATCTCTATCTGAAGCTATTCAAAATCAGTAGTTGGAGGAGGCAAAGGAAGAAGAGGAGGAGGAAGAATAATAGCAGAAGGAGGAGAAAGAGGAGGAAGGAGAGAGAGAGATACACTACAGACAAGGAGATCACAGCTCTAAGCTACATATTCTAGCCAAATTCATGATCCCTGTCTTAGACCTATGCTTGAATTAAATACAAATTTGTCTTGGAAATATAGCTGTTGAGTGCATTCATTTCTTTGATAGTCATTAGAAAACTCTAGTTCCTAGTCAGGGTGGAATAAAAAAAAAAAAAACCCACTATGCTTATCAAAGTGACAAAGTAAGAATGGATCGGAAATGCCCTACCAGGAAAAAGGCTGTCCCTCGGGGAGCCTGGCTGTGTTGATTTAATGATAAGAATCTGTACACTAAGGGTGTCAGCCAGCACAGGAAATCTCTCCTGGTGGAGAGCAGTGTCCCAGTCAGGACTGATGGCCTGTGGCCTCATCGATTGGCTCCAAAGGGCATCCCTTACACACAGGTAAAGGGCAGCATATCTAGACTTCTGGGTCACAGGAGGCTTTCCTGGTCGCTGAAAGGGAGTGGTGAAAGGCAAAGGTTAGAGGTGGGAGAAAGACGCTGGAACCCAACTTCTTTTATGCCTGCTATTGGTTTTTATTCACTTTAAAAGCAATTTTTAGAGTCTTCCTAAAATTTAGGGAAATATCAGAATGTGAGTGGAAAACTTTGTAAAACAAATAGAATTTGGGGGCTGGAGAGATGGCTTAGCTGATAAGGTGCTTGCCGGTAAAGCCTAAGGATCCAGGTTCGATTCCCCAAGACCCACATAAGCCAGATGCATAAGGTGGTGCATGAGTCTGAGATTTGTTGCAGTGAGTGGAGGCCCTGGTATGCCCATTCTCTCTCTCTGCCTCTTCCTCCCTATCTGCCTCTCTCCTTCCCTCCCTTCCTCTCTCTCTCTCTCTCAAAAAAAGAACTTTTACTGTTTTAATGTCTCTTTATCAGATAAGATTATTATTTTTGTGTTGGATTTGCAGAAAGGTTGACTGTATCAAATTTATATTGTTAAGACGAAATAGATCATTGAGAATACCATGTGGAAACGTACTAAATCCTGTTGGTGACAAACTTGGTGTAGATGCAGTTTCTGTCCTGCCATGTCTTGTAATGTAGAAGACCTAAGAATTACATATAGTGCACATTACTTTCCTGTGTGTGGTGTGGGTGTGTGTGTGGGTGGAGTGTGTGTGTGTGCATGTGGTAGCAAGAAGTTAACATTAGATATCTTCCTGAATTGCTCTCCATCTTTTTTTAAATTGTTATTTATTTTTATTTATTTATTTGACAGTGACAGACAGAGAGAGAGAAAGAGGGGGAGAAAGAGAGATAATGGGTGCACCAGGACCTTCAGCCACTGCAAACGAACTCCAGATGCATGTGCCACCTAATATATCTGGCTTATGTGGGTCTAGGGAATTGAACCTGGGTCCTTTGGCTTTGCAGGCAAACGCCTTAACCACGAAGCCATCCCTCCAGCCCAGATAGAATATTTTTAAAAGTTATGAAGAGGGCTGGAGGGATGGCTTAGCAGTTAAGGCGCCTGCCTCCTAAGCCTAAGAACACTGGTTCCAATCTCCAGCGGTTCCAATCTCAGGTCCCACGTTTAGCCAGATGCAAAGTGACGCAAGGGTGCAATGCTGCACTTGACCACAAGGGGACGCATGCATCTGGATTTCGTTCGCAGCAGCTGAGAGGCTGCTGGCACGCCCATCTCTATCTGTCTTCCACTCCCTCTCTCTCTGTCTCTCTCTGTGTCTCACTCCAAAAAAAAAAAAAAAAAGTTATGAAGACAGGAAGGGTACTGGTAATAGCAGCCTGAGAACTTTCTGGTTCCAATTACAAGTCTTTTTGTAATCCCCACCCTGAGGTGACCTTGACCAACAATCCGATTAAATTATATGGACAGAATGAATGGAAATAGTTACATTTATTGTTGTTATTCTTTTTTCCTGAGATCCTCTTAGTACAAGACTTCACCTTAGCATTTATAAGGTAGACTTTATATGCAAAAAGAATTAACAAATAATATATTAGCCATAATTTCCCCTTTCTCTTACTTGGATTTTCTCTCTCTCTTGTCTCTCTCCTTCCCATTTCCTCCTGTTTCTTGGGTAGAATGAGAGCAATGGGAAATAAAATCAAAGCAGGTGTAGAGTGGACACTTAACTGTAACTGGGAGATAGTCTACAAATGGGAATTAGACCAGGGGGAAACACGCTTAATTATATTATTTTTTCTTTTGGCAGATATACATCATGTGTGTGTTCTAATATACATGGGTGTATGTGTGCACATGCAAGTGGAGGCTGGAGGTTGATGTCAGGTGTCCTCTTCAGTCACTCTCCACCTTATTTTTGTTGTTTTTATTTTATTTTTATCCTTTTTCTTTCTGGAGAGAGTCAGAGAGAGAGGGATAGATAGAGAATGGGCATGCCAGCAGCCTCTCAGCTGTTGTGAACGAACTCCAGAGGCATGCAGCCCATTGTGGGCAAGAGTGGCATTGCGCCCTTGCGTCACTGCGTCTGGCTAAACATGGGATTTGGAGAATACATGGGCGTTCTTAGGCTTAGCAGGCAGTCGCCTTAACCACTAAGCCATCTCTCCAGCCCTATTTTTACCCTTTTAAAAATATCTTATTATTTATTTGTTTGAGAGAGAGAGAGAGAGAATGGGCATGCCAGGGTCTCCAGCCACCGCAAATGAACTCCAGACGCATGTGCGCCTTTTTGCATCTGGCTTACATGGGCCCTGGAGAATCGGGCTGGGGTCCTTAGGCCTCGCAGGCAAACGCCTTAACCACTAAGCCATCTCCTCAGCCCTCTATTTTATTTTTTTATGAGAATGAGAAAAAGAGAGAGAGAGAGAGAATTGGTGTGCCAGGGCCCTCCAGCCACTGTAATTTGAACTCCAGACGTGTGTGCCACCTTGTGTGCATGTGCAACCTTGTGCTTGAGTCACCTTGTGCATCTGGTTTATGTGGGGCCTGGGGAGTTGCACATGGGTTCTGAGGCTTTTCAGGCAAGTGCCTTAATTGCTAAACCATCTCTCCAGCTCTGTTGTTGCTTTTTTTTTTAAAAATATTTTATATTTATTTATTTATTTGAGAAAGAGAGAGAAAGAGAGAGAGAAAGAATGAGAGAATGGGCATGGCAGCCACTGCACACAAACTCCAGATGCATGGGCCACCTTGTGCATCTGGCTTACATGGGTCCTGGGAAATCAAACCGTGGATCTTTGACTTTGCAGGCAAGTGCCTTAATTGCTAAGTCATTTCTCCAGCCCGTGTTTTTTTTTTTTTTTTTTTTTTTTTTTAGGCAGGATTTTCACTCTAATCAAGGCTGACCTGGAACTCACTCTGTAGGCAAGATTGACCTTGAACTCATGGTGATCCTCCTACCTCAACTTCACAAGTGCTGGAATAAGGTATAAGTCAATACACTGGACTATTATTCATTTTATATGAGTTCTGGGGATCTGCACTCCAATTGTCACGCTTGAACAGCATTTTGTTTGTTTGTTTTTGTTTTTTTCAAGGTAGGGGCTCATTCCAGCCCAGGCTGACCTGGAATTCACTATGTAGTCTCAGGGTGGCCTCAAACTCATGGCAATCCTCCTACCTCTGCCTCCCAAGTGCTGGGATGAAAGGCGTGCACCACCACGTCTGGCTCTTTTTTTTTTACCACTGAGCTACCTCCCCAGCCCTGACCTTGAACTCCCAATCCTTCTGCTTCCTCAAAAAACCAAAATAAAAAGAAAAACTCATATCCGCTTGGAGAATACAATGCCAAAAATCACTCTTGGGAAGGGAGGTCTATCTGATTTGAGTATGAACATTCCTGATGGTCTGACTTGACCCAAGAAAAAAAAAATTCCAAGAAGGAAAGCATAATGTTTGGGAGCCTGATGGCCCTTCAGTTCTCCAGGCGAAGCCCACAGACGTGCTTTCATAGCATTGCCTAGCAGAGTGCGCCTATCTGGTGACAGCTGCATGTGTTCCCGTGTTTGGACAGCCAGTGCAGCAGAGGTTGCATTTTCTGACAGTGCACAGCCCTCCTTGGAGGAGTGACACCAGAAAAAGCAGCTGATGTTAAGGCAAGGGTTCCACAGGAATATGGAGCAGGTGAGGCACTGCTCACAAGGCCTGTGGGAGATGGGACTCTTTGTTCCTCTGTATTTTGGCCCACCATGATCTCCACTGGGTCTATTTTATGGATGGCCTTAGGAGTGTTCCTCAGAGTGAAAAACTGTTTATAACTAAATAAACTATAACATCTATTAGAAAGTTGTTCTTTACTTTGCTAAAATGGTGGCAATGTAGTATTTCTCTGTTTTTGAATGTGGAAGATATTTAAATATTGCATACGGAATGCTTGTCTCATCCTTCTGGGAGAAGGTGACTAACGTGCATGAGGAAAATACTATGTGGAGCTTTATTCTACAATCTGATTTATTTAAAATTCAGCCAAGTGCCTGATGGAACCTTAGGGTATTAATTTCACATTTATATTAACTTTTAATGAACCCATGTGGTTTCTTTAAAAATCTACATTACCTATGTAAAGAAACCTATTCATTAGACATCCAGTCTCTGATTTGGGTAACACAGCCAATATGCATTTCCCGCAGAGGCCAATTCTAGTGAGTTTAAAACTCCAAGATAGTTATCTGTGAATGTAAGACTTTATTATTACTCTATATTTACCAGACTGTCCATTGAAAGCATACGCTGACTGCTGACTATAACTGACTTAACTGGGAAATGAGTGAGACACTGATGGATGGATGTTGCTAATATTTTATGCAGTAACTTCACTCTTATATAAGTGTAGTGGCAAATAATTGTTTTACTGCTTGGGTTTATAACATGCAAATTATTTATTAAGAAAAAGACATACATCAATTCTAGTTGGTTAATTCTTTTTCTGTTAAGTTGTAAGAAAAATATCTCATTGGTCAAATAAATCAGTATCAGCCCTGTAGCCATGCTTTGTGGGTCAGGCTAAGTATAGGCTGTTGGCCAGTATGTGGTTCAGGTCCTTGCTCCTGATCTTTTCAGTGACTCTACCACCCTTTGCCAGGCAATGCTCTGAGGCCACAGCAAGGGACTGTGGCCTGAGCCATTTCTGTTGGAAGAGAATGGCATAGTTGCAAGCCTCATGAAGTTTTGAATCTTTCTCTCTAGGAAATAATTCCAGTGTTGGCACTTTCCCACTAACTCTGTTAGGATGAATTCTAGAAGAGCAATTACTAAATCAGAGGGTATGAAAAAATTTTGAATTTTGATACTCAGCCTGCCACATTTTAAATTATATATATATATATATATATATATATATATATATATATATATATATATGGTTGTTGTTGTTGTTTGTTTGTTTGTTTGTTTTGTTTTGTTTTTTTTTCGAGGTAGGATTTCACTCTGGCTGAGGCTGACCTGGAATTAATGACGTAGTCTCAGGGTGGCCTCGAACTCATGGCAATCCTCTTACCTCTGCCTCCCAAGTGCTGGGATTAAAGGTGTTTGCCACCACACTCAGCTTTTTTGGTTTTCTTGAGGTAGGGTCTCACTCTAGCCCGGGCTGACCTGTCACTCACTCTATAGTCCCAGCCTGGCCTTAAACTCACAGTGATCCTCATACCTCTGCCTCCTGAGTACTGTGGTTAAAGGCAAAGGCGTGTGCCACCACACTGGCTCCTGTTTCAGTTTTTTTATTTTTTATTTTTGGCACTGCCCAAGGCCACCCTTACTAGTGGGCACTCTATCAGAGATACCTCACAGCCCCTAAGTTTCTCTTTTGTGATCAACTTGCAAGCATAATTGAACAGTACAACCTTGATCTGGTCCCAGTTTTCTTCTGTGGAATTGTTTATGAAAGAAATTTAGTATTATTTTGGGAAATATTTATATCTCTTGAATGTTTTTTACTTCAAGAAAAGGTTTGGAGCTGGGTGTGGTGGCGCATGCCTTTAATCCCAGCACTTGGGAGGCTGAGGTAGGAGGATCACTGTGAGTTCAAGGCCACCCTGAAAATACATAGTGAATTGCAGGTCAGCTTGAGCTAGAGAGAAAAAAAGAAAGAAATGGGAGAGAAGTTTTCCTACCTAAAGGACCATCAGACTGGCAACTGGGGCAGGCAGGACAAAGGACAGATAGATGTAAACTCACCTGAGAGAAGGGACAGATCCCACTTTCCCACATCTGTCTCAGGTCATGTTACCCCAGTAGCAGTCTGTTAAAGTGTTTTACGAAACTGTTATAAAGTTAAATTAAGCCGAAAAGAGCACCTGGAATATATTTGCTCTTTCCCTCCCTCCCCCCCATCTTCTCCCTCTCTTCTTCTTTTTTTTTTTTTTTTTTTAATTTTTTTTACTTTTTGATTTTCCGAGATAGGGTCTCACTCTAGCCCAGGCTGACCTGGCATTCACTCTGTAGTCTCAGGGTGGCCTCGAACTCCCTGTGATCCTCCTACCTCTGCCTCCCAAGTGCTGGGATTAAAGGCGTGCACCACCACGCCCAGTTTCTCTCCCATTTCTTATACTTCACTTGGTGTGAAGCTCCTCAAACCTGAGCTGACAGAAAAAGCACCTGGGACTTGCATATTAAGCACTCTTGCGTCTTCACCCCAGAGGTTTGATCTCAGAAACTCTGGAGCCTGAGGAAGCCACATTTTTTGGTTTATTTATTTGACAGAGAGAGGGATACAGATAGAGAGAATGAGCACTCCAGTTCCTCTAGCCACTGCAAACAAACAGAACCTTGTGTATCTGACTTATGTGGGTACTGAAGAATTGAACCTGGGTCCTCAGACTTCTCAGGCAAACACCTTAACCTCTGAGCCATCTCTTCAGCCCAGGAGCCACATTTTTAATAAGCTCTTCTGCTGATTCTCATGTGGGATCTTGGACAATTCCACTTTGTGCATTGCTTGGAGTCTTGATGGGTACTTTTTGGGTGGGAGGAAATGAAGATGACAAGCTTTCTATTTCAAAACAATGGTTTTGAGCTGGGTGTGGTGGCTTACACCTGTAGTTCCAGCTACTCAGGAAGCTGAGGTCGAGGAACACTTGAGCCCAGAGTTTGTGGTCACCCCAGGCAACATGTGTCTCAAAAAAACTAAAAACATTGATTGTGCCACTGTTTGCATCAGTCAGTTCTGGGTCTCAACAAGCAACTTTCTTACACCAATACTTTCCAGACAAGACTGTGGCTGATCTTGCATTTTTCTGCATTTTTAAATTTTATTTTTTAAGGTAAGATCTCATTCTAGCCCAGGCTGACCTGAAATCACTCTGTAGTCTCAAAGTGGCTTCGAACTCACAATAATCCTCCTGAGTGCTGGGATTAAAGGCATGGGCCATCATGCCTGGCTGCATTTTTCTTTCTTGATGATGTGCTGTCCAAGGATGGCAAGATGTCTCAGCTGGTAAAGTACTTGCCATGTAAACTTGAGGAACTGAGTTTGGCTTCCCAGAATACCAGGAAAATGCCAGGTATGTCCACCTGCCTGTAATCTCAACACTCTGGAGGCGGAGATAGGTGAACCCAGCTGTTCCTTAGGGCTGGCTGGCTAGTTAAACTAGCAGAATTGGTGAGCTCTGGGTTAGTGAAGACCCTGTTTCAATAAATAAGGTGGAAGAGGGTGAGTGAGGAAGGCAGCCGATGTCCACCTCTGACCACCACATGCACACTCACTCATACAAATATGAACATACATACACATGAGTGCAACACACACACACACACACACACACACACACAAAAAAAAAAAAAAACCACATGAAAACATGTTGCCACAAACTCCTAGGCTCAAACAATCCTTCTGTCTTGGTCTCCTGTCTAGGTGGGATGAGGGGAATATACACTTGTGTCCTTTTTTTAAAATTTAATTTTTAATTTATTTATTAGAGACAGAAAAGGAGAGAAAAAGAGAGAAAGAATGGGCATGCCAGGGCCTCTAGCCACTGCAAATGAACTCCAGTCACATGCACCACAATGTGCATCTGGCTTATGTGGGACCTGGAGATTCGAACCTGGGTCCTCAGGCTTTGCAGGCAAGTGCCTTAACTGCTAAGCCATCTCTCCAGCCCAATTGTGTCCTTCTTAATTAATTCATCTGTCTCATGGGCCCCTATTCCTAGGCCCTTCACCTCTGGTCTCAAGAACATTTTTATGCGCCCATGCAAGAATATTTCTAGAATCTTTAATTTCTCCTTCTCTCACATTAGGAAAAACTGATTTGAAGGTATGTCCCCAGGGTAGGTCAGGGAGTTTATGGGGAAGGTCAATGGGCCATCTGCCAAGGGCCTGACCAGGCTGATGTTATCTGGGTTAATTAGAACCTACCTCTTTGCCTTGTGGTTTCAGACACCCAATTTTGTCAACAAACAAGATTGGATCTGGTCTGTGAGCAGGTTCCTATTAACCAAACTCCTAGCACTGCCAGTATGTAACCAGTGTGCCTTATATCTGTTGACAGTCAGAGAAGGAACTAGAACCTTTTACGCTGACGTGGAATCGCCCCATATGCAAGTGGTTTGGGAAGCCCCATGGGAATCAGAAGGTTGCTTCATGGACAAGAAATCAGAATAAAGGAAGTTAAATACATCACTTGCTTTCTGAATGGCTTGAGGCTGATTCATTAATTTCCACAATTGACAGCTTTCCTAACCTTGCTGGCCATGATGCCTCCTGAGAGGTTCATTTATTTTATGACTTTGTGAATGCAATCAGTTAAATTTTACTCTGAGCAGAAAACCATTTTCTTTCTTTAAAGTGACTTTGCGCCCTCTCCCTACCCCTTTGTGTCTTCTCTCTTTCTTTTTCTTCTCTTTTTTTGTTCCTTTATCTCTTTTTGTTTGTTTACTGGTAATTCCCAGAGAATGATCATTAGTCCATTTTCTGCTGCTAATAACACAGTATTACAGGCTGGGTAAGTTATAAAGAAAAGAGATTTTTTTTTTAATTAAAAAAATTTTTTTTTTGTTTTTCAAGGTAGAGTCTCACTCTAGCTCAGGCTGACCTGGAATTCACTATGTATTCTCAGGCTGGCCTCGAACTCTTGGTGATCCTCCTACCTCTGCCTCCCAAGTGCTGGGATTAAAGGCATGTGCCACCATGCTTGGCTATCCCCTGAAATTTTTATTTATTTATTGAAAAACATTTTTTTTTTGTTTTGTTTTTTGGTTTTTTGAGGTAGGGTCTCACTCTGGCCCAGGCTGACCTGGAATTAACTATGTAGTCTCAGGGTGGCCTTGAACTCACGGCGATCCTCCTACCTCTGCCTCCCGAGTGCTGGGATTAAAGGCGTGCGCCACCACGCCCGGCGAAAAACAATTTTTTTTTAAGTTTGTGTGAATGTGGACAGGAGCTAAGGAGATGGCTCAGTAGTTAAAGAAATTTGTTTGCAGCTGGGTATGGTACTGCGGGGAATTGAACTTGGGTTCTTTGGCTTTGCATGCGAGTGTCTTAACCACTAAACCACCTCTCCAGCCCCATCAGTATTTTCTACATGGGGTCCGATGATCTAACTCAGGCTTGAGCAGCGACTGCTTTATCCATTGAACTGATACCCGATCCCTGAGAAAAAAGATTTTTTTAGCTGGGTAAGGTGGCTTGTTCCTATAATCCTAGCACTTGGAAGATGGAGGCAGAAGGATCTCAGCAAATCTGAGACTAGCCTGGTCTATATATTGAGTTCCAGGCTGCCAGGGGTAGGTACACAGAAGTTGTCTCAAACAATCAAACAGACAAAATAGATTTATTTTGGCTCACAGTTCTGGTCAAAGGTGAGGGGCCACATTTGGTTGACGTGATGGGTATGCCAGGACATTACTCACCTAGGGCCTAAGATCTCCTCAGCCATAAGCTTTTGACTAGGTTTTCAATACCAAACATATATTTCCTCCTGTGGAACAGGCCTCCAGTCTAATTAGAGAGCAATTTGTTTCCCCCATAAGAGATACGCCACTATTCAACCAGTTGGCACATGTGGCCTGGTTGGCCAGCTATAAGGCTTACAGGGGCCACTGCTGTTTTATACCATTACCGACTTTTCTCTCCCAGAAGGCTGCATGCTGCATAGCTCTTTGCAGCTTTCTGAAAGCTTGTCAGCAGGGAGGCGCTTTCCAGCTTAGCTGTAGTTTGATTTTAGTGACCTGCACCCCAAGTATGTGGCGCCTTCAGCAACAGCCTCTTAAGATTTGGCATTTATAATTAAATCCATTGATAAATATAATTGAGGTGGGCAAATCCTTTTGCTATTTATTTATTTATTTGTGAGAGACAGAGAGACAGAGAAAGAGACAGATAAGGAGAGAATGGGCATGACAGGTCTTCCAGCCACTGCAAACGAACTCCAGATGCATGTGCCCCTTGTGTATCTGGCTTATGTGGGTCCTGGGGAATCAAGCCTCGAACCGGGGTCCTTAGGCTTCACTGGCAGGTGCTTAACCGCTAAGCCATCTCCCCAGGCCTAAATCCTTTTTCCTTCTACTTCTATCTCAAATCCTTACGTCCTTTAATTATTTAGGACTCTGTCAGCTGCAAATGGCAGCAAGTAGCTCTGATTCGTTCAAGCCGAGTAAAGGATTCAGTTCAAGGTTGCAGGAACATTCAAGATAAGAGTTCAGCTCCAACTCTGCACTAAGCTGAGGCCCGAGACCTGCAGTTTACTAACATGTTATCCTTTTCTCTCCTGCCTCTGCCTCAGCTGGGTCTCTTCTTGAAAAGTGGCTTACTACTACTTCCCCACAGCACACCAAGTCTAAGTGCCCTAAACTCCCGAGTTCTGTTTCTTCCGTTCAGTACACTACCGGGTTGAAGCCGGGTTTCTCACTAGCCTGGTGGCTGAGGTGTGTAGTCCCAGTCTGACTGCCTATGATTCAGGACAAGGTCAACTTTAGGTGTGTGAAGTTCTACTGTTTGTGGTCATATAGTTCAAGGGTGTGGGGAAGGGGCAAGAGTAAGAAATGGGGATGGGGTAGGAAGCCACCACAGTTCTCACTCTACCACGTGATGACCCAGTACTCTCCTCTCGAAAGACACGGTGCCTAAAGTCTATTTTTATACCCTCTCTTTAAATATAGACAATGTGCCATCATCATGATCCCTTCCCACCACTCCATTTTCACCCCTCCCAATCCCTTCTTCTTTCCAACTGTGCTCTCTTCTATTTTGATCTCATTATTTCCCCTTCTATTTTGCAGGTCTTGTGGAAGTAATGCCAGCCACAGTGAGTTCTATACCCTGCCTTGACAGAAGTTTCATTGCCTTGTGTCTCATTAAAATAGGACTCTGAAGCTGGTCATGGTGCATATCTTTAATTCCAGCACTTGGGAGGCAGAGGTAGAAGGATCACCAGGAGTTTAGGCTACCCTGTAAATTCCAGGTCAGCCTGGGTTATAGTGAGACTCTACATTGTGGGGAAGGACTCTGTTAGTTCAAAGACTAATCCCATAATGTAAAAATTAAAAAAAAAAATAAATAAAATAGGACTCTGAAGCTGGTCATGGTGCATATCTTTAATCCCAGCACTTGGGAGGCAGAGGTAGAAGGAGGATCACTGTAAATTCCAGGTCAGTTCAAGGCCACCCTAAGACTAATCCCATAGTTAATTCCAGGTCAGCCTGGACCAGAGTGAGACCCAGCACTTGGGAGGCAGAAAAAACCAATACACCCTAAGACATACATATATAGGTCAGCCTATATATAAAAATATATATATATAAAATTATAGTAAGGATCTCAGAGAAACCTTGGATACCAGTTTTCTCATTGAGTAAGTAGGGATTAGATGTCCTAGATTTTTGGGGCTGTGCCATACAAGCATGAGGATGAGTTCCAATCCCCAGCAGGCATGTAAATGACAGGTGGGCATGGTGGCACCTATAATCCCAGTGCTCAGGAAGCAGAGATAGATGCCTGGGGCAAGCTGGCCTCAATTTTTTTTTTTTTTTTTTTTTTTTTTTTTTGAGGTAGGGTTTCACTCTAGTCCTGGCTGACCTGGAATTCACTCTGTCTTCTCAGGGTGGCCTTGAACTCACGTCGATCCTCCTACCTCTGCCTCCCGAGTGCTGGGATTAAAGGCATGCGCCACCATGCCCGGCTTGTCCTCATATTTTTTTAAAAAAATATTTTTACTGCTGAGCGTGGTGGTGCATGCCTTTAATCCCAGCACTCGGGAGGCAGAGGTAGGAGGATCGCCATGAGTTGGAGCCACCCTGAGCCACCCTGGGTACATAGTGAATTCCAGGTCAGCCTGAGCTGCAGTGAAACCCTACCTCAAAAACAAAAAACAAAACAAAAACAAAAAAAATTATTTATTTGAGACAGAGAGAGAGAGGCAGATAGAGTGAGTACGGGTATGCCAGGGCTTCATCAGATATATGTGCTACTTTGTGCATCTTGCTTTAGATGGGAACTGGCTGTCAGGCTTTGCAAACAAGTGCGTTTAACCATTGTGCCATCTCTCTATGAGCAGTTTTTTTTCTTTGAGGTAGGATCTTGCTTTAGCCCAGGCTGACCTGGAATTCACTATGTAGTCTTAGGATGGCCTTGAACTCATAATATTCTTCCACCTCCACCTCCTGAGTGTTAAGATTAAAGGTGTGCACCACCACACCCAGCTACATTTTATTTTATTTTATTTTATTTATTGACAACTTCTTAATTGTAAACAATATCCCATGGTACTTCCCTCCCTCCTCTCACTTTCCCTTTTGAAACTCCACTCTCCATCATATCCCATCCCCCTCTCAATCAGTCTGTCTTTTAATTTTGATGTCATCATCTTTTCCTCCTATTATGATGGTCTTGTGTAGGTAGTTTCGGGCACTGTGAGGTCATGAATACTCAGGCCATTTTGTGTCGGGAGGAGCACATTGTAAGGAGTCCTACCCTTCCTTTGGCTCTTACATTCTTACCTCTTTCACAATGGACTCTGAGCCTTGGAAGGTATGTTAGAGATGTTTCAGTGCTGAGCACTCCTCTGTCCCTTCTTCTCAGCACCATGGTGCCTTCTGTGTCATCCCAAGGTCACCACCATCTGAAAAGAGAAGCTTCTCTAACCAAAAGAGAGAGTAGCATTAATATATGGGTATGGCAGGGCGTGGTGGCATACAACTTTAATCCCAGTACTTGGGAGGCAGAAGTAGGTGGATCACCAGGAGTTTGAGGCCACCCTGAGACTGCACAGTGAATTCCAGGTCAGCCTGGGCTAGAGTGAGACCCTACCTTGAAAAACCAAAAAAAAAAAAAAAAAAAAAAAAGCATATATATGGAGAGAGAGAGAGAGAGAGACAGAGAGAGATTAAGAGAAGTGCATGCAGCATAGCTTTTTCCAACTTTCTGTCAGCTGGTCCACATAGAGGAGGCTTTCAGTTCAGCTCCAGCAGGATTTCTCAGTGACCTTGTATACTAAGTGTGTGGAGTCTTCAGCAATAGGGTCTTACCATCTATTCCTGGTGGGAAACCAAGGGCCTTGGCAATGGCTTATAATGTTTTGGAGGTATCTGTGACCTCCCTGGCCAACAACTCACTGAAAGGTATCCCCTCCCTGGCACTGAAAAATTTCTAGTAACAATCTATTGTTTCTGAGTGTTCCATTGTCCAGAAAAGTAGGTTTCCATATGACTTATTTATTAAGTCATATTATTAGATTTTGATTAACCCTCCCTATTCTTTTCCTTTACTCATTCTCTTTCCCTGACCTCACTTAGGTCTTTTCACTCCCATTAATCTGTTCTTCTATATATATATATATATATATATATATATATATATATATATATATACACACACACAATACCATCCTATTAAGTCCCCCCTCCCTCCCTTTCTATTCCCTTTATATCCCCTTTCTATCTTACTGGCTTCTGCTACTGAGATAGATTTATTTATTTATTTATTTATTTATTTATTTATTTATTTATTTATTTAGAGAGGAAGAGGCAATGGGCATGCTAGGGCCTCTAGCCACTGCAAACAAACTCCAGATGCATGTGCCACCTTATGCATCTGGCTTACGTGGGTCCTGGGAAATCTAATTGGGGTCCTTAGGCTTCGTATGCAAATGCCTTAACCGCTAAGCCATTTCCCCAGCCCCTTGCTACTGAGTTTTATTCCTACTCACATAGAAGTCCAATCTTTTGTATCTAGGATCCACATATGAGAGAGAACATGTGATGTTTGGCTTTCTGGGCCTGGGTTACCTCACTAAGTATAATCCTTTCCAGATCCATCCATTTCCCAGCAAATTTCATAACTTTATTATTTTATTATTTATTTATTTATTTATTTTTATGAAGGATAGAGTGAGAGAATTGGCAGGCCAGGGCCTCCAGCTATTGCAATTGAATTCCAGATGCGTGTGCTACCTTGTGTGTATGTGTCACCTTGCGTGCTTGTGTCACCTTGTGCACCTGGCTTATATGGGATCTAGAGAGTCAAACATGGGTCCTTAGGCTTTGCAGGCAAGTGCCTTAACCTCTAAGCAATCTCTCCAGTCCACATTTTATTTTATTGCTTTTTTTTTTTTTTTTGAGGTAGGGTCTCACTCTAGCTCAGGCTGACCTGGAATTCACTATGTAGTCTCAGGGTGGCCTGCAATTCAGGGCAATCCTCCTATCTCTGCCTTGTGAGTACTGGGATTAAAGGTGTGCCTCATCATGCCCAGCCCCACATTTTAATTTTTTATTCATTGTTTCTTAAACTTCAGGCTGCAATGTATTAATAGTGGACAGAAATACAAAGAAACAAAATAGGAAAAAATATTAAGAAAGCAGTTCCCAACCCACCAGTTTCAATATTTGTTCTTTTTTCCTCATTTGAATCAGGACTTGCCACTTATTTGAATTCACACCAAGGAGTGAGGAAATTAAGGACAGGAAACTCTGTTGGTGTTGGTCACATGCAAATGGTTCAAAATCCTGTGCTGTCACTGAGGAGGGACACGGTTCTGCAGGTGACCTACCTCAGCCTCCGCTTCCTGTTACAGCATGACTTTGTAGCATGTATCTAAGAGGAATATATGAAGCACTTTGAGCTCCTTAGACTCCAGCACTACTAATTAGGCATCTCTTCATTTGCATATCACAATGTTATTAATGACTCCTCATTTGTGGGGTGGGTGTGTGGTTTAAGGTAGGGTCTCATTCTAGCCCAGGCTGACTTGGAATTCATTGTGTAGTCAGGATGGCCTCAAACTCATGTCAATCCTTCTACCTCTGCTGGGATTAAAAAATGTGGCACCATGCCCAGCTACGCCTCACTTTTTTTTTTTTTCGAGGTAGGGTCTCACTCTGGCTCAGGCTGTCCTGGAATTCACTCTGTTGTCTCAGGGTGGCCTCGAACTCTTGGCAACCTTCCTACCTCTGACTCCCAAGTGCTGGGATTAAAGGCGTGCGCCACCACGCCCGGCTTTTAACTTTTTTATTTTTCGAGGTAGGGTCTCACTGTAGCCCAGGCTGACCTGGAATTCACTATGTACATAGTCTCAGGATGGCCTTGAACTCATAGTAATACCTCTTCCTCCCTAGTGCTGGGATTAAAGGCCACCATGCCTACCCTGTATGATTTTTTTTAAGGCATGAAAATAGGAGTTGGGATTGTGTTGCTCCAATATTGAGTTGGGAGATAAGAGGAAAAAGCCATCCAGGAAGACAGGCTGGTGCATGGCACTGGCCAGAGGGTGGTGTGTACCGAACGGACAGCAAGGGAAAACAGTGCTGTGAAGAAGTTATAGCATTATCGGCACCATCATAACATAGAAACGCATGAAAAGCTACAGACAAAACAGATGAGGTGGAAAAGGAAATGGCTGAGGTTCTTTTGTAAAGGCTGATGGATCTTTTACCACTTGATTTGCAGATAAAAATGAATCTTTCAAGCCAACTGATAGCAATGTTCTAGAGGATGAAGGAAGAAGAGGCAGAAAGACATCTGTCTACAAAGGATGGGACTTTCTTTTCTTCCTTTCTTTCTTCCTTCTTTTCTTTTCCTTTTTTTGGTTTTTTCGAGGTAGGGTCTCACTCTAGCCCAGGCTGACCTGGAATTCACAATGTAGTCTCAGGGTGGCCTTGAACTCATGGCAATCCTCCTGCCTCTGCCTCCCGAGTGCTGGGATTAAGGGCATGAGCCACCACGCCCAGCAGGACTTTCTTTTGCAAAAGAACAGCAGGTATTAAAAGAATACAAATCAATTAACATTTTTCTTTTCCTTTCATCATAAAAATAAAACTGATATATGCTGTATTTTCACTTATCCTTTCTTAATTTCATGTTATCATTAATATAAGTAGGTCATTAATAGATGGGTAAACAGAGACAAAATCAAAGTAGATCACAGGGCAAAACTGGCATTCAAATTTGTAGCCTCTAGATTCTTGTTTCTATAATTGGCACAGTCACAAGAACTGAAGAAGAGAGTGAGATATCTAGTACCCACTACTTTGGATCTTTTCTGCATTTAACTTCTACCATGTTCAGTTTTATGTGGTGCTGGAGATGGAACCAGGGCTTTATGCAAGCTAGGCAAGCACTGTGCCAACTGAGCTACATTCCTAGTGCTAATTTTATACTGTACATTTTACTGACAATTTCTGAAATCCTAAGTAGACCTGCAAAAGTGTGGCTCAGAAAGAGCCTTCCCTCTGAATCTGAGCTGTAGCAATGGACTCTGCTCGGTTTGCTTGTGGTCACCAAGACCTTGAGAATTCAAGGGCAAAGTAATTTTATTTTGGTATTTTCGAGGAATAATGGGGATAGTGCCCTAAAGGTCTTACTGGTTCTAGCCACACTGCTGTCACTATTTTTCAAACATAAAATCACAGACACAAAAGATCCTTCCGTCAACAACAGATTCCCGGGAAATCCAAACCAAGAACAGGGAAGGAAGATAACTTACTTGACTTCTCCAAAGTCTATTTGCTGTCTAGTTAATATGGGTTGATTTTTTTTTTTTTTTTTGACATGCTCGCAAGTAATTACTTTTACGGCCGATGACTGCTAAACATTTATCATTAATTGCACGCTCAGAATCTCTCTCCTTTTAAAATCAGTTAGCTTGGTCTCAAAAAATTGTTTCTTCTGGCTAGACACAGAGCCAGGTGCAGAGGGGTGACCAGGTGCCAAGTGTCAGGACTGTCCTGTCTTTCACCTCAGCTTTTCAGCCAGGCCTTCAGAATATTCTCTCGGTTAGACAATCTATTCCCCCAGACTCGCAGATGCTATTCTCCCCACACTGGCTCTGCACAGAACATCATTATCTTTGCTGAGCTTCTGTCTCTATGGCAATAACAGATGGGAAGTGCTGTGGAATTATTCATGTTCAGAAAAGCAGGCAGTCAAGGCGGGGAAGGTGGGGGGGGGGATGGGAGAGGGGCACGACCTGGGAGCACGGGGCTGGGGGCCTAGCGATGGGAGGCTTCTGAGCCTTGGGAAGGCCTGTTGGGAAAGAGGGGAGAAAAAAAAAGTCTAGGAGCTCGATTTCAAGAGAACCCAAATACGAGCAACCTCGAAGCAGCAAGGCAAGGAGAAACTGGGCGAAAAGGAGGAGGAAGAGAGCGAGCGAGAGAGAAGGGGGGATGACGGCACCTTCAGGGCTACCCGCTGCACTATTTCAGTTCCTGATCCAGCGGTGGGGTGGAGAGAAGGGGATTTCTTAATGTTTCGAAATATGTCGGAGCAGCTCGGCACGACTGACTGTTGGGCACTGGCCGTCCCGGGACCCCAGGCAGGGAGTCCTCACCCCACACGTCCCAGGTGTCAGCCCCAAGCTCTCGTCCTCACTATTCTCCCCTTGTGTCACCTCTTTTGAAAAACAAACAAATAAATAAATACATAAAAACAAAAGCCCAGAAGATCCAAACGAAACCCGTTCTGTCCCTGTTGCAGATTCAGAACGTGTCATTTTTTGGCCTTCTCTTGGGATCGGGAGGGCAGCCTGGTGGGATGGCGAGCTGAGCAGCCGGGATTCGGGGTCCCCAGAACTTTGGCCCGTCCTCCCGCCGGGCCGGATGGCGGTCAGCCGTGGAGGGGGAGGCAGGCGTCTGGGTGGAGGCCGCCGGAGCAGAGCGGGGCGGAGCGCAGCGCAGCGCCGGCAGCTGGCAGGGCGGCCGGGGACGAGGGGCCAGGCGCTGGGAGGCCCCGCGAGGCGGGGACGTCTGCTGCGGCGGCGGGCGGGAGGGCGCTGCGGGGCGGCCGCCACCCGGCTACCTCCGGGGCGGGGCGGGGCGCCCGGGCAGCTGGGGCCGCGGGGGGGGGGAGGAAGAGGAGGAGGAGGAGGGGAGAGTGCCCGAGCGTGACCTCGCCCCGCTGGCTGCTGGGGTCGCGCCCAGTGCACCTCGCGGCCGCCCTCTCCCTCCTCCTCCCCTTTCCCTCCCCTCCCCGTCGCGCGGAGGCCGAGCATCCCGGGCGCCCCCGGGTCTGGGCCCGTCACCACGGAGCGGCGGGTGGGGCGGAGGCGGGCCCCAGACAGCCGGCTGGGCGACTCGAGGAAGGAAGGAAGGAGGGAGGGAGGGAGAGAGGGAGGGCGGCGGCGAGGTGGGGGTGGGGCGAGGAGGGAACATCCTGTCTGCGCCGGGTGCACCGCAGACAGCGCCGCGCGCCAGCCGCCCAGACGACGCGCGAGGGGGCCAGCCGCGCCGGGTGCGCGCCCTAGGCTGGCGGGGCGGGGCGGGGTGAGCGGGGAGGGCGGCCGGCGTGCGCGAGGTCGCGTGCGCGCTCCCGCGCCAGGTCCCTCAGGAGCCGCAATAGGCCAGACGGCGCGCGCGTGCCCGTGCCCGAGGCGGTGACGCGCGCCGGGCGCCGCTGGCTTCGTTCCCGTCGCCCCTCCTCCCCGCCGCCCTCGCTCTCCCCCCGGGCGGCCGGAGACGGCGGCGGCGGCGGCGGCGGCGTCTGCGGGAAGCCGTGTGTCTCCGCAGTGACGTGGGCGGGCCGAGGCTCGGTGACGTCAGAGGCTGTGTGTAGCGATGTGTGTGGGGTTCGGAGCGGCGCCGGCACAGCCGAAGGCAGCGGGCGAGCGGCGGCGGCAACGGCGGCGACGGCGGCGGCGGGCGCAGGTGCGGCCCCGGGTTCGGGAGGAGGACGAGGACGGGGAGGGACGCGGCGGGACGGAGGAAGGGGGACCTCCCCACCCCCCCGATCGTGGCCACCGGGGTGCTGGGGAGTTCACAAAGCTTCACCCGGAGGCCGGAGTCGGGGGCTCCTCCGGATGCGCGGGTCTCCGGGTGGGGTCGCGATCTCGGCGGGGGTCGCGAGGCGTGGGTGTCCCTTTGCTGTCCCCCCCCGCCGAGGTGAGTCCTGGGAAAGGACAGCGCTGCACTTGACCGGAGCCGCCGGGACCCCGGACACTAGGACGCCTGTCCCCATCCCCACTCTTCCCCCTCCCCCGCGCGCCCGTCCGTGCGTCCGTCCGTCTGTCCGGGGATGCCCTGGGCTGGAACTGCGGGTGGCATCCGGGCTGGCTGCCCGACCTGTCCGCGGCCCCTCGGGGTGCTCGGGCTCCGGGTGGGGGGCCGGGGAGAGGTGTAGTCTGGGGGGCGCTGAGGTCACCCCCAGAACTTCCCGGGGACGGGCTGCGTGGGGAATTTCCACCGTCGTTCCCCCGGCCCCCGCGCAGTGGGGCGGTGTGGGGAGGGCACTTGGGGTTATCCCGGCTGGCTCCGGTGTGGGGGTTGGGGGACTCCTCCCTCTACTTCCCTCTGCCCCCTTTCACACCTCTGCAGACGTCCCGAGCCGGCCCCAGGCTGCCTTGCCCTACCCACTCGGCCGTAAGGATGGGTGGGTGGCTGGACGTGGGCGGAGGGTTGGGGCTGGAGGGGCGTCCCCGCTCTAGGTCATGCCTCCTTGCCCTCTCCCTTGCCTTGCCTTGGCTGAGGTGTCCCTGTGGTGGCGAAAGCCAATACGATGGCGAGCTAGGTGGCTTTCGTCTGTAGATCTTTTGGGGGTTGTTGTAAGGTAAATCACTGGGAGTTTGGAAGAAAAAAAAAAAAAAAAAAGAAAGAAAGAAAGAAAAAAATTTTTTTCCCTATTTATTGGATTTCTTTTGGGTTGGCTCTCAGGAAGGAAGGGGAAGAGAATCTCTTCTTTTTCCCTCTGCCTCCATTTGCATTCTTTGTGAGGTCTGTCTGCCTTGTGCTTTTTGTCCTGGATTAGTCTTGCTCAAGGATGGAGATTTCCAGGCATGGAGTTTTATAGGGCTTTTGGATTCCATTAAGCAAATTCGCTAACCTTGTACAGGGAAAGTTTTATTTATTTATTTATTTATTTATTTATTTATTTATTTATTTATTTATTTTCTACATTTCAGAACGGTAGTATTCCCTGGCCAAAAGAATTAAGGCACTTGAGATTGTAACTTAGTTACATATGGTGTATATACTAACATGTCTTCTGGTTCTTTTGGGGGGTTGAAACTACTGTTTTTTTAATCAGATGATGAAATAATAGATTCTTTTTAAATTAAAGTGGCATAGCTGAGGCAACCTCTGGTGTACTAGGTTTTAGGTGAAAAGGATATGTAGGGTTCTTCATATTTTGAGTTGAAGTAGCCTTCCCCCTTTTGAGGGACATTATTCCCATTACCCAAGTTCCATAGTAGTTCCATGTAAATGGTGTTTCTTCGTTAACTCGGGTTAGATTTTAAAAATCACTCATGTGTCACCTTTGGTAAAGTGAACTCGGTTTAAGATTAAGAAACTGGTTTCAAACTGACCCTTTGGCCTCTGGAGCAAATTCAAATGTAACTCTCCCTACCCATTTCTCTTCTTCCAGATCAATTAAAAGAAGAATGAGCTGTAATCCCTGAAGATAACTGGGCAGCTTTTCCATTTAGTATCTTTTTTTTTTTTTTTTTTTTTTTTTTGTTATAGAAGTTCAAGTGGAGTCGAGCTCTTACTGGTGTGGAGATTTATACAAGTCTTAGAAGTCTTCAGTTTGCCAACACAAACAAGAGACATCATTTTTAGTGAAGATATTCCCTCCTTCCTTTTTTTGTCCTTGGCAAAAATTAAATTTGGTTGCATCATTTTATGTTTGGGTCTAGGTTTTATGACACAGTAATAGTATAAACTTTCCACATGCTTTGCTTAAAAAATTACAACAAAACCAACCAAATTCAACTGTTGCAGTGAACTTTGGACATCTTGACTTGAGGCATTAATAATCTTATTTTAATATGTATATTTGAAGAACTCAAGAAAAGAGCTTGCTCAGAAGTGTATGCTTATATATTCTCTTTACTATTGGAAGCAAAATGAGGAATTTTATAGTGTTTACAGTGATATCATAAGGCAAAGAACCAAAACAGTTGAAAAATCTAGTAAGATTTATCTTTGGAAATTAAAATTTTTTTCTATGAGTAAGTCATAAGAATTTGTATGCATTACTCTTCTTTTCCAATAAGCAACTGAATAGAAAATGCAAATCTCAGACTTAAGTATTTGACCCAGTAGCATAGCAATGGAAAACCTACAGACAAGTTTCTCCTTGGTTAAGGGCTCAGATAAAAAGCTGAATGGGATGGGAGAGGATGGCAGCCCTCCCGTGAAAAAAATGATGACTGACATTCACGTGAACGGAAAAATATTAGCCAAGGTGCCGGTGAAGAAGGAGCACCTGGATGACTATGGAGAAGCACCCATGGAAACGGATGGAGAGCCTGCCAAGAGAAACTGTACTTCCGTGCCTGAACCTTTGAATTTAAATCCCAGTTTGAAACACACTTTGGCACAATTTCATTTAAGTAGTCAGAGCTCTTTGGGTGGACCAGCAGCATTTTCTGCTCGGTATTCCCAAGAAAGCATGTCACCTACTGTTTTTCTGCCTCTTCCATCTCCTCAGGTCCTTCCTGGCCCATTGCTCATCCCTTCTGATAGCTCCACAGAGCTCACCCAGACTATATTGGAAGGAGAATCTATTTCTTGTTTTCAGGTTGGAGGAGAAAAGAGACTCTGTTTGCCCCAAGTCTTAAATTCTGTTCTTCGAGAATTTTCACTTCAGCAAATAAATACAGTGTGTGATGAGTTATATATATATTGTTCAAGGTGTACTTCAGATCAGCTTCATATCTTGAAGGTCCTGGGAATACTTCCGTTCAATGCTCCATCCTGTGGGCTGATCACATTAACCGATGCACAAAGACTATGTAATGCTTTATTGCGGCCACGAACTTTTCCTCAAAATGGTAGCCTGCTCCCTGCTAAAAACTCTTTGGCCCAGTTAAAGGAAACTGGCAGTGCCTTTGAAGTGGAACACGAATGCTTGGGCAAATGTCAGGGTCTGTTTGCGCCTCAGTTTTATGTTCAGCCTGATGCTCCCTGCATTCAGTGTCTGGAGTGCTGTGGTATGTTTGCACCCCAGACGTTTGTGATGCATTCCCACAGATCACCTGACAAAAGAACTTGCCACTGGGGCTTTGAGTCAGCCAAGTGGCACTGTTACCTTCATGTAAACCAAAAATACTTAGGCACACCTGAAGAAAAGAAACTGAAGACCATTTTAGAAGAAATGAAGGAGAAATTTAACATGAGAAATGGAAAGAGACCCCAATCCAAGGCAAGTTTTTTGAAGTAGCAGATTAAGTGGTCATATTTACTTAAGTTCTGTATTTAGAGTGTAACTGGTGTTAAGAAGCTTCACTGCTCGTGCAACCACACTGATAAATGTCAGGTTTGTATTGCAAATTTTAGTCCATAATGTATTCTGTATATTTCTCATTTGAGCTTCTAAATGACCTTGTGAAAGAAGTAGGGTTATTCCTATTTTACAGATAAAGAGAACAAGTGGCTTTTCTGAGGTTGTAGGAGTTGGGGCTTCTTTTGGTCATTATTTTTTCTTTCACACATCCTGCTTCTTGAGTGAATCTGTTGTTTTCCTAGGACTCAAGACAATTTACACTTTGGGGTTGTGTTATCTCCATTTGCAAATGATATAATGGCCAGTTAAAGCTAGCCTGGTGGTGGGCTGGTGCAAAACAACATTTTCAAAGGAATACCTATGATTTCTGACATTTCGGTACTTGGATATTGAGGTTTGATTAATATTAGAAGCAAATTAAGACATTTATCTGAGTACTTTGGTTCTAATAATCAAGATTTTTTTTAAACAAAGAATTAATGCTTTTGAAAAATTGTGACAAAGCCAGAATAAAGTTTGTTTAATTAATTAATTAATTAATTAATTTTTTAGTTTTGCGAGGTAGGGTCTCACTCTGGTCCAGGCTGACCTGGAATTAACTATGTAGTCTCAGGGTGGCCTCCAACTGTCGGCGATCCTCCTACCTCTGCCTCCTGAGTGCTGGGATTAAAGGCGTGTGCCACCACGCCAGGCTGAAGTTTATTTTTGATTAATTGCACATTAACATTTATAGGAAGCCATCAGCAGAAAGAGCTTAAATATTCTTTTTACTGCATTATCTGGTAGGCTAAGGTAATATTTTTATTTAAATTAAGTTATTGTTTGTTTGGGTACAAGGCAAGATTTGAATGTGTAAGTACTTAGTTTGATGTGATTTTTTTTCTATATTTTCTTACTTGATTTTAAATTATGAATCATAACCTAACCCTGTTTAAAATGCTTCAAGCTCTTTTTACATGTTTTTCATGTATAATTTCATTTCTTACAACAAAAGGTTGACCCATGTTTTTCCACTATTGCTTTCTTTGAAACTACTGTTTCTATTTTACAGAAAAAATGAAGCTTATTAAATGAGTAAAAGTTATACACAGCAAAGTTAGGGGTGAGACTAGAATTTAAGATTAGGTGTCCTGTGCTCTTAAGGTTTTGAGGGAGAACCTTAAGAGTAATAGTTTTAAGGCAGTGGTTTGCTGTCTGAAGCTCAGTGGTTAGTTTAATTTTAGACTCCTTAGGGTAGTTTGCTGTTTGCTGCTTTCCCAAAAGTTAGTGCTTGAAATTCCTTGCCAGTGGCTACTAGATAAGTTTGTATTCTTCAGGCATAGTTACTAACTGGTTTTAAAGCAGGATTGACTTCAAGCCAGTACTTCACAGTGTGAAATTTGCTTGCAGCTGTATTTGTGCATTGCTAAATTCATGCTTAGAGGTGATCTATACTCTTTAAAATGAGGGTGTCCCTTTTGATACTTCCAAAAAGCCTTGCAGTACCCAAGCAGTACCTTTGCATGTGAGTATGTGGTCACGTTGATTGCCAGATACTCTTGCTTAAATCTTCATTTCACTTGACAAACATCTTTAAATCAGCCACTTTGTCTATATATTACTGTTCTGTGTTTGGGTGAAAGATGGTAAAGAAGATGAATTGACAGGAACTGAATGGGATAAGAATTGGCTAAAATTTAAACCATCACCTGTGATGCAGCCCTTTATTGTTCTAGAATTTAATCATATCAATGCATTACTGATTTGGGGAGATTCTCTCTCACACCTCTGTTATTTTACCATAACCTCTAAGCTTTCTCTTCAGCCCCTCTTTGTTATTTTAATTTTTGTGCAGAATTTGCTGTAATCTTCATATTTCAATGTTGCTTCCAGTTTTGTGTGAATTGGAGGAATTTAGGGGAATTTAAGAAAATTTCCAGTCAGCTGTTTTAGAAAAAATAATAGTTCACATTTAACATTTATTGCTTGTCACTCCACAGTTTTAAAATTTATTCCTCCAGAGCCCAGCGTGGTGGCGCATGCCTTTAATCCCAGCACTTGGGAGGCAGAGTTAGGAAGATTGCACTGAGTTCGAGGCCACCCTGAGACTACAGAGTGAATTCCAGGTCAGCCTGGGCTACAGCAAGACCCTACCTTGAAAAACCAAAACAAAACAACAAAAAAAATTATTCCTCCAGACATAGTGAGGTAATTTCTAAAGGTTTGTGAATAACAAAAGTTAGAATATTTCCTCCTCTCTAGGATCGCCATGAGTTCGAGGCTACCCTGAGACTACATAGTGAATTCCAGGTCAGCCTGAGCTAGAGTGACCCTATCTTGAAAACCCCCCCAAAAAGAGTATTTCCTCCTCTCATTCCCTGTTGTGTAATTGGTGATGGTAAAAGAGCTGGAGACCTGACTGGAAGTCTAGAAAATTTCCCTAAACCAAGTGTAATAGTAGAAGTGGCATTCTGAGGAGAATTAACTTTCCCTCAACTTCCCTTCATATGTTCCTGCTTAAATTCTTTACTGACCTCCATTTTTAAATGGGGACAGGGCTATGATCCTTGGTTGAGGAATGGTATTTTATTATGTTCTGGGAGTGAGCAAGCTGGTGGTTAGATAAAATCAATGAGGAAGCTCATTAAAAAAAAAAAAAATCAAACCAGGTTCATTTATTTAATGTTTTTAGTTAAAGGACTATGCTGAATGTATAAACTTGCTATATAAAGGAAATTATGTTTAGTATGAATGATTTGATATGAAGTAGTCAAAATTCTGGTTTTTAGATTAAATTATGTAATTTTTGGGAATATAGTAACTTAATTATTTTATTATTATAACTTTCGGCAATGCTATGAATTAAACCTAGGGCCTTGTGAATGCTAGTCAGGCATTTTACCACTGTGCTACATTTTCAACCCCAATAACCTAATTATTATTATTATTTTAAAATACGTTATTTGTTTGTTTATTTGAGAAAAAGAGACAGAAAGAGACAGAATGGGCATACCAACGGCTCTAGCTGCTGCAAATGAACTCAAGACACATGTATCACCTTGTGTATCTGGCTTACGTGGGTCCAGGGGAATTGAACCTGGGTCCTTTGGCTTTGCAGGCAAGTGCCATAACTGCTAAGCCATCTCTCCAGGTCCTCATTATTTGAAATAAATAACAAATTATATTAGTAATGACTAACAAACTACTTATTTGCATAGTTAATATGCATAGTTGCTATATGTAGATGTGAGAAGTTGTATAAGGTCTATTTTTAGTGAAAAGTTTATTTTTTGTAGAAAGATATATTTTGGACCCTTTTTTATTCAAGTTATAAGAAACATACATGATTTTAGACCTGTTTAGGTCTCACTGCACAGTGCTATTTTCATACTGTCCAATGGGAATTTTTTGTGCTTTTCATTAGAAAAATGGCTAAAGTGTTTCAGAGTGCACAAATATATGCAAGCTATTTTTCTTTTTTAAAAATACATTTATTTATTTATTTATTTGAGAGAGAGAGAGAGAAAAAATGGGCGCACCAGGGCCTCCAGCCACTGCAAACGAATTCCAGACGTGTGTGCCCCCTGTGCATCTGGCTTATGTGGGTCCTGGAGAATCGAACCGGGATCCTTTGGCTTTGCAGGCAAACACTTTCAGCTAAGCCATCTCTCCAGCCCCAGCAAGCTATTCTAGTTTTTTTTTTCTTCATTCTAGTGGGTATTTAGCCAAACCAGAATTATATCAGCTATACTTCTGTCTGTGGAAAAAAGTTTGCTAAACAAACTGATCATTGGTAAATAAAATTTGGAGGGTAATGTTTATTTAAGATTATTTTCAAGCACATTGGAAGAGGCCTTTTATAGTTGATAAAAAAATTATAGGTGGTTCTTCACTGTCCAAATCTCCTTCATTAATCCAAGCATGATGTATGCTTTTATAAGGATATTACAATTTTGAGTTCTAACATACTTCTCTACTCTTAGGTAAGTAAAATAGTGTAATTTTGCTTTATACCTAAGGAAATATACCTTTCTTGGTTATCTGTGACACAAATAGATGTCCTAAAGATCATCAGCTCAAATACAGCTGTGCTAGAGTACATCTTTGCAGGCGTGAGGTCCTGGTGTGAGTCTCAGGACATTTCTTTTCCCCTGAAAGAATGTTAACCATTTCACCACCTTTAGTTTTGCATTTCATTTCTGCAGAAGTCATTGGGCTAATGAGATAAGCAAATGCACTAGAGAGAATAGATGAGGTAGGACCGTGAGTTCCAGTAGTAATTGTGGCAGATTTCATTAATATTTTGTCTCAGTGGTACAGTTTGTATTTTGTAATTGGTGCAAATTTTGATCAAGTGGAGATAAGGTCAAAGTCAGATGAAGTATTTGTCCTTTTATGGGAGACCACAGTGAATATTGTGTAAGTTCTTGGAATTGTCTCCATGAGTTTGGAGAATAAACTGCTTTTCTCCTTTTTCCCCCTTGACTTTAGTTTAGTGTCAGAGGTACTCAAGGAAAATATTTTTTTTTTTTTTTTTTTCAAGGTAGGGTTTCACTCTGGCCCAGGCTGACCTGGAATTAACTATGTAGTTTCAGGGTGGCCTAGAACTCACGGTGATCCTCTTATTTCTGCCTCCCAAGTGCTGCGATTAAAGGAGTGTACTACCACACCTGGCTTTGTTTTGTTTTTTTGAGGTAGGGTTTTACTCTAGTCCAGGCTGACATGAGATTCACTATGTAGTCTAAGGGTGACCTTGAACTCATGGTGATCCTCCTACCTCTGCTTCCCCAGTGCTGGGATTAAAGGCGTGCGCCACCATGCCCGGCTGGATACTTTTTTAAATATATGTAAACATCAACCAAGCTATGGCATATTTGGGTATTTATTAATTTTCTTGGCAGTTCTGGGGAATGAACCCAGGCAAGGGCCTTGCACACACTAAGAAAGTGATCTACTGTTGTTGGGATAGATATATCCCTAGACCAAGACACTTTTAAAAAAAAATTGTTATCTCTTTATATATTTGCAAGTAGAGAAAGAGAGACAAAGACAGAGAGAAAAAATGGGCATGCTAGGACCTCTAGCTGCTGCAAACTCCAGATGAATGCATCTCTATGTGCATCTGGCTTATGTGGGCCCTGGGGAATTGAACCTGGGTGTTTAGGATTTGCAGGCAAGCACTTTAACCCCTAAGCCATTTCTCCAACCCAAAAACTTTTTTTTTTTGTTTTTTCGAGGTAGGGTCTCGCTGTAGCCCAGGCTGACCTGGAATTCACTCTGTAGTCTCAGGATGGCCCCAAACTCACAGTGATCCTTCTACCTCTGCCTCCTGAGTGCTGGGATTAAAGGCGTGTACCACCATGCCCAACATGAGTACATATACATATTTTTTTCAAGTATATATTTGGAAATTTTAAAGTCTTTAGAACTATAGAGTGGTATTACATGATTATTGAACTATTAAGTATATGGTAGTCCTCTTTACCCCAAACATCTTGGCATAGCTAGAGTTGTATGAAGCTTTTCCTAAGACAAGTAAGGATTCTGAATATTGAGTTCAGAAAGCTTGTGCACAGTACATTCCTTGGGTATTTGTTTGGGTAACAAAGTAAAGTGAAAGGAAGAACATGTGAGGTCTGTTAAAAGAGACATTTAAAAAGCCTTTAGTATTCTAGACTTGCAACATCAAAAGGGCTGTGGTTGGTTCTCTTGGAGATGGTGCCCATCCCTATTACTTGATTGAGATTATCTTGAGGTGATCAACATAGATCTATTTGTATTAGATCAAAGTTGGTTTATAGAATATCTTTCTTTCCCACAAGGGTTTTGGTAAAGTTTAGAGGAGTTCGGTTTTTAGGATCCAGTATGTTAATAGCAGTTATTTGTAGACCCTTCATTTCCCTGGTGTATTATTGGCAGTTTTCAGAATGCTTTGGGAATTGTGCTCCTATGTTTTAACAAGTACTTTTTTTTTTTTTTTTTTTTTTTTTTTTTTTTGGTTTTTCAAGGTAAGGTCTCATTCTAGGGTGGCCTCGAACTCAGTGATCCTCCTACCTCTGCCTCCCAAGTGCTGGGATTAAAGGCATACACCACCACGCCTGGCTACAAGTACTCATTTTTATCATTAAAATGGAATTGTTAACTTTTTTTTTTTTAAAGACATGATTGAAAAAACCATAGTGATTCTTTTGGTCTGAGTTCCTTTTTAAGATAGTTTTTCATTATATACTCCTCTTCATCTGGGGTTGCTCACATGGAGAAATGAGCTGTACAGAAACAAGTGTTCAAAGTCTGTTGGAAAGGCATGTACAGCGGTTTAGGCATTTTTTCTTGTCTTGAGAACTTGGTTGAGAAGGGTCATGAAATCAATTTAGTAGGTCACCAGCGTTTAAAACACACTACATAGAATAAAATAGAGAATATTACACATAGTAAGATTAATCTCCATTTTGGTGTTGACAGTCATTTGAAGGCCAGAATTATGGACTATGATTTTATTAAAGCATATACTCCAAAGTAAGATTGAAAAATAGCAGGACATGGTGGCATATGCCTTTAATCCCAGCACTTGGGAGGCAGAGGTAGGAAGATTACCATGAGTTTGAGCCAGCCTGGGATTATAGAGTAAGTTCCAGGTCATCCTGGGCTGGAGTGAGACCTTACTGCCAGGGGTGGGGGACAAAAGATTATTGAAAAATATAGCCTCAGATTTAAACATTTTAAACATTTTGACAAAGATCTTAGTGAAAATGTGTTTGTTTTTTTTTTGGTTTTTTGAGGTAAGGTCTCACTCTAGCTCAGGCTGACCTGGAATTCACTATGAAGTCTCAGGGTGGCCTCGAACTCATGGCGATCCTCCTACCTCTGCTTCCCGAGTGCTGGGATTAAAGGCGTGCACCACCACGCCCAGCGAAAATGTGTTTGTGACATTGAGATTATCACTTAATTGTGTGGGAATATAGCTCAGTGATAGAATACTTGCCTACTATGCATAGGCTCTGGGTTTGCCAGCACCTGGGCAATAAAAAAGCAACACAGTCGTATTTTTTATAGTATTAAATAAATTGAACATTAAAGAATCACAGTATAAAACATTTTTGCTTTGAAAAGTCTAAGGAATTAATAGGATTTTTATCAGCTCTTTTACTTAAAGTTACAAAGGCAAAGTGGTATTAACCAACTTCATGTGAAGGATTTAAGATTATAGTTGCATATTTATTCTAAGAACTTGAGCCTTCGCTTTTCTTGTGAGCTTTTTTAAGTGCTTCAAACCCAAGTTGGTTTTGTAAAGAAGGGGGTGAGCTTGATCCGTCAGTTGGTGGGAGCCGTAGGCATTGCAGTGTTCCTAAAGATCGAATGCAGATCTCTGCAGATCTGCTGTCTCCCTTTGCATTAGCTTGATTAATTCTTGTGATTACAATGAAGTCAGGCATAAGACCAAGCTTAGCTATTTGCTACCTTGTAACACAATTCTGTTTGAGTTGTTGAGACACTCATTCAGTACATGCTGGAAGTAGTAAGGAAACTTGATAATGGTCAGAGGAATTGGGTTTCCTTCAGGAAGAGTTGTTGGCAGCTGTTAGGTAGGTGTGCTATTGACCTTTTGGATGTCGTGGTGTTGTCCATGGTGAAAAGACCCTAGCAGAGGTATTCACGTTATATCAAAGAAGTGTTTCTTAGTTTTGTATCTAGTAGTGTCTTTGGTAAGGTTCCTAATAATTTATGGCAGGGCTAATACAAATATTTCCTGTATGAGCATTCCATCAAGACTATTCAAATTTACCAACCTACAGCGTACTTACTGTCTTTGAATACAGATTAAAAAAATCATTATTCACAACACCTTTTTGTTTTGTTTTGTTTTTTTAGAGGTAGGGTCTATCTCACTTTAGCCCAGCTGACCTGGAATTCACTATGTAGTCTCAGGGTGGCCTTGAACTCATGGCTATCCTCCTACCTCTGCCTCCTGAGTGCTGGGATTAAATGTGTGTGCCACCACACCTGGCCCACTAATTAAATTACATTAATTTTGAAAATACCTTTAAAACTTGTTTAATTTAGATTTTTTTCCATAGGGAATTTGCAAGTTTCATCAACATTTTGAGGCATTATTTCATTTTTTGTCAGTTCATTAATGTCTGTCACTAGGAATTAAAGATCATAATATGAGCCGGGCGTGGTGGTGCATGCCTTTAATCCCAGCACTTGCAAGGCAGAGGTAGGAGGATCGCTGTAAGTTTGAGGCCACCCTGAGACTACATAGTGAATTCCAGGTCAGCCGGAGCTACCTCAGAAAAACCAAAAAAAAAAAAAAAAAAAAAAATCATAATATGAATTTGATGTTGTGATTAAAAACCAGATTGCCACTTAAAAGCAAAGTTTGCTTTTGTCAGTCTAGAACTTGTAAAATTATTTAATTATTTTTAGTACAATTTGGAATATTTGTACGTGAATAGCTTTGAATGGGTGGAATTTTGAATTTTACAAGAGCTAAAAATTATTTTTAATGAATCAAGCTCTAACATCACCAAAATCCAATAGTTATTTATTAGGATATCTGTTTATCAAGGGGTTATATGTATAAAGTACTATAGTCAAGATGTAGAAATTGAGAGAAACTTTATAAAACATTTTCCAGTTTTCACTTATTAGAAATTAACTGGGCTGGAGAGATGGCTTAGTGGTTAAGGCACTTGCCTGTAAAGCCAAAGGACCCAGGTTCAACTCCCCAGGATCCACGTAAGCCAGATGCACAAGGGGGTGCATGCATCTAGAGTTCACTTGCAGCTGCTGGAGGCCCTGGTGCACCCATTCTCTTTCTATCTCACTCACTCTCTGCTTCTTTTTCTCTGTCAAATAAATAAATAAAATATTTAAAATTAACAATATACATTTTGGGATTTAAATTTTGCTTTCATAGCTCTTTTCGGTGGTTAGTAGAAACAGACCCTTTAGATTGAAACAATATATCTGAAATTTTGCTTGTGTATGTGACACGAACCTGCCATCTGTTCACTCTGAGGTAGGTAATGGTTGGGAAGATGAACAATAAATAAGGCTCAAATGTAAATGATGTCCTCCGCCAAGTAATGTAATAATGATTTAATGTTTAGATCCATAAAGGGATCAATTGTTTCCATGTTAAATGGCAAGATAAAGACCAGAGATACTCATATTTTGCAAGCTAGTTTGTCTCTCTGATCAGTGCCATTACTGCTGTATCATTTAATTTTTTTTTTCTGAAAACCTCATTTGTATGTTGACACATGCAGAGTAGATGAGAAGATCTGGCATGTCTGTGAGTGCTTCATTGTGTTAATATATGATTAACTTTTTAGCATGCAGTTGGGATAATTTGTTATGAATATATGGTCCTGGCTTAGCACAGCATATTAAGTCAATTAACATGAAGCCCTTCATCACCGGCAGTGTGGTATGTTTCCTTATAATTTGTGTATGTAATAGTAATACAGCCTAGAGACTGTTCCCTTGGGGCTTCATGGAGGAGAAAGAGACCAAATGTGAGTCTGTCTTGTGTATTTCATGGGAGCCAGTAGCTCTCTTGTCCCTTGTCCCCGCTCTCTTTTTCCCCCTCTATTTTCTTCCTTCTGTCCCTTCTTGACTGGTACTTTTACTGCAGCTTCACTTATGATGGACAAATGTTATGCCACTGAGCTATGCTTCCCCTCACATCCAAGACACTTATACCCTGGGAATTAATGACTGACCCTATCATTCAAAAATCACTCAACAGGGCTGGAGTGATAGATGGCTTAGCAGTTAAGGCGCTTGTCTGCGAAGCCTGAGGACTCGGGTTCAATTCTGCAGGTTCCACATAAGCCAGATGCACAAGGTGGCACATGCGTCTGGAGTACGTTTGCGGTGCTTAGAGGCCCTGGCATGTCCACTCTCTCTCCCCCCTTAAATAAATAAATAGAAATCTTAAAAAAATTACTCAACAAATACCAAGTTCCAACTGTGCAATGCCAGGTACTTGTTCTTGTCCTCCAGTTGCTGTTTGAAGGCTGGATAGCCAGTTACTGAGGTTGAATAGAGGACTTAGTCATTGACCAGGGAATATACGAGATAATCTTTAAGGGGGATTTTTTTAGAACCCCTGGTATATGACTGTTGGAATATTGATGTGGGAATAGGAAACAAAGAACAGTATTTGAGAGGGATGAGTATTTTAAAATAAACAAATACGCAAACAGTTACGTAAGGTGGGTCCATGGTTAGAGATATCAGAAATGCATACCTGGTTTGAATCATGAATAAAAATAAAGCTTATACAAACATAGAGTTTTGAAATGAACTTAATAATTAAAACTTTCATATTGCAAGCTGAGCATGGTGGGTCACACTGATTTTCCCAGTACTACCTTAAAATAACAAAAATAGGGCTGGAGAGATGGTTCCGTGGTTAAGACGGTGGCCTACAAAGCCTAACCAGATGCACAAAGTGGCACATGCATCTGGAGTTATTTGCAGAGGCTGGAGGCTCTGGCATGCCCATTCTCTCTGTATTTCTTCCCTCTGTCTCTGCTTGGAAATAAATAACAAAAACCAAATAAAATATTTTCCCAAAAATAATCAAAGAATGTCAGATTTCAAGTCAAGGTCTTTGAAGAAATTCTGAATTTGCTTGCTGTTTTGAAGATTTGAGATTCCAGCATCCTTATAAGGAAGCTCTAATGTGTGGTTTAGTTTCAGTGATTTCTTTTTAGAAATCTGAAAATGATTTTTTTGGCAGTACATCTAGAATTGTTTCAGATATGACTGTTTTAAAGACAAGCTTGCTTTGTTTTTAAATGAGTTTAATAAAGAATTCTCATTTAGATTTCATTGGTTTGTTAGAATAACATACCTATGCTTATCAACATCTTTTTTGGGGGCGAGGAGGGGGCCTTGAGGTAGGGTCTCTTGCCCAGGCTGATCTGGAATACTGTACTCCCAGGCTGGCCTCAAACTCAGTGATCCTCCTACTTGTGCCTCCTGAGTGCTGGGATTAAAGGTGTGTACCATCATGCCTGTCCTAACACCTTTTTTTCCTGAACTAGAGTCTCATGTTAGCCGAGGCTGACCTGGAACTCACTCTAGTTCCAGGCTGGCTTTGAACTCACAGTGATCCTTCCTCCTACCTCTTCCTCCCAAGTGCTGGGATTAAAGGCATGCATTGTCACCTCTTTATCTAAAATCAGAGTTGGAGTTCAAAATATTTTACCTATTAAGCTATCCTTTAAGCACCAAGATTTACAAAAGTAAACATGGGGCTGGAGAGATGGTTTAGTGGTTAAGTCATTTTGCCTGCAAATCCTAAGGACCCTGGTTCAATTCTCCGGGACCCCCATAAGCCAGATGCACAAGGGGGCTCATGCATCTGGAGTACGTTTGCAATGGCTGGAGGCCCTGGCATGCCCATTCTCTCTCTCTGCCTCTTTCTCTCTCACTCAAATAAATTAATGTTCTTTTGAAAAGTAAACATTTTTAATGAATTTAAAAATATATTAAGTATTATGCAGAAGATAATTTAATGATGTCATCTTTTTTATTTTTATTTTTTAAAGATTTTTTATTTATTTATTTATTTATTTATTTATTTGTTTATTTCGGGGGGGGGAGAGTGAGAATGGGCATGCCAGGGCCTCTAGCCACTTCAAATGAACTCCATATATGTGCACCCCCTTATGCATCTGGCTTATGTGGGACCTGGAGAATCAAACCAGGGTCCTTAGGCTTCGCAGGCATGTTCCTTAACCGCTAAGCCATCTCTCCAGCCCTAATGATGTCATCTTGATTGAAGACTTAGACATCTAATGCAATACTGTCCTGTTAGTTGCAGGAGACAATTGGACTATATTAAAAACCTTGTTTTTTTTTTTTTTTTTTTTTTTTTTTTTTTCGAGGTAGGATCTCACTCTAGTTCAGGCTGACCTGGAATTCACTCTGTATTCTCAAGGTGGCCTCGAACTCACGGCAATCCTCCTACCTCTGCCTCCCGAGTGCTGGGATTAAAGGCGTGAGCCACCACGCCCGGCTTTGCTTTTGTTTTTTTGAGGTAGGGTTTTGCTCTAACCCAAGCTGACCTGGATTTCACAGTCTCAGGCTGACCTCGAACTCTCAGCAATCCTCATATCTCTCTGTGCCTCCCGAGTGCTGGGATTAAAGGTGTGCGTCTTGCTGTTTGAGGCAGTTTTGTATTTGTATTTTATAATCTCTTTCTTCCCAGGGCTGTTACTTTCAGTGAACACTTACCGTTTAGTATATGTTGCTGAAAGTCACTTTTTGAATCTACTACTAGAACAAAGCTTATCGGCTGAGAAGCTGTGCAAACAAGTGACTGGTTTCTAAATAAGCAGTTCCGTTTGTCCAGATCGTGAAAATCAGATCAGAATTATGATGCATCCATATTTGAGTCTTAAAGAATATTTCATCAGCCAGGCATGGTGGCGCATGCCTTTAATCCCAGCACTGGGGAGGCAGAAGTAGGAGGATTGCCGTGAGTTCGAGTCTACCCTGAGACTACTTAGTGAATTCCAGGTCAGCCTGGACTAGAGTGAAACCCTATCTCGAAAAACATAACAACAACAAAAAGAGTATTTCATCAGCTTTGTGAAGTTTTTAAAAATATTCTACTCAACTCTTAAACCCTTTTAAAGTATCAGTTTCCTTATAATTATATTAGTGGTCTTATTAGTATGTTAAATTCCTTATCTAAGAATTCTTACCCAAAATACAGATTTCCCATGAATAAAAGTATTTTTATTATTCTTTTGACCTTTTTTGGCTTTAAGTCATCTCTGATGTCAAGTTACATGTTTATTGTGGAGCTGTGTCTTCTGTTTTCCACGTCATTTGTTGTGGCCCTGGGCTACTTGTCAGGTCTGTCCCCAAGTTTCCTCACTTCCTTCATTAGCAGGATCCCCTGATCAGGCCATGGACCTCTCAGAGTTGATCTTGGTATAATTACAATTGCAGATCATCCATTTCTGTCCTGATTTGGGATCTGAACTGAAATACTGGGGCATGATGCTAGTTCTTAGTGTTCAGTGGCTATCTCCTTTGTGAAGTACTTTGTGTGTTAGTGGTGTTGGGAATTGAACCCAGGGCCTTGTGCATGGTAGGCAAATGCTGTACTACTGAGCTATACTCCTAGTTCTGAATATCATTATTGGACTAGGCTATGATTCTCCCAACATGCCTCCTGTCTATTTGCAGAAGGGATTAGAGTCAGGGTTCAGGAAAATACCCAGCTCTCCCTTTAAAAAAAAAAAATTAAATTTTATTATTTGCAAGGAGCATATGAAGAGAATATGAATGAATGAATGAATGAATGAATGAATGAGAGAATATGAAAATAGGCATGTCAGGGCCTCTTGCCACTGCAGATGGATATCAGATGCATGCTCTGCATTGTATATCTGGCTTCATGTGGGTACTGGGGAATTGAACCTGGGCCATCAGGCTTGGGAAGCAAGTGACTTTAACTGCTGAGCATCTTCCTAACCCACTACATTTTTATGGGCTTCTTGCCACTGCAAATGTACTCCAGACACATGAACTACATAGTGCTTCTGGCTTTATGTGGGTGTATGGGGAATTGAACTGGGGCTGTCTGGCTTTGCAAGCAAGTGCACCTTTATCTGTGGAGTCATTTCCCCAATCTCTGCTGTTGGCCTTAATTGAGGTGCCTGTCAGTTTTTTTTTTTCTTTTTGAGGTAGGGTCTCATTCTAGCCCAGGCTGCCCTGGAATTCACTCTGTAGTTTCAGGGTGCCCTTGAACTCATGGCGATCCTCCTATCCCTGCCTCCTAAGTGCTGGGATCAAAGATGTGTGCCACCATGCCCAGCTTTTCCTGTCACCTTCTTTAGCTTTCTACCAGTGCCCCTCCCTTCCTTTCCTTACCTGAGCAGGATAATGGCCATGATGAGTATGTGAGGGGAAGATAGTATAAGCCTAGCCAAAGTAAGGGAGAGATTGGTAACTACAGGCCATTCATTTTTACCTTTGATTTCTGAACAGTGGTAATGATACCTACTTAATGGCGAGGGCATTTACAGGAAGTAGGGTGTATAAGATTCTCAGAAGGTCAATGCACATTAAATTGCCAGTTACTCCCTTCTCTCCCTTATTTACAGGAACAGCCTATCCTTTAGTGTTTAACAATAACTGTCCTGGGCTGGAGGGATGGCTTAGCGGTTAAGGTGTCTGCCTGCAAAGCCAAAGGACCCAGGTTCAGTTCCCTAGGACCTACGTAAGCCAGATGCACAAGGTGGCGCATGCATCTGGAATTTGTTTCCAGTGGTTGGAGGCCCTTGCGTACCCATTCTTTCTGTCTCACTCTCTCAAATAAATAATAAAAACTTTAAAAAAATGACTCCTGATATCTGAGGATATATGGTTTATTGATACTTGTCTACAAAGAAAGTGGTTTCAGACTTAATTGGCTAAAGTACTTTTTTTCTTTTATTTATTTATTTTAAATTAATTTTTTATTGACAACTTCCATAATTGTAGACAATAACCCATGGTAATTTCCTCCTTTCCCCCACTTTCTCCTTTGAAACTCAACTCTCCATCATACCCCTTCCCGCTCTCAGTCAGTCTTTTAACATCATCATCTTTTCCTCCTATTATGATGGTCTTGTGTAGGTAGTGTCAGGCACTGCGAGGTCATGGATATCCAGGCCATTTTGTGTCTGGAAGAGCACATTGTAAGGAGTTCTACCCTTCTTTGGCTATTACATTCTTTATGCCACCTCTTCCACAGTGGACCCTGAGCCTTGGAAGATGTGATAGAGATATTTCAGTGCTAAGCACTCCTTTGTCACTTCTTCTCAACACCATGGTGCCTTCTGAGTCATCCCAAGGTCACTGCCATCTGAAAAGCGCAGCTTCTCTAATCAAAAGTGAGAGTAGCATTAATATATGGGTATGGACATTAAGAGAAGTGCTTACCGGGTAGCTTGGTGAGCATAGTATATACATTTAGCCAGACCCCAGCAGATGTTATACCTCTAGGGCTCAAAACTAACTCCTGTTATAGGTTTTCAGTATCAGGGATGTATTCACTCCCATGGGGTCAGGCCTCTTTGCTCTATTCACAGTGTCTTTTGCTATATAAAAGCTTTGTAATTTCATGAGGTCCCAGTGGTTAATCTGTGGTTTTATTTCCTGAGCAGTTGGGGTTATATTCAGAAAGTCTTTGCCAAGACCAGTATGTTAAAGGTTTCCCCTACTTTTTCCTCTAGTAGTTTCAGAGTATCAGGTCTGATATTAAGTCTTTGATCATTTGGATTTAATTCTTGTGCATGGAGAGAGATAAGGATCTATTTTCATCCTTCTACAGGTACATATCCAGTTTTCCCAGCACCATTTGCTGAAGAGGCTGTCTTTTCTCCAATGAGCATTTTTGACATTTTTGTTGAGATCAGGTGGCTGTAGCTACCCAGACTTACATCCTAGGTCCTCTATTCTGTTCCATTGATCTACATGTCTGTTTTTCTGCCAGTACCATGCTGTTTTTGTTACTATGGCTCTGTAATATAGGTTAAAACCAGGTGTGGTGATACCACCAGCCTTATTTTTGTTGCTCAAAATTGTTTTTAGATATTGGAGGGGTTTTTGTGTTTCCAAATGAATTTTTGGATTGTTTTTTTATTACCATGAAGAATGCAATTGGATTTTTTGTTGTTGTTGTTGTTTTTGAGGTAGGGTCTCACTCTGGCTCAGGCTGACCTGGAATTCACTATGTAGTCTCAGGGTGGCCTCGAACTCTCAGTGATCCTCCCACCTCTGCTTCCTTAGTGCTGGGATTAAAGGCGTGTGCCTGGCTGCCATTGGGATTTTGATGGGGATTTCATTAAATATGTAGATTGCTTTTGGTAAGATTGACATTTTCACAATATTGATTCTTCCAATCCAAGAACAAGGGATCTTTCCATTTCCTAGTGTCTTTTGCAATGTCTCACTTGAGTGTTTTAAAGTTTTCACTGTAGAGATCCTTCACTTCCTTGGTTAGGTTTATCCCAAGGCACTTTATTATTTTTTTTGATGCAATTGTGCAAGAGTGATGCTTTGATTTCATCTTATTTGTGTTTGTTGTTGGCATGTAGGAAGGCTTCTGATTTCTGTGTGTTTATTTTGTATCCTGTTACATGGCTATAGGTGTTTATCAGCTCTAACAGTTTGCTGGTAGAGTCTTTAGGGTCCTTTATGTATAGAATCATATCATTTGCAAATAATGATAACTTGATCTGTTTCTTTCCAATTTGTATCGCTTTTATGTGTGTCTTTTGCCTTATTGCTGGACTTCTAGTACTATATTAAATATAAGTGGGGACAGTCGACACCCTTGTCTTGCTCCTGAATTTAGTGGAAAAGCTTCAAGTTTTTCCCCATTTAGTGTTATGTTGGCTGTAGGTTTGTCATAAATAGCCTTTATTATGTTGAGATATGTTCCTTCTACTCCCAGACTTTGTAGGACTTTTATCATGAAGGGATGTTGGATTTCGTCAAATGCTTTTTCTGTATCTAATGAGATGATCATGTGATTGTCATCCTTCAGTCCATTTATATAATATATTACATTTATCGATTTGCGTATGTTGAACCATCCCTGCATCTCTGGGATAAAGCCTACTTGTCGCGGTGACTGATCTTTCTGATATATTCTTGTATTCTATTTGCCAATATTTTGTTGAGAATTTTTGCATCTATGTTCATGAGGGATTGGTCTGTAATTTTCTTTCTTTTTTGTTCTATCTTTGTACGGTTTTGGTATCAGAGTGATGCTGGCTTCATAGAAGGTGTTTGGTGGAATTCCTTCCTTTTCTATTTTATGGAAAAGTTTGAGAAGCATTGGCATTAGTTCTTCCTTGAATGTCTGGTAAAATCCACCAGTGAATCCATCTGGGCCTGGACTTTCTTTAGTTGGGAGAATTTTCTTTAAAATTTTTTTGGTTTATTTTTTATTTATTTGAGAGCGACAGACAGAGAGAGAGGGAAAAAAAAGAGGCAGATAGATAAAGAGAGAATGGGTGCACCAGGGCCTCCAGCCACTGCAAATGAACTCTAGGTGCATGCGCCACCTTGTGCATCTGGCTTACGTGGGTTCTGGGAATTGAGCCTCGAACCGGGGTCCTTAGGCTTCACAGGCAAGCACTTAATCGCTAAACCATCTCTCTAGGCCCTGGGAGATTTTTTTTAAATAGCTGCTTGATCTCTATACTTGTCTTAGGTACATTTAAGTGTTTAATCTCATCTTGATAAAAAATCAATTTTGGTAGGTCACATAAATCAAGGAAATCATCCATTTCTTCTCAGATTTTCAAACTTAGTAGAGTATATGTTCTTTTTACAAAAATCTTGCTTATTTATTTATTTAAGAGAGCGAGAAAGAACGAGGCAGAAAGAGAGAGAGAGGGAGAGAGAGAGAGAATGGGCACACCAGGACCTCCAGCCACTGCAAACGAACTCCAGATGAATGCATCACCTTGTTCTTCTGGCTTATGTGGGTCTTGGGGCTTACGTGGGTCCTTTGGCTTTGCAGGCAAATGCCTTAACTGCTAAGCCAATTCTCCAGCCTGATGATATGGTTTTTATAGTATATTCCCATGATTTTTAAAATTTCTCTGGTATCTGTGGTAATGATGCCTTTTTCATCTCTAATTTTATTTATTTGTGTCTCTCTTTTGGTCAGATTTGCTAAGGGTTTATCAATCTTATTGATCCTTTCAAAGAACCAACTCTTTGTTTCATTGATTCTTTGGATTTTTTTTTTTTTTGGTTTCGATTTCATAATTTCTGCCCTAATCCTTATTATTTCTTCCTGTCTACTGATTTTTTTTGTTTGCCGTGTTCTTTTTCCGAGGCCTTAAGGTGAAGCATTAAGTTGTTTACTTGAGACCTTTCTAATTTCTTAATATAGGCACTTAAAGCTATAGATTTCCCTCTCGGGAGAGTGACTGCTTTTATTGTTGTCCCAAAGGTTTTGATGTGTTGTGTTCTTATTATTATTAGATTCTAAGAATTTTTTTATTGCCTTCTTGATTTCTTCATTGACCCACTCATTATTTAGTAGTGTGTTGTTCAGTTTTCATGATTTTGTGTATGCTCTATAGTATAGTTTTTCTTGCTATTGATTTGTAGTTTGATCCCATTGTGATCAGGTAGAGTGCAAGGAATTATTTCAGTTTTCCTGTATTTGTTGATTTGCTTTGTGTCCTAATATGTGGTCTATTTTAGAGAATGTTCCATGTGCTGCTGAAAAGAATGTGTATTCTTCAGCATTTGGATGAAATATCCTGTATATATCTGTTAGGAACACTTATTCTATGACCTCATTTAATCTAGATGCATCTCTGTTTATTTTTTGCTGGGATGACCTGTCAATTGATGAGACTGGGCATTGAAGTCACCCACTACAAGTATGTTTGGTGTTATCTGTGACCTTAGTTCTAATAGCATTTGCTTGATGAAATTGGGAGCCCCCTGTTAGGTGCATATATGTTTAGGATTGTAATGTCCTCCTGTTGGAGTGTTCTTTAATCAATATAAAGTGATCTTCCTTATCTTTCCTAACTAATGTTGGTCTAAAGTCTACCCTGTCAGATATTAGGATAGTGACCCCTGCTTGTTTTCTAGGCCCATTTGCTTAAAACACCATTTTCCAACCTTTCACCCTAAGATAGTGTCCATCCTTTATAGAAAGGGGAGTTTCTTGGAGGCAACAAATTGAAGGATCCTGCTTTTTAACTCAGTCTGCAAACCTGTGTCTTTTGGTTGGGGCATTCAGGCCATTGATATTAAGAGTTATTATTGAAAGTATGTGTTTATTTTTGCCATTTTTCTTGTTTTGTATTTCTTCCGGTTTTTCCTTTGCTCTCTTGTATTAACTAGTATTGGAGTATGGTTTGTCTTTTCCAGGCTCCTTATATGTGTGCTTTTCTTTCTCTTCAGCATGGAGGATCCTTTCTAGTATTTTCTGTAGATCTGGTTTTGTTTTCAAATATTCCTTTAGCCTGCTTTTGTTGTGGAATGTCCTTATTTCTACATCTATTTGAATGGATAGCTTTGCAGGATAAAGTAACCTTGGTTAACAGTTGTTATCTGTCAGAACTTGGAATACATCTTCCAAGCCCTTCTGGCTTTTAAAGTTTGTGTTGTGTAATCTCCTGTGATCCTCATGGGCTTGCCTTTGTATGTGTTTGGTAGTTTAATTATAATGTGATGAGGAGAGGTTCTTTCCAGGTTTTGTCTATTTGGTGTATCTGCCTTGGCATCTCTTTCCCCATTTGGAGGAAGTTTTCTTCTATGATTTTGTTGAAAATGCCTAGTACACCTTTGGAGTGAAATTCTCCTTTTGCTATACCCTGAATTCTTATGTTTGATCTTTTCAAAGTGTCCTGAATATCTTGAAATTCCCATTCATACCTTCCTATTAGTTTGTTTTTCTCTTTGTTGGACTGTATTAGATGTGCCACCTGGTCTTCTAGTTTAGATATTCTGTTCTCTCCTTCATTCTACTGGTGAGATTTTCTACAGAGTTTTTTTTATTTGACTTACTGTGTTTTTCATTGCTAGTATTTCTGACTGGTTTTTCTTTATTATTTCTATTTCTTTATTCATGTCTTGTATTGACCTCCTTCTCTGATTAAATTGGTATCCCTATGTCTTTTCTTTGGGAAATTTTTTTTTTTTTTTTTTTTTTTTTTTTTTTGGTTTTTCAAGGTAGGGTTTTACTTTAGCCCAGGCTGACCTGGAATTCACTATGTAGTCTCAGGGTCACCTTGAACTCTTGGTGATCCTCCTACCTCTGCCTCCCGAGTGCTGTTCTCTTTGATTTGTTTGAGCATATTTATTTTTAAAAATTATTTTATTTATTTATTTGCAAGCAGAGAGAGAGAGAGAGAGAGGAGAGATAATAGAGAGAATGGGCATACTAGGGCCTCTAGCCACTGCAAATGAACTCCAGATGCATGCACCCCCTTGTGCATCTGGCTTATGTGGGTCCTGGGGAATTGAACCTGGGCCCTTTGGCTTTGTAGGGAAGTGCCTTAACTGCTAAGCCATCTCTCCAGCCCCTCTTTGAGCATATTTATAATCATTTTGTTGAAATCTTTCTCAGGCATTTCTTCTAAATCATTCTCAGGAGGTCATTGCTGATGGATTTATAAGTTTTGATCGATGCATATTGTCTTAATTTTTTTTCTTGTATTATAATATAGAGAGTTTTGCATCTTGGATTAATTTAAAGCTTGTGTTTTCTTTTTTTTTTTTTTTTTTTTTTTTTTGGCTTTTTCGAGGTAGGGTCTCACTCTAGCTCAGGCTGACCTGGAATTCACTCTGTATTTTCAGGGTGGCCTCAAACTCATGGCGATTCTCCTACCTCTGCCTCCCGAGTGCTGGGATTAAAGGTGTGCGTCACCACGCCCGGCTTAATGCTTGTGTTTTCTAATTATCTGCAGCATTATTAGATGTAGCAGTCAATCTGATGTTATATATCTTCAGGGTAAGAGCTTAAGGTTCTAGGTGTGGCTCTTAAGACTTTCAGAGTAACTTCAAAAGTGACCCTAAGTGTTGGGTTTGCCTGCTATGAGAGTATTCTAGTAGGCTGGGTGGAACAAAATGCAGGCAAATTCTAAAATTTAACTGGACAATATACACATTCAATGAAAACCAGAAGAGTATTTATGCAAGAGTAGGTATTATGACAAACAGATCCTCTAACAAAGTCAAATTTCCCAAGGATGTGTGTTGTCCAACACCCTTAATCCTGTCAACTGGGAGGCTGAGATTTTTGGTTTATAGAGGGTTCCAAGGTCAGCTTGTGACCAAGTGAAACCCTGCCCCAATGAATGACAGAAGAGGAGACAAAGACACTATAAATCAGGGAGCAACAAATGACAAGCCCCAAATATAGCTTATTTAACAATGGCAAACCCGACCATCTGTCAGATTTAACACATAATTTACCCTGACATGGAAGGTGCAAGTAGCACTTCTGATATAAGCTTATATACCAAGCTTTTTTGGTGGGTACTGACTTGGTATAATCCCAGTTACCTTTTAAAGGGATGGCTTTGGTCTCAGCTGCATGCCTGCTTGGGTCCCTCTTTGCTGTGCTGTGGGACTCAGGTAGACTGGCTACATTGGTAGGTTGCTGCTCTGATTGCCTGTGCTGGGTGCTGGGTGCTGGGTGCTGGGTGCTGTGTGCTGTGTAGGTGAGTTCCCTTCCCCAAGTATCTGGTATTTGCTGGTGCTTGCACTGGTGGTGGGGGAGGGGAGGCTGTGGATGGTGGCTGAAGTTCTCCTGCTGGCCCTTGCGATCCTCTTCCTCAGGAGCCGCTCCACTGGTCCCTGCCATCCTCCCCTTCATGTTTCTTGAGTTTGCGAGGAGGCTGGTATGAGTGTAAAATCCCCTCACCTGACTGTTCCTGCTGCTTAGGCCAAGCCTAGGGACTATGGCCGCGGGGACCTGGTGCTGCTACTGCTGGAGCCGCTTCTGTGTTCTCTAGAAGCTCTGGTTCTCTCCTACTTCTCTGCTGTGGTTGATAATTTCTTATTCACCTCACTTTTTAGTTGAAGATTGTTTTTTGCTTTTTCTCCCCTAGGCTGCTTTGGTGTGGTTCCTCTGCCGCCATGTTAACTGGAAGTCCGGCTAAAGTACTTCTTGCTGGAGAGTGTCATTTAGTTGATACTTTCATAATATTGTGGATGGGAGATAGTCTGGTGGATTATAGTAGCAAGAGTAAGAGTCAGAGGTTGTCAGTGCTGTATAATTTTTTAGAGTTTTATTTGCAGTGGATTCTGAAGTATAAAATTTGATGCAATTGTTTCTGGTAAGTTAACAGTTAACTGGATGTAGAACTTTAAGGAAAGCTGCTTATTAAAAGGTGGCTCTTAAAAAATGTGACTCTTGATCCTGACAGGTTGACATAAAATAAGCCATTGGGGCTGGCTGTGTAATAACACAGTATGGTAGAATGCTTCCATAGCATGGGCAAGGCCTTGTGTTTGTTTAATACCTGAGTTCCAATCCTGGAACAACACCAAACAAACACAGTAGTCACATTTCCTTTTAGTAAACTTTCAACGTTTTTTTCTACAGGCAGATACACCATCAGGAGTGGAATTACCATCATGGTATCCTGTAATAAAACAGGAAGGTGACCATGTTTCTCCAACACATTCATTTTTACACCCCAGGTAAGTGGGTAGTCATCTGTTTGCTCTTTTGATGGTCATTCATTCATTCCTTCATTCATTCAGCAGCTGTCTGCCAGATAATGTTCTGGGAGCTAAGAACATAAATTATTTAGTTTTAGGCTTTTTAAATTAATAATAAATTATCTTTGAAGATTCAGATTTTTTTAACACAAATATATTTGAATTTAACATACCTTTTGTTTCTCTTTTTCATCATAAGGAAATTATAGGAGAATGATATTGTTTAGTTACTTTTAGAAAAATATCCAAAGAAAGAATCTAAAGTGAAATTCTATTGAATATTTGTGATAACCTTTACTTGGTATTTGTGTTTTCTTCTTCTTTTTTTTTGTAGATACAGATCATTTCATTTTTGCTCTGAAATAAAAAAAATGAAAGTTTTAATTTCTTACTCTAGAGGTTAACCAACTCTTACAAGAATTTGATGTGTTACTTTGGTATTTTATTTTTTATTTTTTTGGTTTTACAAGGCAGGGCCTCACTTTAGCCCAGGCTGATCTGGAATTCACTATGTAGTCTCTGAGTGGCCTTGAACTCATGGTGATCCTCCTACTACCTCTGCCTCTCTGCTTCCCGAGTGCTGGGATTAAAGGTGTGCCACCACACTTGGTAGTTTTCATCTTTTTTTTTTTTTTTTTTTTTTTTTTTTTTTTTTAAAGTAGGATTTCATTCTAGCTCAGGCTGACCTGGAATTCTGGAATTTACTATGTAGTCTCAGAGTGGCTTTGAACTGAAGGTGATATGACTACCTCTGCCTCCTGAGTGCTGGGATTAAAGGCATACACCAAAAAGTTTTCATCTTTTTTAAAAAAGTATACTACAGGTTATAAGTTTTTCATTTACTGAGACCTAGGTTTTCATCTACTGCCATGAGTCTATAATCCCTCCCAAGCATGGTGAAGTCGTAGCTTAGAGTTTACATGTACACAAAATCACTAACATAACACCTCTTTCCAAGTCTTTTCAAGTAGGTCTTTCAGGTACTCTTAAACCTATGAGAGATGTAAAAAAATATTTTATTCAGGGTTGGAGAGATAGCTTAGTGATTAAGACACTTGCTGGCAAAGCCAAAGGACCCTGGTTCAGTTCCCCAGGACCCACGTAAAGTCAGATGTACAAGGTAGTACATGTGTCTGGAGCTCATTTGCAGTGGCTAGGAGGCCCTGGCATACCCCTTTCTTTATTTGCCTCTGCCTGCCTCTCTCTCAAATAATTAAAAAAATACTTTATATATTTGAGAATGAGAATACAAATGGGCACACCAGGGCTTCTAACTGCTACAAACAAACTCCAGATGCATGTGCCACATAGGTACTGGGGAATTGAACCTGGGCCATCGTGTTTTACAAACAAGCGCCTTTAACTGTTGAGCCATCCTTCTGGCCCTGCCATTTTTGTTTTTGTCTGTTTCTTAAGCAGAATACTGTTTTCAGATCCAAAGTTCATTGATGCAGAGGAGTAACATAGATTCACAAAGTGCATGTACGAGGAGATTATCTGGAGTCTGGGGAATGGCTATACCCTCACAGGTTACTTAGATTACAGCTTAAAATATGTTTAAATATCTCCTTCACATTTGTCTCAGGAGCCTTGCAGATAATTTGCTAAACAATTTTATGTGAGCTTTGAGAAAAATTGGTACTTAACCTTTTAATCTTAATTTTATACAACTTGTTATTGCAGTTTTAGTAGGTATTTTAAGAAGATTGCTCTGTGGGTTTTGGTACAAGAAGCTCTGCCTGGCATCTGGGCAGCACTGAGCCTGGTCTCTCTCAGAAACATATAAAAAGGGCCTTTGGAGTTTCTCACTGGCCTACTGTGGATCAGGCTCTATATTGGTGAAGTTGGTCTGAGCAAGGATTCCTTGCCTTGGAAAACTTATGGGCTAAGAAAAGAGGCCTCCAAAGTAGTATGTAGCCTGTTTACTTTCTGCAGTCAACCTGGTCTATTACTCAGAATTGCTAAAGAGCTCCATGAAGTGCTTCATGCATTTATTATTTATTCATTCATTTGTTGTTTTGTTTTCTTGAGATAGGGCCTCACTTTGTAGCTCAGGTGGGCCTGGAATTCACTATGTAGCCCAGGCTGATTTCAAATTCTTGGCAAGTCTCCTTTTCAGCCTTGCAGATGCTGGCATTACAGGCATTTAATTCTCAGGTAGCTTTGAGGGAAGGAGAAAGAAACTCATTTTCTTTCCTGCTGACTATCTTTTTGTGTTTCAAAATTACTTAGAATGGGGCTGGGGAGATGGTTCAGTGTTTAAAGATGCTTGCTTGCCAAGCTTGCCAGCCTTGGGTGCCTAGTATCTACCTACGTAATGCCAGACTCACAAAGTGGTAGGTGTGCCTGGAGTTTATTTGCAGTGACAAGAGGCCCTGGCACATCCATTTTCTCTCTCTCTCTCAAATAAATAGAATTTTTAAAAATTATTTATTTACTTATTTGAGAGAGAGACAGAGAGAATGGGCATGCCGGGGCCTCCAGCCCTGCAAACAAACTCCAGGTGCGTGCGCCCCCTTGTGCATCTGGCTTGCGTGGGTCCTGGGAGTCGAACCTGGGTCCTTTGGCTTTGCAAGCAAGTGCCTTAACTGCTAAGCCATCTCTCCAACCCTAGAATTTTTTTTTAAACTACAAAATTATTCACCAAATAACAAAAATCCTTCAAAATTTTTGCAGTCCTAGAGTTCTGATTTTTTTTTTTTTTTTTTTTGTAAAAAACCTTTTCTGGGGCTGGAGAGATGGCTTAGCATGTAAGTGCTTGCCTGTGAAGCCTAAGGACCCCAGTTCGAGGCTCAATTCCTCAGGACCCACGTAAGCCAGATGCACAAAGTGGCACATGCAAATGGAGTTCATTTGCAGTGGCTGGAGACCCTGATGTGCGCATTTTTTCTCTATCTGCCTCTTTTTCTCCCTGTCTGTCTGTCACTCTTAAGTAAATAAATAAATAAATAAATACTAATTTGTAAAAAAAATTAAAAAAAACCTTTTCTGTGACTTACATTTTTTGTTACATTGACTGTTTTGGTTAAAAGATACTGAATTGATAGAGTGATGTCACATGTTTTAATTTTCATTTAGGCATGATATGTAATATATGTCTTATTTCATCTCTGTTTTAGCTACTACTTATACATGTGTGATAAAGTGGTTGCCCCAAATGTGTCACTGACTTCTGCTGTCTCCCAGTCTAAAGAGGTCACAAAGACAGAGACAAGTAAGTCTATCTCAAGACAGTCAGAAAAGCCTCACAGTAGTAATAAACGTCAAAAAACAGTGTCTTACCCAGATGTCTCACTTGAGGAGCAGGAGAAAATGGATTTAAAAACTAATAGAGAATTATACAGCCGTTTAGGTAAGTATCCTGAAGTTACATTTTTAAAATAAACACATTTACTCAGTATTTTAAAAAGTTTTCTGTTTAAGTAAAATTTCTACATAATTGAAGCTTTTACTTTAAACAGCACCAACTGTCAAGACCAGGTGATTATTTGTACCTCAGCTGTGTACTTTTCTAGGGTGTTGAGGTCTGTGGAAGCTCATGAGACGACATACAGGCTACATGACTTCACATTGCAAGTGATTTTAGTCATCTCTAATTTGCTATGAACTGATGAACTATTTAATGCTAAGTATATGTAAGGATGAGCAGAACTCAGAGAAATGTATGGAATGAAGCCAGGATTGAAAGCTCTGGAACTCAGGCAAGAGGCATAGATATAGCATGATGAGTGGCTATTTAAAAGAATTTTAAAAAAAGGATTGGAGAGATGGCTTTGTGGTTAAGGCATTTGCCTACAAAGCCAAAGGACCCAGGTTCGATGCCCCAGGACCCGTGTAAAACAGATACACATGGTAGTATATGTGTCTGGAGATTCTTTGCAGTGGGTAAAGGCTCTGGCATGCCTGTTCTATTTCTTTTTGCCCCCCCCCTTAAAATAAGTAAAAGAAAAAAAAAAGGGCTAGAAAATAGTTCAGTCTTTTCACCTTCTTTTATTTTGGGGGTATTGGTTCAAGGCAGGGTCTCACTCTGGCCCAGGCTGACCTGGAATTAACTATGCCATCTCAGGATGGCCTAGAACTCTTGGTGATCCTCCTACCTCTGCCTCCCAGGTGCTGGGATTAAAGGCGTGTGCCACCATGCCCGGCTTAAATAGTTCAGTTTTTAAAGGTACTTGCTTGCAAAGTCTGCTGACTAGGACTCAATTCCCAAGCTGTCCACATAAGCCAGGTTCAAAAAATAACACAAGTGGGCTGGAGAGATGGCTTTGTGGTTAAGTGTTTGCCTGTGAAGCCCAAGAAGCCCAGTTTGAGGCTCAGTTCCTCAGTACCAACGTAAGCCAGATGCACAAGGTGGCTAGAGGTCCTGGTGCGTCCATTCATTCTCTTTCTCTTTCTCTCTCCCTCCCCCTTTCTGTCTCTAATAAGTAAATAAATAAAAATAAAAACTTAATTGGCACAGGTGTCTGGTATTCAGCAAGAGACCCTGGTGTGCTCACACACAAATACACATGCATAAGCATATGCAAATAAATTAAAAAAAAAACTGCACTGGGCATGGTGGCGCACGCCTTTAATCCCAGCACTTGGGAGGCAGAAGTAGGGGGATCTCCATGAGTTCGAGGCCACTCTGAGACTGCATAGTGAATTCCAGGTCAGCCTGGGCTAGAGCGAGACCCTGCCTTGGGGGAAAAACAAAACAAAACAAAAAAACCCCAAAACTCTGCCTACTTACCAGGCCTGTAAGAAGATCATGAACCCAATGAGACGTGTCCACTCAAAGGCTGTGTATGATCTTGCTGTAGTAGCTCACCGCCTGGCAGGCTGCTACTTTAACTGCCTTGGAGTAGTTGGGCAGTCCTCTAATTTGGTAACTATTTTCATAGAAAATTTAGATTCTTTATTTAATTTATATGTCAAATACTTATTCATTTGAGAGAGAGAGAGAGAATGGGTGCACCAGAGCCTCTAGTCATTGTAAATGAATTCCAGACCCATGTACCACCTTGTGCATCTGGGTTACATGGGTACTGGGGAATCGAACTTGGGTTCTTAGGCTTTGCAGGCAAGCACCTTAACTACTAAGCCTTCTCTCCAGCCTGAAAATTGAGATTCTTGAGGGATTTTAATACTGGAGATTGTTAAAACTTATTTTCCTTTGGATTTAATTACAGTAATCAGTACTTATATCATTATATCATATTTACATTATATTTTTTCCCAAATTCTGGTGTTTTTTAAAAAAATGAGGTGCATGCCATTAAAGTGTACAATGAAGTTGTTTTTAGTCTAATTGGCAGGTGTGCAACACAGCTGTTTAATTCCAGAACACTTAACCACTCCCAAATGAAACCTTATAATTCTTCAGCAGTCACTCTCCATTCTCCTTTTCCTGGAACTATTTGTTTTTGTTTTCTATTATTATTATTTTGGTTAAGTAGAAACTTTGTATAGACACATCATGTCTTGGTACCCTCATTTCACTCCTCCCTGTCCCCATTCCACTGAGGACTCTCTTCGGGGATTGCTGGTACTCACCATGGGGTTGTGGGTTATGAGTTGTGAGAGCAATAGTCAGTCACTGTGTTGGGGAGAGGGCAATGCTTCTGGATATTCCCTCCCACCTATGGCTCTTAAAATCTTTCCACTCCCTCCTGCACCTTCCTTGAGCCATGGTGAGTGCGCTTTAAGTATTTTAGTGTTGTGTTCTCAGGAGCTTCTTGATTTCTGCTTTGGTACATTTTGAGTGTCCTCAGTGTTTGTCTCCATCACCCTGGCCCAGGTTGTCAGACTCACCATGGAAGCAGCTTTCTTGCTCATCTTGCCATTTACTCTGGTTTCACCTGGACCTTGGCTGATATGTGAGGGGCGCTTCATCTCCAGGGGGTCAGCTATCTTTTCTTATCTTGTTAGATTTTGCTTTTCCTCAGTTCTCTCTGCCTTCTGAAAAAAGAAAAAGTAGATTCTCCATTGGAGAGTGAGATTAGCAGGGATTCAAGGGGATAAGCATTGTTGATTTAGCGAGGGGCTGGAGAGATGATTGAGCGGTTAAGGCGCTTGCCTGTGAAACCCAAGGACCCATGTGCCATCCCTCTCTGGATGCCATGTAATCCTCCTACCTCTGCCTCCCAAGTGCTGGCATTAAAGGTGTGTGCCACCACGCCTGGCTTTTTTCCTACTCCTGTAGAGGGCTGAATCACTTAGTCTGCTATCGAGGAGAAAGGTTTCTAAGGTATGAATTAATTTTGGATTTAGTTTTGTGTGTATCCCCCCCCCCCGTTTCCCTTCCCTGAATAACTTCCATCCCCATTAATCTAACCCTGTAGTTGCCTGTCAGGGATGTTTGCAATTCATGCTGTTCCCAGCTTAGGAAACACAGATAAAGGAGAGCATGTGGCATTTGTCTTTCTGTGCTTGTGTGAGTTCGCTTAGTATGATCTGTTCTAAGTCCATCCATTTTCCTGTAAATTTCATTGTATCATTGTTCCTTATTGCTGAGTAGAATTCCATTGTGCATGTATAGTACATCTTCATTATCCAGTCATGAAATGATGGGCATCTGGATTGATTACAGTTTTTGGATATTGTACGTTGAGTAGCTACCTACATGGTTGAGCAAATATCTTTGCAGTGAAGAGTGGAGCCTTTAGGGTAGATACCCAATAGAATAGCTGGGTCAGTTGGTAGCTCTATTTTTATGAGTCTCCATATTGATTTCCATGGTGGTTGTACAAGTTTGTATTCCCACCAGCAGTGAATGAGGGTTCCTCTTTCCCCACATCCTCACCAACATTTATTGCCATTTGATTTTTTTAATGGTCGCCATCCTGATGGCTGGAGTAAGGTGGAATCTCATAATCGTGCCATTTGGTTTTCTTTTCCCTCTAGATTTGCCTGTTTGGATATTTCATATAAAAAGAATCATTACAGGGCTGGAGAGATGGCTTAGCGGTTAAGGCGCCTGCCCGCTAAGCCTAAGAATGTCAGTTCCAATCTCCGGGTCCCACGTTTAGCCAAGATGCAAAGTGACGCAAGGGCTCAATGCCCCACTTGACCACACAAGGGGGCGCACGCATCTGGATTTCGTTCACAGCAGCTGAGAGACTGCTGGCGCGCCCATTCTCTATCTGTCTCCCTCTCCCTCTCTCTCTCTCTCTGTGTCTCTCTCCAAAATAAAAATAAAATATAAAAAAAAATTTAACAACAAAAAAAGAATCATTACAGTATGAGGTCTTATGTGGCTTCTTTCATGAAGCATATTTTTCCAGTCTAGGTTACACATATCTGTATTTCTTTTTTAATTATATTATATTATATTAATTAATTCATTCATTCATTTATTTGAGAGAGAGAAAGAATGGGCATGCCAGGGCATCCAGCTACTGAAAATGAACTCCAGATGCATGCGCCCCCTTGTTCATCTGGCTTACGTGGGTCCTGGAGAATTGAACTGGGGTCCTTTGGCTTTTCAGGCAAACGCTTTGACCCCTAAGCGATCTCTCCAGCCCCTGATTGCATATTTTGTTCATCAGCCATTTTGCTCATCTTCAGTTGACAGACATTTTGATTGTGTTTACTTCCTGGGTATTATGAATGATTCTGTAATGAACACTTGTGAGCAAGTTTTAGCGTGGACATGTTTTCAGTTCGAGTGTATGTGATAGTAGAATTGTTGGGTCATATGATAACTGTTAACATTTTGAGAGGCTGTCAGACCTTTCAAAGTAGCTGTAGCATCTTACATTGTCTGGCAGTCTATGATGACTGCGTGTCTGTGCATATTTGTCAGCACTTGGTATTGTGCTGGCATTGGAGTGATTGTGACGAGGTGCTCACTGTGGTTGAGATCTGTAATTTCCTAATGATGAATGATGTTGGGTATCTTTATGTTTTCTTGGACATTAGATGTTTTCTTTGAGAAAAGTCTAATTTATATGCTTTGCCTTATTTTTAAGTTGTGCGGTCTTTTTACTATTGAGTTCTGTCTATATTCTGAGTCCTTAGCACACTGGTGATTTACCATTCTGATAGCTCCCTCTACTTTCTTGTTAATGGTCCACACAGTGTATAACTTACCAGTTTTTATGAAGTTCAGCTTAGGTTTTCTTTGCCTTATATAAGAAAGCACTGCCTAGGTTAGGATGGTCTATATGGAGGAGCTTAGCTCTCACATTTACCTCTTTGACCTTACATTTATGTCATTTTAGTGTTTATATGAAGTGTGAAGTACAGTTGCTTTTTTTTTTTCTTTTTGCAAATGAATACTGTGGTCCATTTGTTGAAAAGATTATTCTTTCTGATTGAAGTGCCTTGACAGTAGCCAGGCTGGTGGACACTAATCCCAGCACTCAGGAGGCAGAGTAAAAACAATTGCTTATAAAAGTTGGAGTTTATTTCTATACTCTGAATTTTAATTTTAAAAAAAAATTTTTGGTTTATTTTTTATTTGAGACAGAGAAAGAAAGAGGCAGATAGATAGAGAATGGGCACGCCAGGGCCTCCAGCCACTGCATACGAACTCCAGATGCATGTGTCACCTTGTGCATCTGGCTTACATGGGTCCTGGGGAATCGAGCCTTGAACCGGGGTCCTTATGCTTCACAGGCAAGCACTTAACTGCTAAGCCATCTCTCTAGGCCCTGAATTTTAATTTTTTCAATATATTTTATTAATTAATTAATTGATTTGAGAGAGAGAGAATGGGCCTATCAGGGCCTCCAGCCACTGCAAACAAACTCCAGATGCATGCGCCCCTTGTGCATCTGGCTTATTTGGGTCTTGGAGAATTGAACCGGGGTCCTTTGGTTTTGCAGGCAAATGCCTTAACTGCTAAGCCATCTCTCCAGCCCTATTTTATTGTTTTTGATAGGATTTATAAACAAACTTACTTCATTTATGGATTTATTTTAGTGACTTTTGTCAGTGGTATTTATTCTTTGTGACTCAATTTTTGTTTTCTTTCAAAGATCCTTCAACCTCAAATAATTCTATAAGCAAAAGAAATCCGAGTCTACTATTTGCAGTGCAGTAAGAGACGCAGGCAAGCTTGAAACGGCAGCTTCTTCTCCACTTGTCAAAGACACTGTGTGTGAGGACGATAAAGGGAAAATCATGGAAGAAGTGATGAGAACTTATGTGAAACAACAAGAAAAGCTGAACTCGATTTTGCAAAAGAAGCAACAGCTCCAGATGGTAAGCTTATCATTTAAAGAAACAGATGATTGTTAAAGATACCTTTTCAGATGTGGCAAATGACTTAAAATTATTCAGTTTTATACCAATAAGCAATTTTAACATACTTTTTCATGATAATTACTTCTACATAGAACTAATATGGTAGCTGAGTTTTAGATAATCTTTTTTTTTTTTTTTTTGGTTTTTCAAGGTAGGGTCTCACTCTGGCTCAGGCTGACCTGGAATTAACTATGCCATCTCAGGATGGCCTAGAACTCTTGGTGATCCTCCTACCTCTGCCTCCCAGGTGCTGGGATTAAAGGCGTGTGCCACCATGCCCGGCTTAAATAGTTCAGTTTTTAAAGGTACTTGCTTGCAAAGTCTGCTGACTAGGACTCAATTCCCAAGCTGTCCACATAAGCCAGGTTCAAAAAATAACACAAGTGGGCTGGAGAGATGGCTTTGTGGTTAAGTGTTTGCCTGTGAAGCCCAAAAAGCCCGGTTCGAGGCTCAGTTCCTCAGTACCAACGTAAGCCAGATGCACAAGGTGGCTAGAGGTCCTGGTGTGTCCATTCATTCTCTCTCTCTTTCTCTCTCCCTCCCCCTTTCTGTCTCTAATAAGTAAATAAATAAAAATAAAAACTTAATTGGCACAGGTGTCTGGTATTCAGTTGTAGAAGCAAGAGACCCTGGTGTGCTCACACACAAATACACATGCATAAGCATATGCAAATAAATTAAAAAAAAAAAACTGCACTGGGCATGGTGGCGCACGCCTTTAATCCCAGCACTTGGGAGGCAGAAGTAGGGGGATCTCCATGAGTTCGAGGCCACTCTGAGACTGCATAGTGAATTCCAGGTCAGCCTGGGCTAGAGCGAGACCCTGCCTTGGGGGAAAAACAAAACAAAACAAAAAACCCCCAAAACTCTGCCTACTTGCCAGGCCTGTAAGAAGATCATGAACCCAATGAGACGTGTCCACTCAAAGGCTGTGTATGATCTTGCTGTAGTAGCTCACCGCCTGGCAGGCTGCTACTTTAACTGCCTTGGAGTAGTTGGGCAGTCCTCTAATTTGTAACTATTTTCATAGAAAATTTAGATTCTTTATTTAATTTATATGTCAAATACTTATTCATTTGAGAGAGAGAGAGAGAATGGGTGCACCAGAGCCTCTAGTCATTGTAAATGATTCCAGACCCATGTACCACCTTGTGCATCTGGGTTACATGGGTACTGGGGAATCGAACTTGTTCTTAGGCCTTGCAGGCAAGCACCTTAACTACTAAGCCTTCTCTCCAGCCTGAAAATTGAGATTCTTGAGGGATTTTAATACTGGAGATTGTTAAAACTTATTTTCCTTTGGATTTAATTACAGTAATCAGTACTTATATCATTATATCATATTTACATTATATTTTTCCCAAATTCTGGTGTTTTTTTAAAAAAATGAGGTGCATGCCATTAAAGTGTACAATGAAGTTGTTTTTAGTCTTAATTGGCAGGTGTGCAACACAGCTGTTTAATTCCAGAACACTTAATCACTCCCAAATGAAACCCTATAATTCTTCAGCAGTCACTCTCCATTCTCCTTTTCCTGGAACTATTTGTTTTTGTTTTCTATTATTATTATTTTGTTAAGTAGAAACTTTGTATAGACACATCATGTCTTGGTACCCTCATTTCACTCCTCCCTGTCCCCATTCCACTGAGGACTCTCTTCTGGGATTGCTGGTACTCACCATGGGGTTGTGGGTTATGAGTTGTGAGAGCAATAGTCAGTCACTGTGTTGGGGAGAGGGCAATGCTTCTGGATATTCCCTCCCACCTATGGCTCTTAAAATCTTTCCACTCCCTCCTCTGCACCTTCCTTGAGCCATGGTGAGTGCGCTTTAAGTATTTCAGTGTTGTGTTCTCAGGAGCTTCTTGATTTCTGCTTTGGTACATTTTGAGTATCCTCAGTGTTTGTCTCCATCACCCTGGCCCAGGTTGTCAGACTCACCATGGAAGCAGCTTTCTTGCTCATCTTGCCATTTACTCTGGTTTCATCTGGACCTTGGCTGATATGTGAGGGGCGCTTCATCTCCAGGGGGTCAGCTATCTTTTCTTATCTTGTTAGATTTTGCTTTTCCTCAGTTCTCTCTGCCTTCTGAAAAAAGAAAAAGTAGATTCTCCATTGGAGAGTGAGATCAGCAGGGGTTCAAGGGGATAAGCATTGTTGATTTAGCGAGGGGCTGGAGAGATGATTTAACGGTTAAGGCACTTGCCTGTGAAACCCAAGGACCCATGTGCCATCCCTCTCTGGATGCCATGTAATCCTCCTACCTCTGCCTCCCAAGTGCTGGCATTAAAGGTGTGTGCCACCACGCCTGGCTTTTTTCCTACTCCTGTAGAGGGCTGAATCACTTAGTCTGCTATCGAGGAGAAAGGTTTCTAAGGTATGAATTAATTTTGGATTTAGTTTTGTGTGTATCCCCCCGTTTCCCTTCCCTGAATAACTTCCATCCCTATTAATCTAACCCTGTAGTTGCCTGTCAGGGATGTTTGCAATTCATGCTGTTCCCAGCTTAGGAAACACAGATAAAGGAGAACATGTGGCATTTGTCTTTCTGTGCTTGTGTGAGTTCGCTTAGTATGATCTGTTCTAAGTCCATCCATTTTCCTGTAAATTTCATTGTATCATTGTTCCTTATTGCTGAGTAGAATTCCATTGTGCATGTATAGTACATCTTCATTATCCAGTCATGAAATGATGGGCATCTGGATTGATTACAGTTTTTGGATATTGTACGTTGAGTAGCTACCTACATGGTTGAGCAAATATCTTTGCAGTGAAGAGTGGAGCCTTTAGGGTAGATACCCAATAGAATAGCTGGGTCAGTTGGTAGCTCTATTTTTATGAGTCTCCATATTGATTTCCATGGTGGTTGTACAAGTTTGTATTCCCACCAGCAGTGAATGAGGGTTCCTCTTTCCCCACATCCTCACCAACATTTATTGCCATTTGATTTTTTTAATGGTCGCCATCCTGATGGCTGGAGTAAGGTGGAATCTCATAATCGTGCCATTTGGTTTTCCCTCTAGATTTGCCTGTTTGGATATTTCATATAAAAAGAATCATTACAGGGCTGGAGAGATGGCTTAGCGGTTAAGGCGCCTGCCCGCTAAGCCTAAGAATGTCAGTTCCAATCTCCAGGTCCCACGTTTAGCCAAGATGCAAAGTGACGCAAGGGCTCAATGCCCCACTTGACCACACAAGGGGGCGCACGCATCTGGATTTCGTTCACAGCAGCTGAGAGACTGCTGGTGCGCCCATTTTCTATCTGTCTCCCTCTCCCTCTCTCTCTCTCTGTGTCTCTCTCCAAAATAAAAATAAAATATAAAAAAAAAATTTAACAACAAAAAAAGAATCATTACAGTATGAGGTCTTATGTGGCTTCTTTCATGAAGCATATTTTTCCAGTCTAGGTTACACATATCTGTATTTCTTTTTTAATTATTTTAATTAATTAATTAATTCATTTATTTGAGAGAGAGAAAGAATGGGCATGCCAGGGCATCCAGCTACTGAAAATGAACTCCAGATGCATGCGCCCCCTTGTTCATCTGGCTTACGTGGGTCCTGGAGAATTGAACTGGGGTCCTTTGGCTTTTCAGGCAAACGCTTTGACCCCTAAGCGATCTCTCCAGCCCCTGATTGCATATTTTGTTCATCAACCATTTTGCTCATCTTCAGTTGACAGACATTTTGATTGTGTTTACTTCCTGGGTATTATGAATGATTCTGTAATGAACACTTGTGAGCAAGTTTTAGCGTGGACATGTTTTCAGTTCGAGTGTATGTGATAGTAGAATTGTTGGGTCATATGATAACTGTTAACATTTTGAGAGGCTGTCAGACCTTTCAAAGTAGCTGTAGCATCTTACATTGTCTGGCAGTCTATGATGACTGCGTGTCTGTGCATATTTGTCAGCACTTGGTATTGTGCTGGCATTGGAGTGATTGTGACGAGGTGCTCACTGTGGTTGAGATCTGTAATTTCCTAATGATGAATGATGTTGGGTATCTTTATGTTTTCTTGGACATTAGATGTTTTCTTTGGAGAAAAGTCTAATTTATATGCTTTGCCTTATTTTTAAGTTGTGCGGTCTTTTTACTATTGAGTTCTGTCTATATTCTGAGTCCTTAGCACACTGGTGATTTACCATTCTGATAGCTCCCTCTACTTTCTTGTTAATGGTCCACACAGTGTATAACTTACCAGTTTTTATGAAGTTCAGCTTAGGTTTTCTTTGCCTTATATAAGAAAGCACTGCCTAGGTTAGGATGGTCTATATGGAGGAGCTTAGCTCTCACATTTACCTCTTTGACCTTACATTTATGTCATTTTAGTGTTTATATGAAGTGTGAAGTACAGTTGCTTTTTTTTTTTCTTTTTGCAAATGAATACTGTGGTCCATTTGTTGAAAAGATTATTCTTTCTGATTGAAGTGCCTTGACACTGTAGTAAAAAAACAATTGTTTAATTATAGGAGGATCGCCGAGAGTTGCCACCCTGAGACTTTATTTCTATACTCTGAAAAAAAAAAAAAAAAATTTTATATTGCTTATAAAAGTTGGAGTTTAATTTTTTTAAAAATTTTTTTGGTTTATTTTTTATTTGAGACAGAGAAAGAAAGAGGCAGATAGATAGAGAATGGGCACGCCAGGGCCTCCAGCCACTGCATACGAACTCCAGATGCATGTGTCACCTTGTGCATCTGGCTTACATGGGTCCTGGGGAATCGAGCCTTGAACTGGGGTCCTTATGCTTCACAGGCAAGCACTTAACTGCTAAGCCATCTCTCTAGGCCCTGAATTTTAATTTTTTTCAATATATTTTATTAATTAATTAATTGATTTGAGAGAGAGAGAGAATGGGCCTATCAGGGCCTCCAGCCACTGCAAACAAACTCCAGATGCATGCGCCCCCTTGTGCATCTGGCTTATTTGGGTCTTGGAGAATTGAACCGGGGTCCTTTGGTTTTGCAGGCAAATGCCTTAACTGCTAAGCCATCTCTCCAGCCCTATTTTATTGTTTTTGATAGGATTTATAAACAAACTTACTTCATTTATGGATTTATTTTAGTGACTTTTGTCAGTGGTATTTATTCTTTGTGACTCGATTTTTGTTTTCTTTCAAAGATCCTTCAACCTCAAATAATTCTATAAGCAAAAAGAAATCCGAGTCTACTATTTGCAGTGCAGTAAGAGACGCAGGCAAGCTTGAAACGGCAGCTTCTTCTCCACTTGTCAAAGACACTGTGTGTGAGGACGATAAAGGGAAAATCATGGAAGAAGTGATGAGAACTTATGTGAAACAACAAGAAAAGCTGAACTCGATTTTGCAAAAGAAGCAACAGCTCCAGATGGTAAGCTTATCATTTAAAGAAACAGATGATTGTTAAAAGATACCTTTTCAGATGTGGCAAATGACTTAAAATTATTCAGTTTTATACCAATAAGCAATTTTAACATACTTTTTCATGATAATTACTTCTACATAGAACTAATATGGTAGCTGAGTTTTAGATAATCTTTTTTTTTGTTTTTTTTGTTTTTTTTTTTGTTTTTGTTTTTCAAGGTAGGGTCTCACTCTGGCTCAGGCTGACCTGGAATTCACTATGGAGTCTCAGGGTGGCCTTGAACTCGCTGCGATCCTCCTATCTCTGCCTCCCAAGTGCTAGGATTAAAGGCGTGCGCCACCACACCCGGCGAGTTTTAGATAATCTTGTGACTTACTTTTTCCCAAACTGAAGTTTTGAGCACAATGGAAATAAAAAATGGTACCTTGATTCTTTTTGTTGCAGGAAGTGGAAATGTTGAGTAGTTCAAAGGCTATGAAGGAACTCACAGAGGAACAGCAGAATTTGCAGAAAGAGCTTGAATCTTTGCAGAATGAACATGCTCAAAGAATGGAAGAATTTTATGTTGAACAGAAAGACTTAGAGAAAAAGTTGGAGCAGGTAATGAAGCAAAAGTGTACCTGTGACTCAAATTTAGAAAAAGACAAAGAGGCTGAGTATGCGGCACAGGTAAGGATGATTCTGTTCGCAGTGGTGCCTTTCAGTGTGGGAAGGGAAGTGTGCTTGGAAGAGTTACCTGCTCGAGCTAGGTTAGATTTCAAAGTGGATAATTCTGTTAAAATAACTTTGTTATAGTCTCCAATAGCTTCTTTTTTGCATGTGTATGTGTGGTGTGCATGCATGTATGTGAATGGACATGTGTGAGCGTGCGTGGAAGCCAGAGGTCAACATTAGGTGCCTTCTTCAGTGGCTTTCCATCTTGTTTATTTATTTTAGAGAGAGAGAGGGAGAGAGAGAGAGAGAATGGGCACACTAGGGCCTCTAACCACTGCAAACGAACTCCAGACACATGTGCTACTATGTGTATCTGGCTTACATGGGTCTTGGGGAATCAAACCTGAGTCCTTGGGCTTCTCAGGTGAGTGCCCTAACTGCTAAGCCATCTCTCCAGTCCTCCATCTTGTTTTTTACATGGGTCCTGGGGATCTGAGCTCAGGTTCTCCTGTTTGTATGGCAAATACTCACTGAGCCATCTCTCTTCAGTGATTTGTGTGTGTGTCCATGTATATGTGAGTGCAGGCACATGTGTGTTATGGTTTACATGTGGAGGTCAGGAGGCAGCCTTGGGGCAGGTAGTCTCTTGTTCACTACTGTGATAGCCAAGCTAGTTGGCTTGTGAGCTTCCAGGTGATTATCCTGTCTCTGCTTCCCATCTTGCTGTAGGCCTGCTGGTATTACAGGCACCTGGCTTGAGGTGGGTTCTGGAGGATCCAAACTCAGTACTCACTCTTACAAGCATTTTATCCACTGAGCCATCCCCCCAGTCTCAATATGGTTTTTAAAAAAGACATTTTTACCTACTTATTTACTTGAGATAAAGAGGTAGGTAGAGAGAATGGGCATGCCAGGGCCTCTAGCCACTGCAAATGAACTTTGGATGCATGTGCCACCTTGTCTGTCTGTCTTACGTGGATACTGGGAAATTGAACCAGGGTCATTAGGCTTTGCAGGCAAGCACCTTAACTGCTAAGCCACTTCTCTAGCCTCAGTATGATTTTTTTTTACCTTGATTATTTTAAACTTTTATTGGGATTCTGTTATTTTAATAACCTAAATTAGTTACATCTAATTCTTTGAATATAAATTCATATTGTTTTGGGCTGGGGATGCAGCTCAGTGGCAGAGCATGCATATGCCCTGGGTTCATTCCCTAGTTCCACATAAATTGAAACAAGTAAATAAATAAAATTTTATATTAGTTTGGGTTTTCTGTTTGGTTTTTCAAGGCAGGGTTTAACTCTAGCCCAGGCTGACCTGGAGTTCACTATGTAGTCCCAGGGTGGTCTTGAACTCATGGCAATCCTCCTACCTCTGCCTCCCAAGTGCTGGGATCAAGGGTGTGCACCACCACGCCTGGCTATTATTTTGATGTATATGGGCATTCAAGTCAAATTTAATAAATGTGAAGTGTTTGCTATATTTGAAAGTGTTGGAGGCACTGATAAATAATTCTCTATTGTTAATGATAGCAATGGGAACATGAACGAATTGGTGTGAGCAGGCTGTGATGAGAGGGAGGCACAGTAAGGTGTAGCTATGGGGAAGGTGCTGCAGTTGTTCATTCTTCTTGATCCTTTCTTTGCTCTTCCACTATTGAATGCCATGTCAGATGTTGGAGGATTCAGGGGATGTGTGTGAAAATAGTTCATTTTGTAAAAAGCAGTTTAAAGGAAGCTTTTTACTGTGAAAAGAGGATTAATTGGAAAGACAAAACTGAAGGAAAACTAACATAGCCTTTTAAATCACACAGTTGGCAGAACTGAGACAGAGACTGGACCATGCTGAGGCCGACAGGCAAGAGCTCCAAGATGAACTCAGACAGGAACGGGAGGCACGACAGAAACTAGAGATGATGATCACAGAGCTGAAGCTGCAGATTTTAAAATCATCAAAGACTGCTAAGGAGTAGATGCTGTTGAAGAAGTCCATCTGTGTATACCACCAACAGGGTTTTTGTTTGCTTATTGCTTGCTTTGCTCATTGAACCCTGAACATCTTATCTGCATGAAGATAACTAGGCTTCTGTTCATTTGTTGGTCAGAGAAAGTGAGAGATTATATATTAGTACATAAATTTTTATGTTTTCCAAATGAATGAAAATAGATGTTGCTTTGTACTTTTTATTTTATTCAGTCAGCTTGGTAACTACAATACTATGTAATTTCAACACGTAGATAGTCTACCTATATTTCTAATGTAAATTTAACAATTGTATACTTTTTTAAAGTTGCATTATGTGATGCATTGTTATCCATATTTCAATTTTTGGTACAATGGTGGCATCATTGTTCAAATACATGATATGGAATGACTCAAGGAGCTAACACTCCATTCTTCCCATTAGCACAATCTCCTGAGCTGATGTAGTATTCTCATTTTTATACATGAGACCAGGTTTGCTTTTACTTGCTTCAGGTTGTGGGATGAATTTCCACTCTCTTTCTCAGTAATGCCTTTTAAAGAGGAATCTTGCTGGTGAAGTTAACCACCCGGGCAGCGGGCACTTGGGAAGAAGAACATGCTTCATTCCGCCCTGCTGGAAGCACGAGGAGCTTTTGTAATTTATATTTCAGTTTTGAGTGTGGTTGTGTTTAGAAAATTATTTCTCAATGACTCCAGAAAATTGAAATAATTTCAGATTTTTTTGTTAATGGTGATGTGAAAATACTAATGTTCTTGAGAAAGAATGAGTCCATGGATATAGATTGGTTTCTATATAATCCATAACCCTCCTGTACAGTTTTTATATGTAGTCTTATATGGATCTTACTGAAATTTATATAATGGATTTGTTTCCTTTTAAATTATAAAATATTAAATACCTTCAAGGTTATTTTGAACTTTTGTAAGTTTAAATGTAATCTTAAAATTTGCACGAATGGACCATTACTCTTTAATATCAAAATCAGGAATTTGCAGTCAACCAATAGTATCTGATAGGTTAATATAGGACAATTTAAATATCTGCTATTAAAAGGTTTTTTTAAAGATAATTTTAGATGACAAAGGAATTCCACAATTGGGGAAGGCTAACACCTGCACTTTTCTTTTTTGCACAGAAAAGTCTCATCATTTTTTCTAGCAAATTTCATATTACTCAATGCTTGGCTTGGCTTAAAAGTTAAAGTTACTAGGTAAAATTCTCAGTGGATGTTAGTGTTTTGTTTTTATTTTGTCCTTTTTTGAAATGGGTGTCATTTTGTAGCTCTGCCTGGCCTGGAACTCAACTGTGTAGGCCAGGTTGGCCTCCAACTTACAGTGATCCTCCTGCCTTGGCCTGCTAAGTGTTGGGATCAAAGACATGGGCTACCACACTCAGCTAGTTTGAGATTTTTATAAAGGAGCTTCATGAAACCACCATTGACATTATTATCTCATCAGATTTTGTTTTTTATGTTCTCTCATAAGGTACTATTTGAATTAAGAGAACTAAATTTATTTTTAAAATAAGTTAGCTAGAGTTAAGATTATATACTATATATACCCCAGTGGTATAGAATGTCAAAAATCACTAGGTTTCATTTACCTGGTTAGTTTCATACTTTGTTTCATGGTACTCACATATCCAAAAAGTCCTTTTTGTACCTCTCGAAAGGTAGTTTGTATTCTAAATATACTGTGATATAAATGAGTATTTTGCATTTAATCATTACTATATTAACCCTATAATTTAACTTGCTGATTCTTGGAATCTCCTCTAGGAGGAAAAAAAATGTTAAAATGACATATCCTTTCTGTGCCATTTATTTAGACCTGGATAAAGAAAAATTAAACATTTATAAAATAGTTTTAGTTTAGTTGAAATTATTTGTATCACAGCTCAGCTTACTGGGAGGAAAACTCAAAGTCCTGTAATACCATTTATTTTTCTGATTCAGTCTTTCTTTTTATGTTATTTAGCAAATGATCATCTTAAGTTCTAACTCAAGATAAATGCTTATTGAAAATTTGTTATTTTGAAATTCTAAGTAAGTCTTACCATATTACTATAAATTCTTAAGCATCAAGTAAAAGTTTTTTTTTAGTCCTTCACATAATAAAAACTTGCCATGTGACATTGTATAGTCTTCATTTTCCTGAAGATACTTGGATGTGCCATAGTTTGTCTTATCATCCTTCAAAATAGTTTTTTAATCACTTGTAAATATACCTATTGTTAAAAGTAACTTTAAGTTAAATTGCACTGTATAGCTTGAAAACAAAATAGAAATTTTGTAATACTTTAAACATGACCTCTGCTGAAATTTCCATATAAAACTTATCTTCTATTCCTGCATGCTCATTTTATGTGCTGGTTGCTATTTTTAAAAAGTTTGTTTTGATGTTAGTTTTTGTTTGTTGTGCCAAGTTCACTAGGCAAGTAGAATTTTCCTCAGATTCCATAATGTTACTCTGTTTGAAAAAAATGAGAATGTTTACTCTAAAAAGCTATATTAAGGAGTGGCCTAGAAGAGTCTTGCTAGAGCATCTTTGGAAGAAAGACAATGTTAGCATTGTACTGAGTGATGCTTAGTTTGGGTGGCGATCATTTCTGTCTATAGTCTAAATTTTATGAGAACAATTTACCAAATGTATAGAGGTAGTAAATACGAATGCTCCTGTTATCGAGGACGCTCAGAACTACCATAAAATCACAAATGAAAATGTGAACAGTATGAAAAGATTTGAACAACTTAAGTTTGGCTTGGGCTTTAATTTTTTTTTTTTAAGTATGTTCTTTTGCTTGAATTTCTGTGTCCTTGAGAATAAGGATGTTTTATGCTTCTTGAACCAATTTTATAACATTTAATATATAACCAGTTTATATGTAAAATCTTTTGTACAGGGATGAGAAGGAGTAGTAAATCATTTGTATATAGTGAATTATAAAGTGGTCACTAAAGTAGGTGAGATAGACCAAGTTCCTATGATTGCAGGTTACTCTTAATCTTTTAAAAACTCATAACAGGCACATCTGTGGCTTTTGTTTGAAGGAAAGCAAAAATGAAACATGCCCAAGATATTTCTCTAGAAATATTTACAAAGCTAGAACTGAAAGGTTTTAGTCAGCTTCAACTTTTAGTCAACATTTTGTCTCAATGTTAAGACATGTTTGGGTTGTTTAGGGAAGAATACTAATTTTTATTGGCCCTTCATGTATTTTATACAAGTAACAAGACATTAAAATTAATATGAAAAATTGTGCTCATACTGTATATTTACTCCCGTGCTTGGAACTACTTGTTAATAGTTATTATGGAGGCTGTCAGCAATAATACACACATAACTGCTGTATTATACATGTGGAACTGGGAAATTTAAACAGCTTAAATTTGTTTTTTAGTGTCTAATATTTGAGCATTTCCACCTCTGAAAGAAAAGCATATAGGTATTTTGTGCTGCATATTCTTTAAAAGGACAGTCTCCCCCCCCCATGGCTTCTAAATTATATAATACAGTTTGGAGCCTGTTTAAAAATATAACTAAATGTCTAATGTAGTGCTACTCTTTTTGAATTAGAAAGTGATCAAATGTTAAAACATTTAAAATTAAGCCCAGAAAATAAAATAGTCTTTAAAGTTAGTTTAATATGAAAGAAATTTATAAGATTTTTCTTCAATATAGATACCTCACTTGAAAATAAAGCACAGCATACTTAAAGTAGTTCTTGTAAAACTATCCTACTGAAATAATTGCTAAATCTAGGACATCTTTTGGGTAGTTTGTGATAAATAAAATATACTTGCTTTTAGCTGTTCTGCTAGAAGTATTTGTTTCTCCTGAGAATTTTAAGCTAACATTCTAGTTTTCAATTATTTCTGAATTTCAAACCTGTGAAGGCAGTAAATGAATTATCTATCTTGCAACTATTGAAACAGACTGACTATATTGACCATAATTCAATTTATAATTTTGCCAATGATAGGTAGTTTTATGATTAAAATTGCTGTGGCTGGTTGCATTACATGACACACAAAACTGTCCTCTACCTCACGTGAAATAAATATTTTATATGGTTTTACTAAAAAAAAAAAGACTCATCTATCTGGTCACTTAGTTTACAAATTTTGAATTATATTTATTGAAACATGACATACTGTGCTCTTAGCTTATACCTCAAATGTATTTTGTGCTGTTTTCCATTTTCATGCCTTGTAAATAACTTGTATAGATTGTGGATGAGATTCCAAATAAAAACTTTTAATGCCAATGAAATTTGATCCAAGTCATCTGTGTTCACTGTCTTGTCCCTGAAGGGTGACATTGTTTTCTCCTTTGGAGTCTGTTCACTGATTTAACATCAAACACCTGTTTTATTACAAAATTCAAAATTTTATACAATACTCCATGTGATGAAAATGCCAGCATATTGTGATAATTCTTTTTCATGATACTTAGGACTCTTATTTCCTGACTCAGTATAAGTTATCTATCATCTATTGCCATGTAACAAATTAACCCCAGATTTAGTACCTTAAAAGCAACACATGTGTCAGAGTATCTGAGGGTCATAAACCAAGCAGGTTAGCTGTGTGTTTGGGAGCTCATACAAGAGTGACGTGAGAATGTGATGGGCTCAAATCTGAATGTGATTGAGCTGAGGAATATGCTTTCAGGCAACTCACTCATGGCTGTCGGCAGGCCTCAGTTTCTCACTGTGAGTGGATCTGTTTATGGGGCTGTACATGACTGGGCAAACGGTACTTGATTTGCCCAAGTAAGTAATCCAAAAGAGAGCAGTGCCATAGTTTATTACTCAGATTCTTGGTCACATGCTGTCATTTTTGCCTTATCCTGTTTGTTAATAAGTCTAGTTCATACTCAATGCTAGGGCAGGAATACCAAGAGGTAGGGGTCATGGGGGGGCATGTTAGAGTGTTGTTTCAATGCCTTCCACGTTTTATCTGAAAATTAATATATACACTATATGAATCAAAATTTACTATTTTGGCTATTTTTTTTCTTTTGAGGCAAGCCCAACAGACTGGCTTTTTTTTTTTTTGTGAGAGAATGGCCTCCAGCCACTGTAACTGAGCTCCAGAGGCGTGTGCCACCTTGTACACATGTGTGACCTTGTGCGTCTAGCTGATGTGGGACTTGGAGACTCAAACATGGGTTCTTAGATTGCACAGGCAAGCACCTTAACTGCTAAGCCATCTCTTCAGCCCCATTTTAGCTATTTTAAGCATATAGTTCAGTTACTAAGTGACCTCTGTTGTATGACTGTTACCATTCAGAGCTTTTTCATCACAAATATTCTATTCCTATTAAACAGTAACTCCTAGTCCCGCCTCTCCTGATCCCGGGCAAATCTCTATTCTACTATCTATGAATTTTTTTTTATTCTAGGTGATTCGTGTCCTCTGTGTTTGGCTTATTTCACTTAGCATAAGTTTTCATTATAACCATGTCACACATACCAAAATTTGATTCTTCCTTATGGCTCAATAGTCCGTTATAATGTTTATGTCACATTCTGTTAATCCACTCCGGCTGTTGATGGACACTGTGTTGTCCCCACCTTGCAGCTATTGTGACTGTGCCGTGTACACTGGTTTACAACTATTCACGAGTGGTTAAATTCATGATTTTGGGAGTGTACAGCTGAAGGTTGACTTGCTGAATGAAATGGTAATTTTATACGTAGCTTTTTGTGGAACCATCAGACTTCACAGACTTCACATGTCCACCAGGAAGGTATCAATAATAACCACCTGAATGGTGTGGACTGTTACTTCCTTGTGGTTTGACCTGCATTTTCCATGGTGACAAGTGCTTATCCTGTGCTTACTGGCACATGATAGACATTTGCATATTTTTGGACAAATGTCTTTAAATTCTTTGCTTATTTAAAAAATCTGTGTTATTGAGCTGGGTGTGGTGGCATACTCCTTTAAAACAGCACTTGGAGGGGGAGGGTCAATCTAAACTCAAGATATGGTGAATAAGACGTATGTAAAATTAATTTTTTGAATAAAGGCACGTCTAGAAGCTGTAGACTGTTACTAGAAAATTTTCAGTACCTGGGATGGGATACCTTCCAGTGAGTTGTTGGCCAAGGAGGTCCCGGTAGCCTCCAAAACATTAAAGGCTTTTGCCAAAGCCCTTGGCTTCCCTTGAGAAACAGATAGTAAGACCCTATTGCTGAAGACATCTCTTGCCTGAGAGGCAAGGTCACTGAGAAAACAAGCTGGTGTGGAGCAGAAAACCTTCTCCCTGTAGACCAGCCAACTGAAAGCTGGAAAAAGCTGCACTGCACATAGCGTATGGGAGACAGAAGCCATCAACAGTGAAAACAGTGGATGCTGAATATTCAAGCTTGGCCAGACAGGCCCAATGACTGAACGGGTGCAATAGTGGCATGTCTACTTTTGGGGTAACCAACTGCTCCATAATTGGACTGAAGGCCCTCTCTACGGGAGGGAATACATACCTGGTACTGAAAACCCTAAGCAAAAGTCTATGGTAGGTGAGGTCATGAGCCTTAGGGGTATGAGCCTGCTCTTGTCTGACTAAATGTATGTATTACTCCCACCAAGATGCCCTGAAAGCACTACACTTAATGTTCATGTTCACATATTAACGCTACTCTCACTTCTGGTCAGAGAAGCTTCTCTTTTCAGATGGTGATGGCCACTGGGATGACCCAAAAGACAACATAGTGTTGAGAAGAAGGGATGGAGGAATGCCCAGCACTGAAACACCTCTGTCACACCCTCCAAGGCTAAGGGACCATTGCGGAAGAGGGGGCGGATAGTGTAAGAGCCAAAGGAAGGGTATGACCTCTTACAGTGCAACTGCCCAGACAGAAACTGGCCTCGAAGCCGGGCGTGGTGGCTCACGCCTTTAATCCCAGCACTCGGGAGGCAGAGGTAGGAGGATTGCCGTGAGTTCGAGGCCACCCTGAGACTACATAGTGAATTCCAGGTCAGCCTGAACTAGAGTGAGACCCTACCTCGAAAAACCAAAAAAAAAAAAAAAAAAAAAGAAAAAAAGAAACTGGCCTCGATATCCATGACCTTGCAGTGCCTAGCAATACTCCACAAGATCCTCAAAATAGAAGAAAAAGATGATGTCTCAAATTAAAAGAGAGACTAATGGAGACAGGGAGGGGATATGGTGGAGACTGGAGTTCTAAAGTGGAATGGGGGGAGGGGAGGGAAATATCAGGTGGGTTTTTTTTTTTTGTATGTAAGTATAAAAGTCAATAATAATAATAATAAAAAAAAAACAGCACTTGGGAGGCAAAGGTAGGATTGCTGTGAGCTCGAGGCCACCCTGAGACTACACAGTGAATTCCAGGTCAGCCTGGGCTAGAGCGAGACGCTACCTCAACAAACAAACAAACAATCAAACAAACAAAAACAACAACTATGTTATTGAGCTGTGTGAGTCTTTCATCTGGTCTTGTTTTTTCAGTGCTGAGAATTGAACCCAGCGTCTCTTGCATGCTAAGCGAACATTCCAGATAGAGTATCAGAATATGATTTGCGAGTATTTTCTCCCACTCTGCTTGTCTTTCTAATTTCTTATAGTGTCCTTTTGTATTAGTTACTTCCTTCTTGTTGTGACAAAAGCAACTTAAGGAAGGAAGGAAGGGTTTGTTTTGGGTCACAGTTTGAGTGAACATTCCATTGAGGCTGGGAAATCCTTGTGGTAGGAATGTGAGGCAACTGGTTAGGTTGTGCCTGTGGTCCGGATGCAGAGATGAATGTCGGTGCCCAGCTCCCTTTCTTCTTCCTCTTCCTCTTCCTCCTCCTCTTCTTTTTCCTCTTCTTCCTCCTTCCTCCTCCTTCTTTCTCCTCCTCCTCCTTCCTCCTCCTCCTCCTCCTCCTTCCTCCTCCTTCTCCTCCTTCTTCCTCTTCCTCCTTCCTCTCCTCCTCCTCCTCTTCTTCTTCCTTCCTCCTCCTTCTCCTCCTTCTTCCTCTTCCTCCTTCCTCCTCCTCCTTCCTCCTCCTCCTTCTTCCTTCTCTTCCTTCCTCCTCCTCCTTCTTCCTCCTCCTCCTTCATCTTCCTCCTTCTTCCTTCTCCTTTTTCTTCTCCTCCTCCTTCTTCCTCTTCTTCCTCCTCCTCCTTCTTCCTCCTCCTCCCTTCCTCTCCTCCTTCCTCCCTCTTCCTTCCTCCTCCTCCTCCTTTCTCCTCCTCCTTCTTCCTTCTCCTCCTCCTTCTTCCTCCTCCTTCATCCTCCTTCTTCCTTCTCCTTTTTCTTCCTCCTCCTCCTCCTTCTTCCTCTTCTTCCTCTTCCTTCTTCCTCTTCCTCCTTCATCCTCTTCCTCCTTCTCCTCCTTCCTCCTCCTTCCTCCTCCTCCTTCCTCCTCCTCTTCCTCCTCCTTTCTCTTCCTCCTTCTTCCTTCTCCTCCTCCTTCTTCCTCCTCCTCCTTCTTCCTCTTTCTTCTTCCTCCTCCTTCCTCTTCTTTCTCCTTCCTCCTCCTCCTTCTTCTTCCTCCTCCTTCCTCTTCCTCCTTCTTCCTCTTCCTCCTTCATCCTCCCCCTCCTTCTTCTTCTTTTTTGTTTTTGTTTTTCGAGGTAGGATTTCACTTTAGCTCAGGCTGACCTGGAATTCACTCTGTAGTCTCAGGGCCGAACTCACAGTGATCCTCCTACCTGCCTCCCAAGTGCTGGGATTAAAGGTGTGCGCCACCATGCCTGATTCCCTTTTTATTCAGTCTACAACCCTAGCCCATGGGATGGTGCTACCCACACAAGGGTGGATCTTATCTCCATAGTTAAACCTCTCTGTATACACCCTCAAAGACACACTGATCCTAATCCCTTCAATACTTTTTTTTCTTTCTTTCTTTCTTTCTTTCTTTCTTTCTTTTCTTTTTTTTTTTTTTTTTTTTTTTTTTTGTTTTTCGAGGTAGAGTCTCACTCTGGTCCAGGCTGACCTGGAATTAACTATGTAGTCTCAGGGTGGCCTCAAACTCAGGGCGATCCTCCTACCTCTGCCTCCTGAGTGCTGGGATTAAAGGTGTGTGCCACCACGCCTGGCTTTTTTTTTTTTTTTTAATTTATTTGCAAGGAGAGAATAGAGGCAGCGAAAATGGCCTCATCAGGGCCTCCAGCTATTGCAAACAAACTCCAGATGCATGTTCCACTTTGTGCATCTGGCTTTACTTGGATACTGGGGAATCAAACTTGGGTCCTTAAGCACTGCAGGCAAGCACCTTAACCGTTGAGCCATCTTTCCAGCCCAACCATAACTTAAAAAAAATTTTTTTTTTTTTTGACATAGGGTCTTGATTCTAGCCCAGGCTGAGCTGGAGTTCACTATGTAGTCTCAGGGTGGCCTTAAACTCACAGTGATCCTCCTCCTTCTGCCTCCTGAGTGCCAGGATTAAAGGCATGTGCCACCATCCCTAGCCCACAACTGTTAACAGCCCAGTTCCCCCCCCCCTACCCGTTGTCTGTGTTTTTGGTGCTATATCCAATATACTATTGGCAAACTCAATGGCTTGAGATTTATTTCCTATGTTTTGTAGTTTTTAAAATTTTTATTTTATTTGTGAGAGAGAGAGAGAATTGGGCACGCCAGGGCTTTCAGCTGTGTGTTCCCCCTTGTGCGCATGTGCAACATTGTGTACTTGCATCACTGTGCATCTGGCTTACCTAAGACCTGGAGATTTGAACATGAGTTCTTAGGCTTTGCAGGCAAGTGCCTTAACTGCTAAGTCAAGTCATCTCTCCAGCATGACTTAATTTTAAAAATTTATTTTATTTTTATTTATTTATTTGAGAAAGAGAGGCAGAGAGAGAGAGAGAGAGAGAGAGAGAGAGAGAGAGAGAGAGAATGGGCATGTTAGGGCCTCTAGCTGCTGCAAATGAACTCGAGATGCATGCTCCACCTTGTGCATCTGGCTTATGTGGGCCCTGGGGAGTTGAACCTGGGTCCTTTGGTTTTGCAGGCAAGCGCCTTAAGTGCTAAGCCATCTCTCCAGGCCCCCTACTTAAGTTTTTTATATTTTATTTATTATTAGAGAGAGGGAGAGAATGGGCGTGACAGGGCCTCTAGCCACTGCAAATGAACTTCAGACCATGTGCATCTGGCTTACTTGGGTCCTGGGGAATCAAACTTTAGTCCTTAGGCTTTGTAGGCAAGCACCTTAACTGCTAAGCCATCTCTGCAGCCCGTGATTTAATTTTAATATGGCATAAAGATATACTTTCCTTTTTTTTTTTTTTTTTTGGTTTTTCAAGGTAGGGTCTCACTCTAGCCCAGGCTGACCTGGAATTCACTATGTAGTCTTAGGGTGGCCTTGAACTCACGGTGATCCTCCTGTGATCCTCCTACCTCTGCCTTCTGAGTGCTGTGATTAAAGCGTGTGGCATTTTTTTTTTTTTGAATGTACTAGGGATCCAGTTTTCCAAGTCACATTGTTATTTAAAAAAAAAGAACAAAGACTACCCTTTTCCCCATTAAATGGTCTTGGCACCTTTGTTGAAAATCATTTAGCCATATATGTTAAATGGTTTATTTCTGGACTGTTTCTTTCAGTGGTCTCTACGTCTGTCCTCATGCCAGTACTGCCCTGTGGTGACGTAGCTTTGTACTAAGCTCTGAAGTAAGAACATGTGAATCTTCACTTTTCTTTATGCTTTGACTGTTTGGAGTCCTTTGAGATCTCATTAGTTTCACAATGATTTTTCTCTTTCTGCAAGAAATGCTGCTGCAGTTTTGATAGGGTTACACCAATTCTATAGTTTGCTTTGAGTAGTATTGCCATGCTAACAATTGTAAATCTTCCATTCTGTGAACATGAGATGTTTTTCCACTTATGACTTTTTAAATTTCATTCTTTCTATTTGTAGTTTTCCATCTAAAAATCATTCTACTTCTTGGTTAAGTTTATCCCTAAGTAATTTATTCTTAATTAATTAGTTAAATTTATTCCTAAGTAATTAGTAGCTGTTGAGGACTTTTCATGTGTGTTCATCTGGGATATTGGCCTGTAACTATTTTCTTTTGCTGTGTCTTTGGCTTCATAAAATGAGGTGTCTTTTCAAGACCCCAGCAGTAAAAATATCAGGTCTTACCTAGATTATTCTTGATGACAGACTTTTTATTTATTTTATTTATTTGAGGGAGAGGAGAAGACAGGGAGAGAATGGACATGCCAGGTCCTCTAGCCACTGCAAACGAACTCCAGAGACATGCACCGTCTTGTGTATCTGGCTTTACGTGGGTACTGGGGAATTGAACCTGGGTCTTTTGGCTTTGCCAACAAGCGCCTTAACCACAAAACTGTCTCTCCAGCCCTTGATGGAAGACTTTTAAAAAAATATATTTTTTTGATTTTTTGAAGTAGGGTCTCACTCTGTTCCAGGCTGACCTGGAATTAACTATGTAGTCTCAGGGTGGCCTCGAAATCACTGCAGTCCGCCTACCTCTGCCTCCCAAGTGCTGGGATTAAAGGCGTGAGCCACCACACCCGGCTTAAAAATATTTTTAATGGACTGGAGAGATGGTTTACTGGCCAAGGTGCTTGTTTGAAAGCCTGAGGGCCCAGGTTCTTTGTAGTCTCGTATGATCTTTTGTATATTTCTTGTATCAGTTGAAATGAATGTAATTTTTAATTTCTGATTTTTAAAAAAATTCATTTATTTTCAAGCAGAGAGAGAGAGAAGAGAGGCAAACAGAGAATGGGCATGCCAGGGCCTCTAGCCACTGCAAATGAACTCCAGATGCATGTGCTCCTTGTGCTTACGTGGGTCCTGGAGAATCGAACCTGGATCCTTTGGCTTCACAGGCAAACGCCTTAACCACTAAGCCATTTCTCCAGCCCAATTTCTGATTTTTTTAAATAATTTTTTGAGTTTTTTTATTTTGAGGCTTTAAAATTTTTATTTTATTTATTTATTTTTAAAATATTTTATATTTATTTATTTGACAGAGAGAAAGAGGGAGAGAGAGGGAGAGAGAGAATGGGCACACCAGGGCTTCCAGCCACTACAAATGAACTCCAGATTCATACACCCCCTTGTGCAGCTGGCTAATGTGGGTCCTAGGGAATTGAACCTGGATCCTTTGGCTTTGCAGGCAAAGGCCTTAACTGCTAAGCCATCCCTCCAGCCCTAATTTTATTATTTTATTGACAGCTTCCATACTTACAGACAATAAACCATGATATTTCCCTCTTTCCCCTTTACACATCTGCACTCCATCATATCCCCTCCCTCTCTCCATTAGTCTCTCTTTATTTTGATGTCATCATCTTTTCCTCCTATTATGAGGATCTTGTGAAGGTAGTGCTAGATATTGCGAGGTCATGCATATTGAGGCCAGTTTCTGTCTGGACGATTGCATTGTAAACAGTCCTACCCTTTCTTTGGCTCTTACATGCTTTCTGCCACCTATTCTGCAATGGACTCTGTTTTTTTTAATAATTAAAAAATTATTTTTATTTATTTCTTTGTGAGAGAGGGAGAGTAAGAGTTGTGGGGAGGGGGGTAGAGATTGGGAGAGAGAGAGAGAATGGGCATACCAGGGCCTCTAGCCACTGCAAACAAACTCCAGACACATGTGCCACCTTGTGCATCTGGCTTATGTGGGTCCTAAGGGATTGAACCTGGTTCCTTCGGCTTTGCAGGCAAACCTCTTAACCACTAAGCCATCTCTCAAAGCCCTATTTCTGATTGTTATTGCTCTCTTTTTTTCCTTAGTCTTACTAAAGTTTTGTTTATTTTATTTTATTTAGTTTTAATTTTTATATTTTTCATTAGAGACAGAGTAAGAGAAAGAGAAAGACAGAGAAAATGGACAGGCCAGGGCCTCTAGCCACTGCAAATGAACTCCAGACACATGTGCCATCATGTACGTCTAGCTTACCTGGGACCTGGAGAATCAAACCTTGGTCCTTAGGCTTCTCAGGCAAGCGCCTTAACCACTAAGCAATCTCTCCTGCCCTTATTTTATTTTTTTAAAGAGCAACCATTAGCCAGGTATGGTGGCTCATGACCATAATCTCAGCACTGGGGAGGCTGAGGTAGGAGAATCACCATAAGTTGGAAGCCAGGCTGGACTACAGAATGAGCTCCAGGTCAGCCTGAGCTAACGTGAGAGACACTGCCTCAAACAAACAAACAAAAACAAACAACAACAACAACAAAAAAAACCAGCTACTTTGTGGGTATGTAAGACTCATGTTGCTTTTCTAGTTTCTTACTCAGTTCCACTCTGATCCTTATTATTTTTTCCTTCTGCCAACTTCAGGTGTAGTGTAGTCTTTTCTTCTAGGTATTCTGATGCGTAGCTTAGTTATTTGGGGTTGTCCTTTTTATGCCAATTATTAGGGAATATTAGAATGTCTCCTTGGGATCACCTCTTCTGTGTTGATGCTTATTGCTGTAAACATCCCTTCTTAGTATGCCTTTACCTGCCTACAGTAAGTCTTAGCATGTGCATTTTAATAGTAATTTTTATTTTATATTAATTATAACAGGTTATTCTCTTTTATCTCCTCATCCCAGCTCCTTTTACTCTGGAGACCCTGCTCAGTGGGGTAATCACTGTGGGGTAGGTCATGAAGGCCTCAGTCAGTCCCTGTGGGGTAGCAGGGGACTGTGCCTCAGGATATTTCTACCCACTATGTGGCTCTTACAATCTTTCTGCCTCCTCTTCCACAATGTTCCCTATTGCAGGCCTTTTGGCAGTCTGATTTAGTGTTGAGTTCTCTGTAGCCTCTGGATTTCTGCCTTGATAGGTTTTTTTTCTTTTTTCTTCTTTTTTTCAAGGTAGGGTCTCACTCTAGCCCAGGCTGACCTGGAATTCACTATATAATCTCAGGGTGGCCTCGAACTCACAGTGATCCTCCTACCTCTGCCTCCTGAGTGTTGGGATTAAAGGTGTGCGCCACCACGCCTGGCCTTTGATAGGTTTTGATTGATCACTGTGTTTGTCACTATCAGCCTGGGGCTGGTTGTCAGGCTAGTAGTAAGAGCAGTAGTGTTCATGTCATCACTTCCCCTGGGCCATGACAGAGGTGGTAGAGGTGGCACACGTCATGGTGGGCAGTGGGCTAACTTCCTGTTGATGGATCTTGGTTCTCCTCGGTTTTCTCTGCTTTCTGTAAAATAAAGCAGATTCTCCAAACAAGAGTGAGAGGATTTGAGTTAAAAGGGGGTATGGCATATACATTTCTGTGTTCATTTAGCTCAAATTATTTTTTCAGTTTTCCTTTTAGTTTCTTCTTCTTCTCCTCCCCCTCTTCCTCCTTTCCTGGGTCTCAGGCTGTCCCTGAACTCACAGTGATCCTCCTACCTCTGCCAGTGTTAAAGGTGTGCGCCACCACGCCTGGCCTTTGATAGGTTTTGATTGATCACTGTGTTTGTCAATCAGCCTGGGGCTGGTTGTCAGGCTAGTATTGGCAGTAGTGTTCATGTCATGCTTCCCTGACAGAGGTGGTAGAGGTACGTCATGGTGGGCAGTGGGCTAACTTCCTGTTGATGGATCTTGGTTCTCCTCGGTTTTCTCTGCTTTCTGTAAAATAAAGCAGATTCTTCAAACAAGAGTGAGAGGATTTGAGTTAAAAGGGGGTATGGCATATACATTTCTGTGTTCATTTAGCTCAAATTATTTTTTCAGTTTTCCTTTTAGTTTCTTCTTCTTCTCCTCCCCCTCTTCCTCCTTTCTTTTTTTTGGGGGTAGGGTCTTGCTCTAGCCCAGGTTGGCCTGAAATTAACTCTGTAGTCTCAGGCTGTCCCTGAACTCACAGTGATCCTCCTACCTCGGCCTCCCAAGTGCTGGGATTAACGGTGTATGCAATGATGCCCAGCTTAGTTTCTTGATTTTTTTTTTTTTTTTTTTCTTTTAGGAACATGTTTAATTTCTACAAGCTTGTGAAGTGTTTGGAATTTATCCCCATATTGATTTCTACTTTCATACTGTTGTGGTCAGAAGAGATACACCCATCTTAGCTCAGACATTGTCACAGAAACTACACAGTCGCATCTTCCCTGAGGTCAGGACTACTGCATGCAACCCAGCAACCCTTCCCAGGTTCCCCAAAAGGCACAGGCACAGGCTTTGCGTAGCTAAGCTGATCCTTCTATACAGCCTACAAAAAGTGACAGCACTTAAGGCAGGTGGTATGGTGGTTGTGGTCTTTGGTGGCAATTACCCCTAAGAGCTTTTAGAACCCCTTCTGCCAGTAGAGAAGTTACGTGATGGGATCCTTTGGCACTAGCTTTGGCTTATGAGCCTGTGTCTGAAGAAAGGCACCTGTGGGACTGGCCCCGGAGCTGAGGCCTTGTCATAGCACACCTGGAGGGACTGCAGATCTGAGGTAGTGACATGAGTGGTGCTCGTGGCATAGCCATGTGCTGCCACACCTGTTCATGTGAGAGGCGTGGAGGCTGCTGAAGCAGCTGGGGAAGCCAGGAATGGGAACACAGGTGTGAGTAGGGTGAAAGCAGCTCTTGGAAAGAGGTGGTGTCCCCTGTCTATGGCAGCTGAGCAGAAGTCTGGGAGGCAGTAACACGAGGCGAGAGCGAGGGCTTATCTCTGGTACTCAGCGTGTGAGGTAGCTGGCTGTGGCAGCTGTCCTGTTCTAGGTATGCATGGGTCCCATGCAGTCACAGAGTCAGTGTGGAGTGTAAGGAGTGAGTAACCTGCACAGGCTCTGAGGGTGTGCATGCATGGGGTTGGAAGAAGTTGTAGTTTACTCCCTGAAAAAGAGAAAAAAAGGCAGGGTGTGGTGGTGCACACCTTTAATCCCAGCACTTGGGAGGCAGAGGTAGGAGGATCGCCATGGGTTCAAGGCCACCCTGAGACTACATAGTGAATTTCAGGTCAACCTGGACTAGAATGAAACCCTACCTCAAAAAAACAAAACAAAAGAAAGAAAGAGAGAGAGAGAGAGAGAGAGAGAGAGAAGAAATTTCATCTTTACACACTGTATAAATTTTTACATGTATATATATACATATATATTATTTTTTACATAGGTTATAGTCTTATACCCCCTCTTCCCCATGCCCATCTCCTTTTAACTGCAGGGCCTCCTCAGTAGCACCCGTGGTGTTGACTGTGGGGTAATTAGGGCCTCAGTCTGGGGGTTGGGGAGGCTGTGCCTCAAGATATTTCTACCCACCCTGCGGCCCTTACAATCTTCCTGCCCACTTTTCTGCAACCATTCGTGAGCCTTGCTGGGTGTGTTAGCAGTTAGTGTTGAGTTTTCTGTAGCTTCTATAATTCAGTTTCGATGTGTTCAGCACAGTGTTTGTTGCTGTTTCCCTGGAGGAGGTGGTTGTCGGGTTAGCAGTGGGAACAATACTCTATCCTGATGTGGACCCCAGTTCATTCTATCAACAGTTTATCAAGCTTTTTATTTATTTATTTACTTGGGAGAGAGAGAAGGAGGGAGAGAGTGAGAGTGAGAGAGAATGGGCACACCAAGGCATCCATCCAGCCTCTGCAAATGAACTCTAGATGCATGTGCCACCTTGTGCATCTGGCTTATGTGGGTCCTGGGGAATCGAACCTGGGTCCTTTGGCTTTGCAAGCAAGCACCTTAACTACTAAGCCATCCCTCCAGCCCAAAGCTTTTTTTTTTTTTTTTTTTTTTTTTTAAGGTAGTGTTTCATGTAGCTCAGGCTGACCTAAAACTCACTATAGAGTAGAGAATGATCATGAACTCCTGATCCTCCTGTTTCTACCTAACTGCTGAAATCATAGGCATACAGTACTATGCCTGACTTTGTAGTGCTATTTTTTTATTTTTATTTATTTATTTGAGAGAGAGAAAGAGAAGGAGAGAGGAAGAGGCAGATAGAGAATGGGCACTCTGGGCCGCCAGCAAACAACTCCAGATGCATGCTCCCTCTTGTGCATCTGGCTTATGTGGGTCCTGAGGAGTTGAACCTGGATCCTTTGGCTTTGCAGGCAAATGCCTTAATGGCTAAGCCATCTCTCCAGCCCTGAAGTGCTATTTTTGAAGGCTGTAGCACCTTAAAGAGGAGGACATGGGGCCTACTAGCAGAAGTAGGTAATTAGGGGCAGGTCTTTGAAAATTATTTCTACTTCTTGTTCCCATCTATGCTCTCTGCTTCCTGGTTCATGCCACTCCAGTGTTTCCATCATCATGACCTCTCCATTACCTTTTTTTTTTTTTTCAAGATAGGGTCTCACTGTGGTCCAGGCTGACCTGGAATTAACTATGTAGTCTCAGGGTGGCCTCGAACTCTTGGCGATCCTCCTACCTCTGCCTCCCAAGTGCTGGGATTAAAGGCGTGCGCCACCACGCCTGGCTCCCATTGCCTTTCTTGATGTGATAGACTGAGGCTCTCTGAACCCATGAGCCAAAGTAAACCTTTCCTCCCCTAAGTTATTTCTGTAAGGCTTTTTTGTCACAGTGATGGAAAAGTAACAAATACCTGAAGTGTTTGGGTTTCTTCAGGGATGGCTTCTGCGAATCTTTTGGGTGGTTGTTCTTTTGAATGGGCAATATTTCTGTTTCATTGCACGATTTTTGGGTGGTTGTTCTTTTTGATGGGCAGTATTTCTGTTTCATTGCATGATTTGTGACTGTTTTTTCATCTTTATAGTAGTTTTTTTTTAATTTTTATTTTTTATATTTAGGCACAAAATATGTTAAAACATAACCAGAAACTATTATTTTACCAACAAGGTTATTATCTCATCTATGAATATAGTAGTTTTACTTTATTTATTTTTGCATGTACCTATGTGCATGTTTGTTATATGTGGATGCCCATGTGTGTGCAGATGCTTGTGGAGGCCTGAGGACAACCCTGGGGGTGATCCTCAGGTACACGGCCCATCTCTTTTGAGACAGGCTTTTTCACTGACTGGAACTCCTCACTTAGGCTAGACTAGCTGTCCAGTGAGCTATGCCACCATGCCCTGATTTATGTGGGTACTGGGCATTGAATTTAGGTCTTCTTGCTTGTGAGGCAAACACATTACCCACCAAACTATCTCCCCAGGGCCTAGGAATTATATTAAGGAAGGCCAAGGGGTGGGGGGAAGTGTTTAAAGCTGAGCATAGTGAGAAGATCAGTTCAAGGTGAGCCTGGGCTACAGCTCCATGTCAGCCTGGACTAGGTGAGACACTGCCCCCAAAATGAAACAAAACAAGAGCTATTTAAAGTCCTGCTCTGTTTTCTGTTAGGAAACAGGAAGTGCGCTGGTTCTAGTCACAGGTCTATCATGTTTACTTCCTTGGTAAGTTCAGCGTCAGTGGCATCCAACTCTCTCTTTGCTTCTTCAATTTTCATTTGAGCAAGGGATGGATTCGACATTGAATCTAAGTAGGATTCCAGTTTTTTCTTCAGTGGTATCGTCTGTTGTTTTAGCTCTGCCAGTCTCTGAGAGGGCCACTAATGACTGATGGAAAGAGAAGCATCCATGCTCTGGCTGAGAGCTGCTCCTTCTGATTCAGACTCACTTGCTTTCCGTTTCAAGTCCTCTATCACCAAGCAGGTACCCGTGTCCCGGACCCTGTTGTGTTCTGAAAGGTGATACCAAATTTCCGTCGTCCGTGGGTTCACTTCATCATGTGGAATAGGATGATCGCCAAAGACTTTTTTTTTTTTTAAAAAAAATATTTTATTATTTATTTATTTATTTGAGAGAGAGAGAGATACAGAAATAGGCAGGTAGAGAGAGAGAGAGAGAGAGAGAGAGAGAGAGAACGGGTGTGCCAGGGCCTCCAGCCACTGCAAACAAACTCCAGATGCATGCACCCCCTTGTGCATCTGGCTTATGTGGGTCCTGGAGAATTGAGCCTCGAACCGGGGTCCTTAGGCTTCATAGGCAAGCGTTTAACCGCTAAGCCATCCCTCCAGCCCCAAAGACTTTTCTTAACCATGCAGCCACCAGAGCATCTTTCTCCGCAGCAGCCTCCATTGCCACCGCTACCACTGCTTCCGGCCGTTTTGAAAATTATAACTGGTAACTCTGGAAATCAGGCACTCCCTTTCCCCCAGGATTTGTTGGTTTCGTGTGTGTGTGTGTGTGTGTGTGTGTGTGTGTGTGTGTGTGTGTGTGTGCCACTTACTTATTACAGTGTGTTTTTGGACGTCAGAGGACAATCTTGGGTGTTGGTCTTTGCATGCTGCTTTATTTGAGACAGGGTTTCTTTTGGTTCTGCTGCTACAGATGCCAGACTAGCTGGCCAATGAACTTCGGGATTCTCCTGACTTGGCCTCCTGTTGCCACAGGTGCCTTTGGTATTACAGACACATGTGCTACATGTCCAACTTCATGTGAGTTTTGAGGATGTGAACTCTGTTCATCAGACTTTGCACTTTTTTTTTGAGAGAGAGACACAGAAAGAGACAGAGAGAGAGGGAGACAGACAGAGATGGGTGTGCCAGCAGTCTCTCAGCTGCTGCAAACGAAATCCAAATGCACGCACCCCCTTGTGGTCAAGTGTGGCATTGTGCCCTTGCATCACTATGCATCTGGCTAAACGTGGGACCTGGAGATTGGAACCGCTGGAGATCGGAACCTGCATTCTTAGGCTTAGGAGGCAGGCGCCTTAACCGCTAAGCCATCTCTCCAGCCCAGACTTTGCACTTTTAACCACTGAACTGTCTCCTCAGACCCTGACTTTAGTTTTTTAAGATGGTTGAAGATTATATTTATCTATTTGTTTTGAGATATTAGTGAACTATTTTTGTAAAGGTATTTATTGTGTGATCACTGAAGAAGTGTCTCTATTCCATTAACTTATATTTTACTCATCTTTTGATGGATTGCCTTAAATGACAAGAGCAAATTAAATAGGAAGAAATAGAAAAACATTCCAAAAAGACAAAAAGAAGAAGAAGGAGGAGGAGGAGGAGAAGGAGGAGGAAGAGGAGGAGGAGGAGAAGAGAGGGCTAGAGAGATGGCTTAGCAGTTAAGGCGCTTGCCTGTGAAGGCTAAGGACTTAGGTTTGATGTCCCAGGACCCACATAAGTCAGATGCACAAGGTGGCACATGCATCTGGAGTTTGTGTGCACTGGCTGGAGGCCCTGGTATACCCATTCTCTCTATCTATCTATCTATCTATCTATCTATCTATCTATCTATCTATCTATCTATCTGTCATCTATCTATCTATCTATCTCTCTCTTTCTCTCTCTCAAATAAATAAATAAAAATGAAATATTTAAAATAAAAAAAAAAAAAGAACAAAAACATTCAACCAACTCTTCCAGTCTTTGCAGCTAAACTCTGTCTGGGTACTCCTTCTGCACTCACTCGGGTTGAGGTAATCGTAGAGGTCAGCCTGAGGTTGCTGTAGTCCCAGGGATCAGCCCAAGATGAATGCTTGACTTTCTCAGGTCTTCTCTGGGCATGTTTCTTGCCTGGGCCTGCGTGTGGCTTTCTAAATTCCTCACATGCACAGCTCTTTTGAATACCCTTGTTTGCCAAAAGAACTTCACCCAACTTCTCCAGTCTTTTTTTTCCCTTTTGTTCAAATTTTGAGACATGGTCTCATGTATCCCAGTTTCCCCAAAACCACAGATATCAGTTTATAAGGTCCCAGGGACATGACCCCCTGATCCTGATAACACAGCCTTGGGCAAATCGCCATACTTTAGGTCCATTGAACCTTTCCCCATGTTCTTAAACTTAGGGTGGGTCAGAATAACCTGCTTTGGAATGTAGATTCTTGGGCTCCCCTCCAAACACTGACCCCCCAGGGCTGGGGTGGGACCTGCAAATCATTTTAAGTGACTGAGTTGTATGCTGAGGATCCCCATACCGTATTAGAGAATCCTGGATGAAATGACTAGAGATTGTTGCTTAGACATCCATGGCTGGGCATTCTGAGCTCTGTTCTCTTTGGGACAAGGTCAGTTGGGTGAGGGAGGAATGGATTGGAATAACCTGGGGCTGAAGGGGAAGCATCACACAGCCAGGTCAGCCTGTGGATGGGGTGCTGAGTGAGGCCTCTGTGTACACGTGGGGTGACTCTCCTCTACTCATGGAGGCCAGTGCAGAAGCAAGAGAAACAGAGAAGTCCTCATATGCCCAAAGGCTCTCGTGGTCCTGGACTTCTAGATGTGTGTTTTCTCTGACCTTTTGCAGACACAAACACAACCGGGCAGCAGAGGAACCCCGGGAGGTTTTCTTCCTAGCAGAGACTTCAGTGTCTAGAAGGCTTGGGAAAATGAGGCAATGGTGTCTTGTGTTTATCTCAGCTGTTTTTGCTCAGTATGCTGTGGTGGGAGCAATAATAAAAAAGTAATTTAGCTCACAATACACCCAGACCCTTCTACCTGAAGCTGGGGCTATGGTAATCAGCATGTCCTCAAGTCTCCCAGGAGACAAACATGGTTCCCTTCTCTGTGGAGCAGAGACCACAGAGACAGAGCTGTGATACAGGGTGAGAAGAACAGCCCGCCTAGTCTCAGTACATTTTCTATCTTATGAATGTTTTGAAAGTTTCCTATCAACCAGTTTTTTTACAAATATTTTCATATATAATCTCATGCCAACAAAATTGAAAACATGTTTCAAATAATTTGAAAAGAGTAACATATTCAATTGATATACATTCTATTATAGGCACTACCTCTTTCTTAAAAAATAAGCTATGTTTAGCGCATTATTTAGAATACATTGTATGGAAATTCCTTCCTAGAATTTATCCTAAAGAAATTATCAGGTGTATATAAAAAGATTTACCTGTAAAAAAATGTTCATGGTGGGGCTGGAGAGATGTCTAAGTGGTTAAGGTGCTTAACCACTCTACAGAGCCTAATGGCCTAGGTTTGATTCCCTTGTACCCACATAAAGCCAGATTTACAAAGTGGTGCATGCATCTGGAGGTTGTTTGTAGCGGCTAGAGGCCCTACTCATATTCTCTCTCTCTGCTTGAAAATAATAATCTTTAAGATTTTTTTTAAAAAGTTCATGGCAACATTACTTAGAGTTCATCTATCATTAGATGCATCCATACAATGGAATATTATACAGATATTTAAGTCTATTTTGGAATTTTACAAAGCTATATGCACTTTATTTTAAAATACATGAAGAATATATGCAAAAGAAATTACCCTAATGAAATTACCGTAATAGGTGATCTCATCTTCCTCCTTCTCCTTCTCCCTTTCTCCCCTTCCTCTTCCTTCCCCTTCTCCTTTTGAGAAAGGGTCTCACTTATCCAGGCTGGTCTCCCACTTGCTATGTAGCTGAGGATCACCTTGACCTTGTGATCCCTTCTGTCTCTGTCTCGTGCCTCCTGGTGTTCGCAGTGCAGTGGACCCAGTCTAGGGCATGCTAGGCAAGATTTCTACCACCAGAGCTACATTCCCAGCCCCTAGGCAGTCTACGAAGTGTTTCTACGTACAACTTATTGACTCACACACCTGCATGTCCCTGGTCCACGCTGTATCCTTGGCAAGCAGTGTTCATTACTTTTTCAAAGTTTTTTTTAAAAAACATTATATTTTTCTTTATTTATTTGGGGCGGGGGAGAGAATGGGTGTGCCAGGGCCTCCGGCCACTGCTAACAAACTCCAGATGCATGCACCCCCTTGTGCATCTAGCTTACGTGGGTCCTGGAGAATCGAACTGGGATCCTTTGGCTTTGCAGGCAAATGCCTTAACCACTAAGCCATCTCTCCTGCCCTCATTGCTTTCTCTAAGGCCCAAGCGAGGCAACACAAGATGCAAATCTTGAATTAGTCCTTCAAGTATCTCTCAAAGAAGTTGTTAGTGGAGTTTTAGGGCCAAAGCCTGATTCTGACTGGGGTTTGCCACTCATACAGATATGTCAATTAAGGAGACAATGGTGAAAAGTAAAGAAAGGAGAGATGAAAAGGGTTCAGGCGCCAAGTCCATCTCCGGGACACTGGCTGAGCTTCAGGCTTGTGTAGAGGAAGAACGTGGGTAGGGGGCACGGGGAATGCGTGATCACCTGACGTAGACTTGGTCAAGGTGTGGCCTAATTGATTCCTATCTCAGTTCCAGTTCTGCAGGGTGGTTCTAAGACATCCTTACTGCTTGAGGGTACAGGCTAGTTCCCATGAGATGATTGCTTCTCTTCTGGGGATGATCTCATGACGGAGTGATCTGTCTGAGAGGCTCTGCCATTCCTGGAATACGAGGTGAGTGCAGGTTCAGCATGATGACTGTAAACCTCCAGGCACCTTCAGAGGGTCTGGAACAGGACACTGTAAAAGCCGACAGAAAGATGACTCAGTGACTCTTATCTTCATCCTTGAGGGGGTGAGACAGGTTAGGTAACTCTGGTTTTCAGACACTCCTTGGTGACTAACATATATATGCAGAGTTAAGCAAGTGACTGGCCCAAAGTAAGACAGATGCATGATGCAGACAGAGGTGTGAGGAGTCGTGCCTCTTTAACAAAAATAGTGTCTAACTATCTGTGATAAGATTAGAGCAGTTGCATGTAATAAATTTCAAATAAAGTCTGCCTTTCCTCTGGTTTGAGGGAGGGAAACTGGGATTTCGTCTGTTTGTTGCTGGGGGTGGGAGTGGGGTTGGGCCAAGGCATGCTAAAACCTCACACACGTTTCATACCATTACAAAGATGGCTTTTTCTTAACTAACTATGTGCTTGTCTGGTTGCTGTAAACTTTACATTATTTTGTAAAGGACCAAAAATATTGTTTTAAAATTCATTTTTATATAATTTAAAAATATTTTATTTCTTTATTTAGAGAGAAAGAGAGAGAGAACGGACGTGCCAGGGCCTCTAACCACTGCAAACAAACTCTATGTGCATGTGTCACCTTGTGCATCTGGCTTACATGGGTAGTGGGGAATTGAACCTGGGTCCTTAGGCTTCACAACTGCCTTAACCACTAAGCAATTTCTCCAGCCCTTTTTTAACTTAAAAAAATCATTTTTTATTTTTAGAGAGAGACAGAGATAGAGAGAGAGAGGGAGACAGATAGAGAATGGGCGTGCCAGTAGTCTCTCAGCTGCTGTGAACGAAATCCAGATGTGTGCGCCCTCTTGTGGGCAAGTGCAGCATTGCGCCCTTGCATCACTTTGCATCTGGCTAAATGTGGGACCTGGAGATTGGAACCGGGTTCTTAGGCTTAGGAGGCAGGCTCCGTAACCGCTAAGCCATCTTTCCAGTCCAAAAAATTTTTTAAATTATTTAATTAATTTATTTATTTGAGAGAGAGAGAGAGGCAGAGAGAGATAGAGAGAGAAAGAGAGAATAGGCACGCCAGAGCCTCCAGCACTGCAAACAAATTCCAGACACATGTGCCACCTTGTGCATCTGGGTTACATGGGTCCTGGGGAACTAAACCTTGGTCCTTTTGCAGGCAAGCGCCTTAACCACTAAGCCATTTTTCCAGTCCTAAAGATTTATTTATTAGAGAGAGAGAGAGAAAAAGAGAGAAAAATGGGTGCGCCAGAACCTCTAGCCACTGCAAATGAACTCCAGACACATCTTCCACTTTGTGCATCTAGATAGCTTGTGTGGGACCTGGAGAATTGAACCTGGGTTCTTAGGCTTTGCAGGCAAGCACCTTAACCACTAAGCCATCTCTCCAGACCCCCTTTAACTTTTTTATTGACAAATTCTATAATTATAGGCAATAAACCATGATAATTCCCCTTCACAAATCCACCCTCCATCATATCATTGGCCCTTTCAATTAGTCTCTCTTTTATTTTGATGTCATCATCTTTTCCTCCTCATGTGAAGGTCTTGCAAGTGTAGGTAGTGCCAGGCATTGTGAGGTCATGGGTATAAAGACCATTCAAACCTACTGGTTTTGATAGTTCTTTTCCAGTATTTCTGTGGTGAAACCAGTGATTGGAGCTTCCTACTCTACCATTTTGATCACTATACTCGATTAGCCACAGCCTCTTTTATTTATTTATTTATTTTTTGGTTTTTCGAGGTAGGGTCTTGCACTAATCCTAGGCTGACCTGGAATTCACTATGTAGTCTCAGGCCACCCTGAGACTTTAATCCCAGCACTTGGGAGGCAGAGGTAGGAGGAATGCTGTGAGTTCGAGGCCACCCTGAGACTACAAAATGAATTCCAGGTCAGCCTGGGCCAGAGTGGTGAGACCCTACCCTTGAAAAGAAACCTAAAAAATACTGAATATATTGGGGGCCATCTATTCAAACTACCACAGTCATATTGACTAACCCTGTAATGATGTGAGAGAACAGTTACTCTTATCAACTTGAGTGGGTTTAGAATCCACATGGAAACAAACCTCTGGGCATGTCTGTGAGGGAGTTTCTAGATCTAGGTTAATTGCAGAGGGAACACCCACCTTAGCCATGGGTGGTGCCTTTCCATGGCTGGGGTCCCTTTCTGAGTAAGAAGGAAAGAGCGAGAATGGGCACATCAGGGCCTTCAGCCACTGCAAACAAACTCCAGATACATGCGCCACCTTGTGCATCTGGCTTACGTGTGACCTAGGGAATCGAACCTGGGTCCTTTGGCTTTGCAGGCAAGTGCATTAACTGCTAAGCCATCTCTCCAGCCCTTTTATTTTCTTTTTAAATGTCATGTGTGTATGTATGTATATGTATATGTGTGGGTGTATGGGTGCACGTGTGCCATGGTGTGAACGTGGAGGTCAGAGGACAACCTTAGGGAGTTAGTAACTGTCCTTCCACCTTTTTTTTTTTTTTTTGGTTTTTCAAGGTAGGGTCTCACTCTAGCTCAGGCTGACCTGGAATTCACTATGTAGTCTCAGGGTGGCCTTGAACTCATGGCATTCTCCTTCCTCTACCTCCCAAGTGCTGGGATTAAAGGCATACATACTTTGTATGGACACATCATGTGTTGGTATCGTCATTTTCCTCCTCCGTGCCCCCATTCCCCTGAGGGCCCTCCTCAGTGGGATTGCTGGTATTCCCCATGGGGTTGTGGGTTATGAATTGTAGGAGTAGCTGTCAGTCATTGGGAGGGGGAGCAATACCTCTGGGTATGCTAGCCCAACCTGTGTCTCTTACAATCTTTCTGCCCCTCTTCTATAAATTTTTTTTAATTTCTTTTTATTTATTTATCACAGAAAAAGAGAGAGTGAGTGAGAGTGAGAATCGATGCACAAGGGCCTCAAGCCACTGCAAACAAACTCCAGATGCATGCACCACCATGTGTATCTGGCTTCAGTGGGTTCTGGGGAGTTGAACCTGGATTCTTAGGCTTTGTAGGCAAGTGCCTTAACTGCTAAGCCATCTCTCCAGCCCTTTTCTATAAAATTTCCTGAGCTATATATTCTTTTGCGGGCGGGGGTGGAGGTAGGGTTTCATTCTAGCTCAGGCTGACCTGGAATTCATTATGTAGAATCAGGGTGGCCTCAAACTCACAGCAATCCTTCTACCTTTGCCTCCCAAGTGCTGGGATTAATAGCGTGTGCCACCATGCCCTTCCACTTTTTAAAAAGAAGATTTTATTTTATATTTTTTTATTTTTCAAGGTAGGGTCCCACTCTAGCTCAGGCTGACCTGGCACTATGTATTCTCAGGCTGGCCTCGAACTTTTGGTGATACTCCTACCTCTGGGATTAAAGGTGTGTGCCACCACACCCGGCTTTTGCTTCCACCTATTTTTAAGACAAGGTATTTCTCATCTTTTTTTTTCTTTTTTTGGTGTTTCAAGGTAGAGTTTCACTCCAGCCCAGGCTGACCTGGAATTCACTATGTAGTCTCACGGTGGCCTCGAACTCACAGTGATTCTCCTACCTTTGTCTCCCTAGTGCTGGGATTAAAGGCATGGGCCACCATGCCTGGCCTTCTTTTTATTTTTTATTTATTTTTTATTTTACCATTGAGAAGGCCAGTCTAATTGGCCTTTGAGCTTTGGGATTCTCCTGGCTCCATGGCTGTGAATGCTGGGGAATCAAAGATGGTTACATGATGATGTTACAGACACATGAGTGAGTGCTCAAAGACTCTTAGGTAAAAACAAATAGTTTTAAGCATTTAAAATATTTTGCACCTAAAAATTAAGAGAATTTTCTTATTATCAAGACAACTCATGTTTATTATAGGTAAATTGGAAACTGTCAATAAAACAAATATCAGTAATTAATTGCTGTGGGTGTGTTGAAATTATAGACGTATGTCCTTTGTGTGTAGTTTTACATGGGCACTGGGGATCAAACCCAGGTTGGCAGGATTGCAATGCAAGCACCTTTAACTGCTGATCTTTCTCCCCTTCCCAGTGCATGGCAGACACTTTTATTTTATTTATTTATTTATTTATTTATTTATTTATTTATTTATTTGAGGTAGGGTCTAACTCTAGCCCAGGCTGACCTGGAACTCGCTCTGTAGTCCCAGACTGGCCTTGACTCACAGTGACACCTCTTACCTCTGCCTCCCGAATGCTGGGATTAAAGGTGTGCCCCACCATGCCCAGCTCGACATACATTTTTAAATATTATATACTCGTATTTTATTTTATTTTTAAATTTTTTGAGACAAGTCCAACAGACTGGCTTTTTTTAAAAAAGATATTTATTTATTTATTTGAGACAGAGAGGGAGAAAGAGAGAGAGAGTGAGAATGGGCTTTTGTGGGACCTGAAGAATCGAACCTGGATCCTTAGGCTTTGCAGGCAAGCACCTCAGCCGCTAAGCCATCTCTCCTAACCTGGCCTTTTTTTTTTTTAACGTGAGAGAGCAAGAGTGAGACAGAGAGAGAGAGAGAGAGAGAGAGAGGGAATGAACTGGTGTGCCAAGGCCTCCAGCCACTGCAATTGAACTCCCCTTGTGGGCATATGTGACCTTGTGAGCTGTGTCACTGTGCATCTGGCTTATGTGGGACTTGGAGAGTTGAACACGAGTCCTTAGGTTTCACAGGCAAGTGCCTTAACCGCTAAGCCATCTCTCCAGCCCTAGTAATTTATTTTTTAAAAATATTTTTATTTATTTGCAAGGAGAGAGAGAGAGAGAGAGAGAGGAAAAATGGGCACGTCAGGGCCTCTTGCCACTGCAGACAAACTTTGTGCATCTGGCTTTATTTAGATACTGAGGAATCAAACACAGGACAGCAGGCCTTGCAAGCAAGTGCCTTTAACCTCTGTGCCATCTCCTCTTCCCCATGCATGATATATTTTAATAAGAACATGTACAAGGTGCTGTAGGGACCCCTGAGAATGTCTCAGGAAGAGGTAGAAATGTCATGAGGTTCTTGGCCTCACTAAAGCTTTTGAATGAGTGTAAATTAAGCCATTTTCAGCAGAGTGGAGGGCAAGGTACAGACAGAGCAGAGAGAATGAGGGGTGATGTCCCTTCATGAGGATGGCCCAAGAGTTCAGCTGGAGTGAGATGGACATTGCTTTCCTGTAAAGCCCAATGACCTGGGTTTGATTCTCTAGTACCCATGTAATGCCAGATGCACAAGGTGGTGCATGTGCCACCATGCCCATCTTTTTTATTTTTTTAAAAGAATATGTTTTAAGTGGTTTTTTTTTTTTTTTTGGTTTTTCGAGGTAGGGTCTCACTCTGGCCCAGGCTGACCTGGAATTAGCTATTTAGTCTCAGGGTGGCCTTGAACTCACGGCGATCCTCCTACCTCTGCCTCCCAAGTGCTGGGATTAAAGGCGTGCACCATCATGCCCAGTTGTTTTAAATCTTTTTGCCATATATTGCCAAATTACTTTAGAAAAGGCTTAGGCCAGCGGCTGCTGTTGACATTTTGTGATTTTTCATTCTTTGGATTTGTTATTTCTGTCAGTTCACTTTTATTTAGTATTAGTGGGAGATTGTGAGCGCCCTCTAGTGGCCAAGATAGTTTTTGCAAAAACATTTTCTCTGGAATTAGAATCATCCCTAATTGTTAAATCTTCAAGGCTGAGAGAAAGGGGTGCCTGGAGTTTAAAAGGCCTTACTTACCTTGTAGGTGGAGCAAAGAGACGCCATTTCATTTCATTCAAATTCTGTTCATGTGCTAATGAATTCTACTGCAGTGTTATATGAAGATTGATTGTGTTTACAAACAGATGCACAACCAGCTCATTAACTCTTTAGCATGTATGGAAGCTCATATTTATTAATCACTTATGAGTTCATAATGCTGCTCCAAGACTTACAGTGGTACCTTTAGTTCTCACAGCATCTGTGAAATAATGACTACTATTAATTATATCTTCTGCTTTCCTTCATTCTTTCTTTCTTTCTTTCTTTCTTTCTTTTTTTTTCTTTGTTTGTTTGTATGTGTATGTGTGTATGGGTGTGTGCTTGCGCATTTTTGGGGGCAGAGGACAACCATGGGGTGTTTCTCCTCTCCTTCCACCCATTTGAGACACTATTTCTCCCATCCAAGTACTAACCGTGCCCCACCCTGCTTAGCTTCCGAGATCAGGCATGTTCAGGGTGGTATGGCCATAGACTGACACAAATCTCTTAATGAAGCTTGTTATGTCTGGATTCTCCAGGCTCTGCCTCCATGGCCTTACCACTGCTGGGATTATAGACACTTGAACCATTTTGCGTAGGGCTTTATGTGGGGATTGAAGAGGATTGGACTGGAGTCGGAGCTAGGCATATTGGTAAATGCCTTTAATCCCAGCACTCGGGGGGCAGAAGTAGAATCACTTATGAGTTTGAGGCCACCCTGGAACTATAGAGTGAATTCCAGGTCAGCCTGGTCTAGAATGAGACCCTATCTCAACCCCTCTGCCACCCCACTCCCCAAAATAATTTGTGTTGGCAGGCTGTAAGCAAGTGCCTTTAACTGCTGAGCCATCTCCCTAGACCTATTAATGCCAATCTTATTGGCAGGAAATATAATATTAATTACTTAACAAAGAGATTAGATGAGTTATTCCCCTAGAGCCCATAAACACCCTGAAATAATGTCGCCTTTGATTTTGGTGTTCAACAATGTCCCCAGTCAGGACATCAACTTAGTGTTGCAGTCAGGTTCACAATGTTGGCAGAAATCACCTGACCAAGAGAAGCTTGTAGGGGAAAAAAACATTTATTTTGGCTTACAGACTCTAGGGGAAGCTCCACAATGGCAGGGGAAAATGATGGCATGAGCAGAGAGTGGACATCACCCCCTCGACAACATCAGGTGGACAATAGCAACAGGAGAGTGTGCCAAGCACTAGCAAGGAGAAACTGGCTATAATACCCATAAGCTCCAACAATACACTGCCTCCTGGAGGCATTAATTTCCAAATCTCCATCAGCTGGGAACCTAGCATTCAGAAGAAAAAAAAAAAAAAAGATTGAAAGAACCAGAAGAACAAAACAAACAGCTTCCCCCCCTTTATTTATGTATTTGCTTGTATTAGGCAGGGTCTCACTCTAGCCCAGGCTGGCCTCGAACACACTGTGTTCCTCTCACCTCTGCCTCCCAGAGTGCCTGGACATTGATTTTAGAATCACAGTTATTTACTATGTGTGTATGTGAGTGTGGGTGCCTGCACCACAGCACGTTTGTGGAGGTCAGAAGATACTTTTTGGGTTAGTCCTCACCTTACTCCTCATTTTCAGACAGGAGGTTCTCTCTGCTGCTATTCTGTGCCGGGTTTGTTACAACGTCAGGCTTCTGTTTCTGACTCCCTTAGCACTGCCAGCACGAAGCCCTCCATGGCTCCTGGTGAGGTCTGGGGAGTTGAACTTGGGTATTCTGGCTTGAATGAGAATTGCTTTATTCATTGAGTCGTTTACTCAGCCTGTATTTGTTTATTATTTATTTAGAGATGAGGGTCTTGCCATTGTGTGGGACTGGTCCCAAATTCCTGGCCTTAACCAATCTTCTTTTCTCACCCTCCCAGGTAACTGGGGTTATAGGTATGCACCACGGGGTCCAGTTTAGTAGATGAGTTTGAAGTTCTGGGTGACAGTGATATATAGGCTGATGGAGACACACAGCTCAAGGCTGGCATCCCTGGGTAACAAGAGGCTTTCTAAAATGACAGCTGAGCAGTATACATCTCTTGTGTGGGAGCCCCGCGGTGGGTGGATGGCTGCATCCACAAAGAGATGAACTCTGCCCTTTGCCTACTCCCTAAACCAATTCTAATCCCCCCCTTTTTTCTGCACAAGGTGTATTTAGATTCCGATTCTGTAACACTTAGGTGTTTTGTTCTCTCAAAGAAGATAAAAGAAGTTTAATTATCACTTATTTGGTTTATGTGAAGTTGGGGTTGCTCGCATTTCTCTACAAGACACAGCTCCCTTCAAAAATGTTTTTATCAGCCATGTAATGTTAAAAGCAGCCACTAGTAGGCGCTGAGAGCTCACTTCTTTGGCCCAAAGCTCTGCAAAAGCTTACCTTGAGAAATGGATTAGAGATCTAACTGAAATGCGCTTTTGTTTGATGAACAGTTTTTAGGCGCTCATGGTAGAATAACAGCTGGGACTGTTTCCTTTGTTCAGTACACATCTGTTTTAACACATTGATTGGTCGCCTCTAAATCCTCTCTTTCAAATACTGTGGGGTAAGAATAGACTTAAGGATTTCTTGCTCAAGTCATAGGAAGCAATTTTACATTTTTCATAAGGAAAGGAATATTGAC